>CM035226.1:66852967-67452967 GCA_020226215.1 Sindora glabra
TTTTGAGGATGAACTGAGGGTAAACTTTAGAATTTGTGTGCTTGTAGGGTCATTTAGTCTATTTTAGTTGAATTTCAATTATCTTTATCTATTTTGATTTTACTAAGCTTTGATTAGGTATTAATAAGGATTGGGTTTAATTAATTGGCTTTGATTTCTTGATTATGATCACATTAATAAGTGGATCTAGGAATAATTGCAAGATTCCAAGTTATTTTCATCAGCTAAATGATTAATTCAGAATTGCTTATATTTTGTCGATGATAAATTAGTGAAATGATGTATAATCCTTTAAACTAGATTTCTTTTTATTATAAGAAATCCTATGTTTATTTTCTATTTTCAATTCCTATGATTTACATTGCGTGCTCTATAATTTTATTTTTCTATATTAAAAAACCCTCTTATTTAATAATTAAATTAGAAGTAAATTGAAGTCTAGTCTTCATGGATTAAATTGATTTACCCTTATCACTATTTTATGAATTCGAATTAATTTTAATGTATTGTGATGTGCATCAAGGCTTCTAGAGTGGAGCATTCTTGTGATTTGGTATGCATAGGTGCTCTGGTAATATTCAAATATTGCTTACAAATATGTTGTATATGGGATTTTCTTTAGAAAAGGATGAATTAGCAATGTCCCTTTATTTATTCCAAGCATACAATAAGAGAATTAGGGAAAAGGTAACATGTTTGCTAAGAGTAGTGAGCATGGATTGCAAGGTTTTGACTATAGAACTATTAATCTAAAACACAAGGATGTGTTTACTTTCAACAATTTATATAGTTATATATGCTAAAAATGGGACTCAAAATTGAATTTGAATGACATTAATGGTTATCATTAAATATAGGATGAAAGAAAATTTGTATAACTCAATTAAATAGATATAAAATTTAGAATTCAATTTCAAATCCTATTTTGTTATCTAGCATTTTTGTTCTTTAAATGGCATTCAAATTGATATTCTAACATTGATTTTTTTTAATTTTTTTATATTGATAAAATCATTTTTTTTTTTAGTATATAGAGAGATAATAGAAGAAATACCTAGACCATCATAGCATGATGGAAAGTGGCTCCTCTCAAATCTTGCATGTAGCTCTTAACACAAGATATAAGAAGACTTTCAAATCTTCAAACTTAATGATACAAAGGTCTTATATTATAGGATATTTTTGCTAAGTAATCAACCACCATATTTCTTTCTCGGTAACAATGAGAAAGCTTAATATACTAATTTCTTTATGAAGTTCTAAATAAAGTAAACATGGAAAAATATGGGTGTGATTAAGCATAACCTTTCAAGATCAAAGTCATAACTATGGTAGAATTTGAATTAAAGATAACTCGCTTCTAACCAATTTCCAAGCCATTTTCATACCAATAAAAATGCCCTATGGTTTCACTATTAAAATACTAGTGTTGCTTATATTTGTAGAAACCAGTAACCAATGAACCTATTGCATCTCTAAACTCTCCTTTGCACTTGCCAAAAAGTTTCTTTCAAAGATGCATCAATGTTACACTTTAGCTAGTCCAACAGTGGATAATTCTATCTAATTGCAAATTTGTTTTTCATTCTAAGCTTTTTTAATTTTGGACATTAGACAATGTCTTTTTCATTTATTTATTTTCCTCATTGTAACAAAGATAATGTTTTGCATGAATGCTACTTAGCCATTAAAAACTAGTTCATTTTAATTATTCCATACTAGTAAGTAGAGGTAACCAAACATTATGGACCAGTTATCAACATTCTTATCATTAAAGCCAATCATGCAAATTTAGCTTGAAAAACGTCCTTTGGTGAAATAGTTTAATCATAATAATTTATAGATTACACATTTCTTCATAATCTCTAATAAGATAAATGACAAATTCATTAGTATTATGGCATTAAGGACACATATCAAGCTTTGTAAGCCTTTTAGCTTTTCTTTGGCTATTAATAAGAATTCTTTCATTTGCAACCAGGCAAAGAAAAGTTTTCACCTTTTCTTAACCTTTTCACTTCCATCTTATCTTCCATATTGGAGATTTGATTCTTGGTTTTCCAATTGTAATTCTTTTATAAGCTATCTTCACCATAAAACATCTGTCTTTAGAATAATCACATACTACCTTATCTACACTTGAGGTATCACTAAGAGGCAAAATACATAGAATTTTCTACATCAAATTTTGAGGTACAAGAGAGTTTAGTCTATCCACATCCCAATCCCTTTCTTTATTTAAATAAAAAGCAACTAGAAAGTTAACTTCCATCTTAGGATTATAAATATCATTATAAAAGGAAAGAGACATTATACCTAGTATTTAGAATCCCTTCAAATTTTTATTTCCAACTCATTACTATATTCCATTTTAAACCTTCCATAAATTGATTCCAAACTCCACATATTCCTTGCCATAGATTTGAACATCCATATTTGTGCTACATTTGTGGAATTTTATAGGGATTATAATCATATTTCAATATTAACACCTTCACTTATAAAGTTTCCAATTTTTCTATTAAGGCTTAAGCAAGCTTCATAAGATAAGCCTCATTATACTCTTTTAATTTCCTCAACCTTACACCTTCTTCTTTTTTGTTCTTACATATTTCATTCCAAGTTACCAAATGAACTTTTCTATTATCATCATGATCTACCCATATAAAGTTTCTGATAATCTTTCCACTTTAGAACAAATTAATATAGGGAAGTTTGTTTATTTGCATGCTATATCAAGGAATCATTGTCAAAACTAACTTTGCTAGTGTTATTTTACCAGTAAGAGATAAATATCTTGCTTTCCATGAGCTTAACATTGAAGAAACCCTTTCTATAATAAAATTAAAGAATCCTTTGGTCACCTTTTTACGATATAAAAGGATGCTTAAATATTTTTCCTAAGTCTAAAATTACTATAAAAACAAGAACATCCCTAATTTCTTTTGCTTTATTATGGTTGACATTTTTAGGAAAAAATTTTAGACTTTCCCTTGTTCACTTTTTCCTATAAGCTTTTACAAAAAAAATCTAAACAATTATATATTATCTTAACTTACTAAGGCTTTAGCAAATAGGACTAAGTCATTTGTACATAATAAATAGGAGATAGGAATTCCATTTCTATTCAAAGAAATTGGCTTCTAAATATAAAATAAAATAGCTATTTCAATTCCTTAAGCTAGTCTTTCAATACATAAAACAAACAAGTAAGGTGAAAGTAGGTCTCCTTGTCTTATGCCTTTTATTAGAGCAAAGCTTTAAGTGAGCTCTCCATTCCAAACCACCTTTATATTGCAAGTGGATAGACAGGCCATAATTAAAGAAACAAAGTGGCTATTAAAGTCAATATATTTTATAGTGTCTTCAAAAAACTTCTAACTAAGGAAGTTGTAGGCTTTTTGTAGATTGACTTTTATAGCCATAAAGCCTTTATTACCTTTTTTGGACTTGATTCTATGAATAGCCTTTTGCACAATAATAATATTATTAAAGCTATGTCTCTTTAGGATAAAGTTGCAATGATGCAATCTAATAATATTTCCCATCATTATCTTTAATCTTGTCGCAATAATCTTCATGAATATTTTGTAAATAACATTACATAAGCTTATAGGTATGAAATCTTTTAGCTATTTTGGTTTACCTAACCTTAGGATAAGAATCAAAAGTATTTCATTTACTCCCCTATTAGGATTGAAAAAAAATACATCTTTAACATATTTATATGCAAATTGTCCGACTATATCTTATTAGCTTTGAAAGAAAAAGGCATGCAATCCATCTATATTGGAGCTTTTAAAGCTCCCATGTTGAACACTACTATTTTAACTTCTTCATACATGAAAAGTTTTTGGATCTCTGCTTACTTAAAATGGTTAATATTCATAAAGTATCCTTTGAGGGTATAATAAATAGATTTTGGACTTTTTTCATGAAAATATTATTAGAATAATCAATATGCATATTCTTTAAGTCCTTAGGATCATTATGGCATTGACCATTTTGATCCTGCCATAATGATCCATCAAGTATTCTATCTTATTTATTTTAACAAATAACTATCGAATCATGGAAATACTACATGTTCTAATCTCCATATTATAGCCATTTACATCTTGATGTTTGAAACCGTATCATTTCTTCTTACATGAGAATTTGTTTATACTTTCTCTAAAGCTTATTTTTAGATAAAAAAATAGGAGTTATATCTAATTGCAAGCTTCCTATCAATTTCTTTCAATTGAGCCATTAGCCTTTTTTTCTTTTTTAAAAATGTTACCAAATACATTTTTATATCAAACCTTTATAGATTCCCGAAAAGATAAGGAAGCTATACTTGAATTATTACTCTGGTACCATGATGTTTTGACAATATTAGAAAAGGATTCATTTGTTAGCCAAACTATAAGAAAATGGAATGGTCATTAAATGTGAACCCTTTGCACCATATTTTCCAATTTTAACAAAATTAGATAGTGATAAGATTTTCTACAAAATAAATGTAACATTGATGCCTCAAGGAAAGTAATCATCTAGTTTGTATTTGTAAGGTCTCTATCAGTTCTTTCTTTAATATCCTTTCTCTCTCATATAAACTTCAAACCTTGGAATCCTATATTAATTTGATAGTACTATCATATGCAGTCTATGAGTTGCCTTACGCTCATCCAATTTGGCTTAGCTCCTCCCACCTTTTTAAATTCTATCACATAGGCATTAAAATTGCTTAAAACTACTCAAGGTTTCATCATATTAGTTGAAATTGTAGCCAGTTCATTCCATAACTTTTGCTTGTGATATGGGTTTAGAGAACCATATATGCCAATGATGAAGCTTGAAAGGATCAATCCATTAATAACACTTGACCATGAATGAGCTATGAATGATTAAAGATCACTTTTACATTAAACTATGTTTATTCCAAAATAGCTAAATGCCACTAGAATACCTTGTAAGAATTTTCTTATTTAGGCTACCATTAATTGGATTTACTTTATTTTAAATAAAATTAGACTAAGCATGTAGTTCAATTATATGAGACTTGAAAGTAATAAAGTGACCTAATAAGTTATATATTTACCTTATATCATATTAATTGTATTAAAAATGTGATTTGGGTCTATTTAGACATATTTAGTGTAGGGCTTATTGTTGAGTCTATGATGGGTAGACTCAACTAGGGTTATATATATTATTAAGGTTAGGTCCTCTCTCCACATTGGATGTTTATGATTATTCTCTCTATTAGAGCATCGTGAATAGTAGAGGGCATAAGAAAGGAAAAACTTGTTCTTTACATAAATATTTATGCAAAAGAATTAAAGATTATGAATAGATTTAAGAGGCACTCACTATTATTAACTTTTAATATTCTTATATTAGTAGTTCTACTCTTAATATATGATCTATAAAATTATAAATTTTTATATGTGGTATTAGAGTAGGTTATATCAAACTAGAACTCTAATTTCATTAATTGTGATTTGATTTAATTTTCACTGACAATTTTGTATATGCATTTTATAAATCAAAATTTGTTTATACATTTGAAATTCGTCTATATACATATATATGTATATATATGTAATCTACGTCAAAGCATATATATATAAATGAATTTCAAATGCCACTGTGCCAAAGCATATATATATATATGTGTGTGTGTGTGTGTGTGTGTGTGTGTGTGTGTGTGTGTGTGTGTTAGTCATGCTTTAACATTATATGTGTGTGTGTGTTTGGTATATATTTTAACATTCTTTTTCATATACATATGCTTTGACTTTCTATACTTATATATATAAAATGAATTTTATGTTTTACCATTTATATAAATGAAATTTATATTAAACTTTCTAACTTATGTCTTGACATTATATATATATGTTTTAACATTATGAATTTTTTGATGTTCTTTATATATAATTGTGTTTGGCATTTTATGTATATATATATGTGTATACTTCAATGTTTCCTATAAATATTATATATATTCTAACATTTTGTATGTATACATGTTTGATGTTTTGTGTGTATATATATCATAATTGTTATATATATATATATATATATATATATATATATATATATATATATATATATATATATATATATATAATTTTGTGCATCTTATTCATGCTTCAGGTTTTATGTGTATGTTCTTTCTTTTCATTTAATTTGGCATGAATTTATTAATATTTTGGAAAGTTAACCATAATCATTGAAATTATTTTATGTGTTTTAAGAGTGAAACACATCTTTGAAAATTTTATATAGAGATGAAATTTTTTTAAAAGGAATTTGGATATATATTTTTCCTATTTAGAATTGAATTAGTGGAGTTAAATATTTATCATCATAGTGATCATTTAACAAGCTAGTGAAATTTTTTATATCATTAGGGATCTTTTTGTTATTTAAGTTAGTTTATATAATCATTTAACCACAAGAGGTTATTATGTGAATTAATTTGGATAACTTTGAACTTTTATAATAATAAACAAGTTAATGATTCTTATACCATAAGTATTGGATTTTTCAATTTTATTTATTATTATATTAACTTGATATTTTAAGGGTATTTTAAAGTCTATTACTTTTTCCACCCATAGGAGAATATGTAATAATATTTTAAGGTACCTAATGTTTAAAAGAAATAAGAACTATTATTTATTACTCATAATATTGACTAAATTTTTGCTATTATCATTTTTTCAACTCTATGTTCTTTTTCCTTGAATAATTAATCTTTTTTGATTGAAAGTTTGTTAGAAGGAAATTATAAGAGATGGAAGGAGGATGTGGAGTTAGCTTTAACCATGATAGATGTGGATATGGTAATTAGAGTTGAGAAGTTCATTGATTTGACTACTTAAAGCACTATTGAGGAGAAAACTTATTATAAGAAATAGGATAAGGCCAATCGTGTGGCTTTGATGATGATGAAGAGATCAATCTCTAAGGGTTTAGTTCAAGCTATTCCAACTATTGATAATGCTAAAACTTTCTTTACTTCCACTAAGGAAAGGTATGTAGTTTCTGATAAGGTTAAGGTTGGTCAATTGATGGAGAAGTTTATTAATATGAGGTATAATAGTGTTGGTGGTGTTAATGAGTATATTTTGAGGATGATTATTATTTCTACTAGACTTAATGAGATTGAATGCCTTATTAATGATACTTTTCTTGTTAACTATGCCCTAAATTCTTTTACCTTCCCAATTTAATGCCTCAAAAAACCTCTTATAATACTTAGAAAGAAAATTGGGATGTTAATATTTTGATATCCATTTGTACTTAAGAAGAAGAAAGGAAAAAACATGAAGTTTCAAGAGATATAAACTTAGTCAATCAACCACATCCTAAGAAGCTTTTTAATAAAAGAAAATTTAAGCCCCAAGGTAAAGATGGTCTTGAAAGAAACCTTGATCATAATCACCATGGTTCTAAACCTATAATAACTAAAGATGAATGTTGATTTTATAAGAAGATAGGTTATAGATGGAAAGATTGTTTTACTTATATGATGTACTTGGAAAATAAAAATAAGAAGAAAAATAAAAATAAATTAGGTAATTCTTTTGCTTTTGTTTGCTTTGAATTTGGTTTGATAGATGTTCTTGTTAATTTTTGATGGATTGACTTTAGGGCATTTATCTATATTACTAATACCTAGCAAGGATTCAAGAACAACCAAAAGCTAAGTAGGATGAAGTCAATCTATATGCAGGAAATGGAGAATGAGTACAAGTGGAATACATAGGCATAGTTGAATTGAAATTAGATTCAAGATTTATTTTATCCTTGAAGGATACTCTATATGTACAATCCATGAGGTGAAGTTTGATTTCTTTATCAATTCAGATGTTTATTTGAGTTTTAATAATGGATCTTATCAATTATTTTATAATTTTATTATTATTGGTAATCTTTCAGGATTTAATAGTTTATATAAGTTAAATCTTGATTCTAAACAATTTGTTTCTCTTCATATCATGAATATTGGTGTTAAAAGGCCTTTATCTAAAGAAAATTCTTTTCTTTTGTGACACAAATGTCTTAATAGGTTAATAAAAGAGAATGTTATTCCATGTTTTGATAATTTTGATCATGATTATGTTGATTATATTAGATGAAAAATGACTAAAAAAACTAATAGATTTTACTTATAGTAAAGAACTTTTAGAGATAATTCACATAGGTATAAATGGTTCTTTTAAAAACACTTTATGTGGAAATAAGTATTCCATTACCTTTATTAATGATTTCTTTTGTTATAACTATGTCTACCTTATCGATGATAAGTCATAATCTCTTGAAAAGTTTAAAATTTTTAAAATTAAAGGAAAAAAGCAATATGGTAAAGAGATTAAAATTATGCGGTCCAACCATGGTGGTGAGTATTATAGTAGAGTTAATAATATAAGCTAACTTATGGAAATTTTTTCCAAATATTTGTAAGATTGTGGGATAGTTTCCTAAATTACGATGCCTGAGACTCTTAAGCAAAATGGAGTAATTGAAAGATAAAATAGTACTTTAATGGACATGGAAAGATCCGTGAGAGCAGAACCAAGTTACCAATTTTTCTTTAAGGTAAAGCCTTAAAAGTTGCCATGTATGTCCTAAATAGAGTCTTTACCAAATTAGTACCCAAAACACTTTTTAAACTTTTCAAGGGCTAGAATCCTAGTCTAAACCATCTTCGAGTGTGGGGTTATCTTATTGAAGTAAAAATCTATGACTCTATAGCATTAAAGTTAGATCCTAAAACTACTAGGTGTTATTTTATTTATTTTATTGGATATCCTAATGGATCCAAAAGTTATGAATTATATTGTCCTACCTATAGAATAAAGACAGTTTAGGCATTAACAACAAAATTTCTTGAAAATAATATTTGTGATTTTAATGATCTTCAAAATGATGATAATGTTTTGAAGTGGGGACAAGTTGTTTTTCCTATGCCTATTATGCAAGAAAGGATTGTGTATCAACTTATTAATAGAATGCTTAATGTACAAGATCATAAAAGTATTATGAATAATCCACCTAAACTAGAAGAACCCATTGTGCCTATTAATGATTTTGTTAGATGTTCTAAAAAGGTAAGAAGGCCTGAAATCTAGAATGATTATGTTATGTATGTGGGTGAGGTTGATTATGATATTGGGCAAACTATTAATCCAATAAGTTACAATGAAGCAATTTCTTGTAGACAATCTAATAAGTGGATGAAGACAATACATGATAGATTCAATCTATGTATTCTAATGAAGTGTGGGAGTTAATTGAAATTCCAAATGATTTCAAACCCATTTGTTGCACTTGGTTTTTAAGACTAAAAAGGATTCAAAAAGCAACATTGAGTGATTTAAGACAAGATTAGTAGCAAAAAGGCATATGTAAAAGGAAAGGATATACTTCAAAGAAACTTTTTTACTTGTATGTTTTAAAGATTCTTTGAGGATTGTTACAGCTTTGGTGACTCATTATGATCTAGAACTTCATTAAATGGATGTGAAAATCACTTTCTTAAATGAAAATTTATATGAGAAAGTTTACATGCAATAACTAAAAGGTTTTATTGAAAGTGAAAATGCACATTTGGTATGCAAGTTAAAGAAGTCAATTCATGGTTTTAAACAACCGTCTAGGTAGTGATATTTGAAATTTGATAAAATCATCTCTTCTATGGGTTTTGTTGAAAATAAGGTTGACTAATGCATATACCTTAAGGTGAATGGGAGTCATTTCAATATTTTTGTTTTGTATATGGATGATATATTTCTTGCTAGTAGTGATATTAATTTGATTCATGAGATTAAATCTATATTGTCTTAATCTTTTTACATGGAGGACTTTGGTGATGCATCTTTTGTTTTAGGTATTGAAGTCTATAAAGATAGGTTTAAACTTTTGTTGGGACTTTTAAAAAAGGCCTACATTAATCGTGTTCTTAAAAAGTTCAATATGTATAAATGCAAACCTAAAGATATTCCTATATCCAAAAGTGATAAGTTTAGTAAAGACTAATGTCTTGAGAATGAAATTTTAAAAAGTTTAATGAAAGATAGACTATGTTCTAATGTTATAAGAAGTCTAATGTATGCTTAATTTTGTATTAGGATTGATTTGTCTTTTGTTGTGAGTGTTCTCAGTAGGTATTTCTAATCCAAGTGATAAACGTTCGATTGTTATTAAAAAAGTGATGAGGTATATGCAAAAAAACTAATGATTATATGCTTGTTTACAAGAAGGTAAATGATTTTGAAGTAATTGGATGTAGATTTTACTGGTTGTGTAGATGATATAAAATTAACATCAAGCTATGTTTTTCTTTTAGCTAGTAAGGCTATCTCTTAGAAAAGTGTGAAATAAACACTTATTGCATCTTCCACCATACAAGTAGAGTTTTTTGCTTGTTATAGTGCAGGTATACGTGCAATATGGCATAAGAATTTTATTTTTAGGCTAAAAGTAATTGACTCCATCTTAAAGCCTTTAAGGATTTACTATAACAATTTTGCAATAGTAATGTTCTCAAAGAATAGTACAACATCCAGTGGTTCTAAACATATTGAAATTAAGTACTTTGTAGTTAAAGATTGGGTTATGAATGGTGATATTCTTGTTAAATATGTTGACGCTTAAATAATAATGGTAGATTGTCTAATCAAGGCTATTTCAACTATTGTTTTTAAGCAACATGTTTCAAACATGAGTGTTTTGAATTCTTTTGATGTAATTGGTTAGTATGAGAGTTTATATTATATACTTATTAATGTTGTTTTTGCAATTTGTTTTTCTATGAACTTATGTACCTTTTATTTTATGTGCACATTATAAAACTTAAATGTTATTATGATAAAGTTTATCTTAAGATATAGTTGTTTTTTTAGTGAAAACATTCTTTACTTTTGCATAAATGTAAACTACAATTATCTCTTTGGGAAAATGAAATTAAAATTAATGTTGGGTTTATAAAAGTAACTGTAATTATCTCCTCCAAGGAGATAATTGTTTATTTTATAGTGATATTTTTATAAAAGATCATAAAGAGGACTTTTATACTATAGTATGAAAGGATCACTTGATCATACTATATACATAAATACACCATTATATTCTTGTAATCATGTCAATGAGGTAATTGACTCTTATAATTACGGATGTACTATATAATAAATTGGTATGTCAACAACAATAATTCAGAGATGGATGTTTTGTTGGATCTGATTATGTTTTAAGGTAAAATATATTAAGTTATGATTTATTTTATGGCCACTTATGTTATTGTTTGATCTAGAAATCATTTTTTAATCAGTTTTCAAAATTGGTAAAACTCAATTATGTTGTCTAAGTGGGAGAATGTAAGAATTTTTTTATTTTTGGGCTACCATTAATTGGATTTATTTTATTTTAAATATCTAGATAATGCATATAATTATATGAGACTTAAAAGTAATAAAGTGATATAATAGATTATATATTTACCTTATATTATATATATTGTATTAAAAATGTAATTTAAATCTATTTAGACATATTTAGTATAGGGTCTATTACTAGGTACATGATGAGTAAAATCAACTAGGATTATATATATTATCAAGATTAAGTTTTCTCTCAATACTAGATATTTATGATTACTTTTTTCATCAGAGCATTGTAAATAATAGAAGATGTAAGAGGAATAACTATTCTCGATATGAATATTTATATGAAAGAATTGAAAATGATGAATAAATATGCACTATTATTAATTTTTAATATTTTTATATTAACCTTTTTAATCTTGATATATAATTTATAAAATTATGAATTTTTCCCTATCCTATAGGATCTATTTTCAACCAACTATCAAGATCGATACTTTTAATAATATTTTCAGCTTTCTTGTCTCTTACACGTGGCTCAACAATGATAATCATCCCCAGCGGGTATCTATGGACAAGATCCGGTACTTTTTAGCTATAAGTGCGCGCACCTGCTCCTGTGCAATGCCAAGATATAATATTCATAATCCAGACTAAAAAGAATTGGTGTACAGCCTGTCGTACCCTAGATCAGTTGTTGCACCATTTTTGGTAAACCCTAAAGGTTATCTAGTTCCTCCTTTGAGAGATTAGATGAATACATCTTAATAAGATGTGCCGCAGTCAGGCTATCTGGCGGTTTTGGTGGAAGGCTAGCATGTTCTAAATTATGATTAGCCAAGCTCTTGATTGCCACTGAAGTTGTTACTACAGTGCGTGTCCCCATTGCTAGTGCACTTTCAGCAAAAGTGCTTACTTCATGAGTCGACCCCACTCTTCTAGAAACATATTTGATTCTAACGGTATCATTTTTGGTCATTTGTTCCTTCTGTTGTTTATTCATTAAAACCGTCTCATCATTTGAACATTGGGGCACCACAGTTTTTTTTCCTTTATCAACCATCTCCCTTTTATTTGGTTTCTTCTGTTTCTATACTGTCGTCCGAGCATTAATTTCCTCATGGTCAACTATATTTTTATTAGCATTATTCTCCCAATCATTACGATTTTCCATAATTCTTTCCTGATCAATATTGTCCAAAATCGCAAACCGTGATCCATTACTTTGCCCCTTTTGATCCCTCTCATTTAGAGTCTCCGAGATTTTAGCATTTTTCTTGCTTTTGGTTCTTCATCTTTCGAATTTGGCGCTGAGGCAACATCCACCTGCCAAATTCCTCTTCTCCAGCAACCACCCTCTCACCGGAAACTTCCAACTGCACCATGTTCATTCCGTTGCTGCCTTCCTGATGAAAGAATTCCTTGGAAGTCTCTTTAATTTATGGTATCTGGTCACTCCCTTCCTTTTCCTAATTCATCTCTTGAGCAACTAACACAGGATAAGTTTCCTTCCGGTGTCTAGATCTGCCGCACTGAAAATAGACTAGGTGAAGGCCTTCAAATTGCACCGGATGTATTCTTCCTCAGATAATTAGCTTCGGGATTAGTTGTTTGTGTAGATCCACTTTTATACAAATTTTTGCGAATCTTCCCCCTCTCCGTGAGAGCTTGGTTCTACTGCTCCCTAAGAGTATGCATTGTTAGAATTTTGCATAAAGTGAGTTGTTGTTAATCGATTATTTTTAATTTAATAAAACTGACTGATTAAAAGTTTAATTTAATTGTGAGACATGTATAAGACCTATTTAAAGATATGAGTTTAGCACATTTATATAATTTAGTGTGGTTTGATGGTTATGTATGCCTAAAGACTTAGTAATCCTTTTGTGGGGAGAATTGCTAGGATTATAAATAAAGATTAAGGTTAGGTCCCCTCTTCACTTCTCATACATATAGTTTCTACCAATTGAAAGCCGCCACAAAAAAGAAGAGTGAAGAGGAAGATCTAGTTAAAGGAGAATTTAGTAGCTTCCGCTGAATTCGATTATGACTGCAAATCCATCAGGTAAGTAAATTCTAATTTCATATTTATGGTGTTCTAATTATCATACATGAGATCCTAAAATTAAAAATTCTTACATGCGGTGTCAAAACTTACATGTATGATATTAGAATCCAGAATAATTAATTATATTTTATATTATTTTGATTGAAAATTTATGATAAAATTTTATATGTACGATTTCCAAAATAAAATCATATGATCAATTTATAATGTTTGTTTTATAATTTTTTAATATATCATCATGATCTTTTCATTGAAAAAGATTTTAGATTAATATTATGTTTATATATATTAGGGTTGTTGAATTAAGAAATCATAATTTATCAATTTTATATGAAATAGTAAGGGAATCCATCAAAATATTATTTTAGCATTTTGTTTAGAATTGTTTCCGTTAACTATTATATATATATATATTGCATTCGGTTTAGAATTTGCGCAAAGGTATTACCTGTTTCAGAAGCATATGTTTTTCCGATTGACGTGCTATTTGAAACTCTAGAATTACGTTTATGTGAGTCTGGAATTTTTTCCTTTAGCATGCTATACATATATATATTGTCAGGAATTTTGTTTACTTTCAGCATACATGCGTGCCGATTAGACCATATATCTGGTTTCTAAATTCTTCCTTGGCATGCCTCTCCAAACATATATATAAAGTGAATTATACGCATCATTTTGAATTTTTCATTGAAAAAAAATAAATAAGTATCCTAAATTTTGTTGAACATGCTATATATATGGATCTCTGACGTATGGAGAAGACGACTAGGTTTGGCATGCTTTTGTTTAATATTTTTCGTTTGGCGTGCAATTTAACTTCTCCTTCTCTGCAGATATATATATATATATATGAATTTCTTTATTTCTCATCTGGCGTGCAATTTATCTCCCTCTATGGACAGATATATATTGAATTATATATATTAATTATTGATTCCACTGCCAGGATATTATATATATATATATATATATATATATATATTTTAAAATATTTCCCACAGTGAGGTGTGATATGCTTTTCAAAAATATATATTTATTCTGTTTCAAAATAGAGCAAATTGCTTGTAAATTATTGATATTCAATATTCTTAATTTTTTTAATTATTTTATTTTGAGGAATGAATATAATTAGATATTATAATTATATTAATCTTAAATTTTGTTCAAGACTTTGTTGTGCAACATTATTTAATGGTTCATTGAGATGCATTAAATTTTGGTATCTCATCAGGAGTGACTTATTGCATACATATGGTTAAGTATGTAAATTAAGATTTTGGATAATTTATTTTTTCAATTTAAGAAAAATTTTCATTAGTAATTATAAATGCTTAGCTGTCAAAGTAGCTCATTTATAGTGATTAGTGAAATATTTTCTTATTTAAAAATTCTGGGATAGTACTAGAATTATCTTATATAATTGCATGCCCAAAGGGAGTTATTATATAAGATAATTTTAGCATTGCGGCATAAGGCATCACGGATGAAAATATATCAATTTAGAAAGCCTATCTAACCAAAGGAGATGGTTTTTTGAAATTGGATATTTTCATATTAGCCTTAAGAGGAGAGTACTTATTAGCATGTCATATTTTCTATCCAAAGGGGAGAATATGATGATGTGCCTAGAGACTCTAGTTATTGTAGCACATCAGGAATCATTACTATTTATATTTCTTTTAAATTATCCATTAGTTAATTGTTGTAATTTGTCTTGAACAGTGACTTTTGTTGTAAATGGCAATCAAGCTATCATTGAGATCCTACATGGATCTAACTATAAGAGATGGAATGAAGACCTAAACTTTGCCTTAGTCATGAGTGATATAGATATAGCCTTACGTATTGATCCACCCGCTGCTATCACTGCCCAAAGTACTGCAAAACAAAAGGAGTTGTTTGTCAAGTGGGATAGAGCAAATTGTATGTGTTTACATGCTATTAAGAGATCTTTCTTTGAACATCTTCTGAGTGGGTTGGATAAGATTGAGAATGCTAAAGAACTCCATGATACTATTAGTCAAATGTACCAAAAATCCAGCAAGTCTGAGGTTGGGAATCTTATGAGTAAGTTGACGAGTATGAAGTATGATTTTGTTGGAAATATTAGAGACTTCATCATGAAAATGGTCCACATAAAAAACAAATTAGTTTCCCATGAAGTCACTCTACCTTAAAAATTTATTATTCACCATGCCATCAATTCTCTTCCGCTTGAGTTCATCCAAATTAAAACTGCTTACAACACTATGAATGAAGTTTGGAGTATCAATGATCTTATATCCAAATGTATTTCTGAAGAGGAAAAAACTCAAAAGGGAGAAAAATGATAGTGTTTTACTCGCCATTAACTCCAAACCTTCCTATCAGAAAAATTCCAACAAGCCTAAGAAGTTTAGATTAAAAACTCCTAATAAGTCTCATGACAAAAAAGGCCAAGGCAGTAATCAGACAAAAGGGGTAAGTGGTCCTAAAGCTGTCATTAAGAAAGAGAATAATTTTTTTTTCTTGCAAAAAGAAAAGTCATAAGAAATTCGAGTGTCACAAATACAAATCTTAGTTAGATAAAAAGGGTAAGCAAGAAGGTAAACCACTAGCTTTCATTTGTTTTGAATCCCATTTTGTTAGTGCACCATTAAACTCATGGTGGTTAGATAGTGGTGCAATCGTTCACATTGCTGTTACTTTGCAGGGGTTCAAAAGAAAACGGAAGCCAAGTGAGAAAGAGGCCAAGCTTAGAGTTGGAAATAATGTTGAAGTAAAAGTTTATTTTATAGGAACAATAGGTTTAAATTTAGAGTCTGGTTTTGAACTTATTTTGGAAAATGTTTTTTATGTGCCTTCCTTTAAGAGAAATTTAATTTCAGTTTCTGTTTTAGATAAACATGGTTATCATTTTATCATTAAGAATGGAAAATTTGATTTGTCTTTAAATTCTAAAATTATTGATGAATTTAAACTTGTTAATAGTTTATATAGATTGTGCTTGGCCTAAAATAATGAATACAATACTATGAATGTTGAAAACATAGTGTCTAAAAGAACTTTAGTTAGTGAAAAGTCTTTCTTGTTATAGCATAAAAGATTAGGTCATATCTTAAATGAAAGAATTAATAGATTGATAAAAGATGGTTCTTTACCTTCTCTTAATTTTGAAAACTTAGACACATGTGTTGATTGTATAAAGGGTAAGTTAACTAAGATTAAAAGCAAAAGTGCCACTCGAAATTCTGACTTTTTAGAAATTGTGCATACTGATATTAGTGGACCACTTACTCCTACTCTATGTGGTAATAAATATTTTATTACCTTTATTGATGATTTTTCTTGTTATGGTTATCTTTACCTAATTAAGGAGAAGTCTGATGCTTTTGAAAAATTTAAAATTTTTAAAATGGAGGTAGAGAAACAATTGGAAAAAGTCATCAAAATTATTAGGTCTGATTGAGGTGGTAAATATTATGGTAGACATGGCACGACTGAATAGTATATGGGACCATTTGCCAAATACCTATAAGAGAATGGGATAATTGCCCAATAAACTATGCTAGGTAATCTTGAGCAAAATGGTGTGGCAGAAAGATGAAATCGCACTCTTAAAGATATGATAAGGAGCATGATGAGTAGAACTAATCTTCTTGAATCTCTTTAGGGTGAAGCCATGAAATGCGCATTATATATATTGAATAGAGTACCTAGCAAATTTGTAGCAAAAACACCTTTTGAATTATGGACCAATAGGAAACCAAGCTTGAACCATTTTTGAGTTTGGGGATGTCTTGTAGAAGTTAGGATTTATAATCCTTTTGAAAAGAAAAATGAACCTCGATCTACTCATTGCTACTTCATAGGGTACCCAGACCATTCCAAAGGATATAAATTCTATTATCCAGAACGTCGAGCTAAAATTGTGGAGTCACAGATGGCAAAATTTTTGGAATGGGATATTGCAAATAGAAGCATCATAGAAGTTGTCAATGACAATGAACCTGCAAGATATGTCACTTTCCCTTTACCAAACCTATAAAGTCTTGTAGTACAAGTAGATATTGAAAAGGAAGATGATGTGCAGCAAAATACAGATCCTTTCCTTCTTACTCATCCTTCTAATCCAATTCCTAATCCTATTGATGTAATTCAAGCTCAAGAGAATGAAACTGAAATGCCTTTAAGAAGATCTACTAGACAGAGAAGATCTATAATTTCTAATGATTACCTAGTTTTCCTTAGAGAGAGTAACTATGATATCAGTCATGTTATTGATCCTGTGACTTTCAAAGATGCAATAACTAGTCCACAGTCTGATATGTGGGTGGATACAATGAAAGATGAAATGAATTCTATGGCTCATAATGATGTTTAGGAGCTTCTTAAGCTTCCAAATGGATGCAAACCAATTGGTTGTAAATGGGTATACAAAACCAAGAAAGACTCTAAAGGAAATGTTGAAAGGCTTAAAGCTAGATTGGTGGCAAAAGGATTTACTTAGAAAGAAGGAGTGCACTATAATGAGACCTTTTCACCAGTCTCATCTAAAAATTCCTTTAGAATCATCATAGCTTTGGTAGCACACTATGACTTAGAGCTTCATCAAATGGATGTGAAGATAGTTTTCTTGAATGGGGATTTGAAAGAAGAAGTTTATATGGTACAACCATAAGGTTTTCAAGAACCTGGAAAAGAACACTTAGTGTGTCAGCTTAAAAAGTCTATTTATGAGCTTAAACAAGCTTCAAGATAATGGTATTTTAAATTTGACGAGGTGATCACTTCTATGAGTTTTGAAGAAAATAAAGTTGATTAATGCATATACCTTAAGATTAGTGGGAGTAAGTACATTTTTCTTGTCCTCTATGTGGATGATATTTTATTAGCTAGTAATAATAATGGATTGCTGTATGAGACTAAATGATCATTATCCAAGATTTTTGATATAAAAGATCTTGGAAATGCTTCATTTGTTTTGGGGATAGAGATCCATAGAGATCAATCTAGAGGTTTGTTGGGACTTTCACAAAGGTCTTACATTGAACGTGTACTTACTAGATTTAACATACAAAATTGCAAAGGTGGAGATGCACTTGTTATAAAAGGTGATAAACTCAGCCTTAGTTAATATCCCAAGAATGATTTAGAAAAAGAATATATGAAGAATATACCTTATTCTAGTGCAGTGGGGAGTCTTATGTATGCACAAGTCTGCAGTAGGCCTGACATTGCATTTGCAGTGGGAGTTCTTAGTAGGTATCTTTCTAATCCTGGTATGGATCACTGAGTTGCTGTCAAGAAAGTATTAAGGTACTTACAAAAGACGAAAGGTTACATGTTAGTTTATAGAAAAGTTGACAATCCTGAGATTGTTGGATACACAAATTCTGACTTTGTTGGCTCTCAAGATGATATGAAATCCACTTCATTTACATTAGCTGGAGGAGCTGTATCTTGGAAGAGTGTAAAACAAACACTCTTAGTTTCTTCTACTATGCAAGCTGAGTTTGTTGCTTGTTATGGAGTAGTTACGCAAGCCATTTGGCTAAAGAATCTTATCTATGGTCTTCGCATCATTGATTCCATGTCTAATCCACTAAGAATTTATTATGATAACAAATTTGTTGTGTTATTTTCCAAAAACAACAAAATTACATGTGGGTCTAAGCATTTGAAAATAAAGTACCTTAAGGTCAGAGATTTTGTGAAAAATGGTGATATTATTATAGAGCATATTGATACAAATAACATGATTGCTGATCCTCTGACTAAAGGATTGAGACCTGCAGTTTTTAGTAAACATGTTGAGAGTATAGGTGTCTTAAGATCTTTTGATGTATTTTATTAGTAGGAGCATATTTCTTGTATTTGATACTCTCATGTTATAATTTGTTATGTTAGACACTCTTTTTATAAGATTTTAATTTCATTGATGATCATCATAAAGTGGATAATCTATATTATTATATATTCTTGCTTGAACATATACTAAAATCTTGCTTCTTAAGACTGGTGTCTGTCTTAAGTATAACTTTGATGTCAAGAAAGTATGTCTTATAAAATGACACCATTGAATGATCTCGAGAATATGGATGAGACATACATACAGTATATGGATTTCTCATCAAGTTTAGAGAAATCATGGAGGACTGATAACGAAAATAGCACATTTGATCACATTTGATGTTATTTTCTTACTACACAGCCACACTAAAATCCATTGTCGATAAAGTCATTGACACTTGTAACCATAGATTGGTCTTATGTCAATAAAGGGTATAAAGGCTGCTATGATTCAATGTTAGTTGGCTATATTAGATAGGATTATTGTGATGTTATCTCAGAGGGCTAAATTATTTTTTAATTGTGGCCACATAAAACTTTTTAATCAATCGGTCTAGAGTCTTGTTTTCAAAATATTTTGTTAAAACTCTAATAAAACCTAATTAATATTGCTTAAGTGGGAGAATGTTAGAATTTTTCATAAAGTGAGCTGCTATTAATTGGTAATTTTTAATTTAATAAAACTAACTGATTAAAAGTTTAGCCTAATTGTGAGACATGCATGAGGCCCATTTAAAATTGTGATCTTAAAGATATGAGTTTAGTACATCTATATAGTTTAGTATGGTTTGACAATTGTTTAAACCCAAAGACTTAGTAATCCTTTAATGGGGAGGATTGCTAGAATTATAAATAAAGATTAAGGTTAGGTCCCCTCTTCACTTCTCATATACATGGTTTCTACCCATTGAGAGCCGCCACCAAAAGAAGAGCGAAGAGGAAGATCTAGTTAAAGGAGAATTTAATAGCTTTCACTGAATTCGATTATGGCTGTAAATCCATTAGGTAAGTAAATTCTAATTTCATATTTATAATATTCCAATTATCATATATGAAATCCTAAAATTGAAAATTCTTACATGCATACCTATTTTGATAGCTCTACTAATAATATTCCCACCCTTCAAAGAACTCTCCAAAGAAAGTTCTTATTATAATATTCCAAATGTAACCTTGGAACTCAGACCCATATTGCCAATTTACAGTATTGATCATTATCTGGATCAAATTCCAAAGGCCATCCTTGGACAACTAGGCAGTGCTTGGCAATGATCCATGGTCCATTTTACAAGGCATTGTTGTGATAATCTATTTCACTAAACCGAATCACATAATATCCATTACCAATATCAATTATTTGTAGACGTGCCTTCAGAATCCAAAGCTTTTTCAGCTTTGCTTTAAGAAATCAAAAAGCAATCTTCTTTCCCAGTAGCTTGATAATGAGGGATTTTTTTTCTTACAAGGTTTGCACCATTCCTTCCTTTCTGCACTACGGGACATAAAGGATCTTGATCTTCCACTGGTCAAAGGCTCTTCTTCCTCATCCATTTCATCTTTAATCGCCAAATCCTCTAGCACAATCATTATTAAGGGATCCATTGATTCCTAACAATCTATCCTTTAAAGAGAAAACTTTTCTCCCCCCATCTATATTTGTGTCTCCAACCAAAACATCTGTGTTTTTGTTATGCACTTCAACATCATCACCTTCCAGTGAAATCTGTTCTCCTTCTTTTTGCACCTCTATTTCATTCCTTACAGCTGAAACTCCATCGGTGCTTGGTTTAGGCTTCTTCGTCCTCCTTTACCACTCAGCTCTCTTTCTCGCTCACTAAACATTAAAGAAAAATCAATGTTCTAAAACTCCATTTCTTAGTGCTTCTTTCATGCTCGTTTTCTCAAATTTCAATGATAAAATTATTCAACTGCATATTTGGTAAATAGCTATAACATTAGTATCAGGTTTTTAAATCAAGTTCCAAAGATATGAAACTAGTGTAAATTTAATTCAATTTTTCGTTAATTTGACAATTATGATGCATACTATTATGGCTGAAAGCAAGGGCACAAGTAGGGTGGACAGGTTGGCCTCCTGTAGATATTTTATCTTTATCTTTATATATAATAATTTTAAATTTATTATTTTTTATGAATTTCAAAAAAATTGTTTAATTTTTTTTTAAATTTGAAATTTTTGTCAAAAAATTTTGAATCACTATTTTTAAGTATAATACAATAAATTGCATATTAAGTTTGAAATCAATAATTTTAAAAAAATATAACCATACAATTAAAATGTACAATCAATCTCAAATCTATATCTATATCCATATCTCTATATTATATATTAGTCATAATATTTCTTATTTTTTATGACAAGTGTTATTCCTATAAGTTATCACGTGTCAATTTATTATTTTTCTTAATTTATTTTTTAATATTAAATTAATTTCTAATAAAAAGTTAAATTTGAATTACTTTTTATTTATTATCAGAATAATAAATACTAAGTTATTTTAATCTTATAAAAATTCCTTAAAAAGCTTTTCAAATTACATTTATATGTTTATAAATTAGACACTAATATCACTAAATGGTATCAATATAAAATAAAATTGTTTATTATAAAATTTTTTAAACAGTTAAAGATGTAATTTTATTGAATTATTTTACTATATATCATATATTTTAACTCTCATATCACATTTTAAAAATTTTCAATTTTAAATTTAAATATATAATAATTAAAAATAAATATAATAAATTAGATTTAAAATTTTTATAACTTATTTATATATTTAAATTCTTATCTTAGAAAAAAAAATTAAACACCCGTGCACATGCGGGTCTAAAAGCTAGTATTCTTTGTATATGCTTAAGATTTTCTTAAATTATAAGTATTGCTCTTTTATTATAATAACAATTAGTTCATTAATAAATATAATTATGGCAAAAAATATAATTGCAGTTTAAATTTACATGTACAAAATTAATTGAGATTGATTGTGAACTATTTTGATTAAAAATTAATTTTTTTTAATAACGATAAAAGTGATAATCTATTTAACATATATGCTTAAAGTTTTAAGATTGAATTTTAGATATGGCAAGAATTAAAACCTTTAAAAGTTAAAAGAACGATGAGTATCACGACTAAAATACTAATGATTAAAAAAATTATTTTGAGTGAACAATATTTTAATCTAAATGTGATATACACATGATTTTTTTATATTGTATTTAACTCAGTTATTAAAAAATTATGTGACTAAAATTTAATTTGATTAATACAATAATTTTTTACGTGTATTTGATTTAAAACATTTTATTATTAAATTTCATTATTAATTTTTGTTTTAAAGTAGCAGTTCACCCTAATGAGATAGTGTTAATTTTAGTAAAATATATATTAGTTTGTAAAATGTGGTTGAAAATTTTAAATATTTTTTTAAAAAATTTCACATTAATTTTTTTTATTCTTATAAATATAATTATAATTTTTTTATTTAGAGTTAAAACAATCTATAAAGCATTTTTTTATTTTCTAAAATATAAAATAAAATTTATTATTGAATTTTTATTTTAAAATTATGATTATATTATATAAAAATATATACATATTATTAATTTAATTCAATCATACATATAAAAAATTTAATTAATTACTTATATTATTTTTATATTAAATATATTAATAAAAATGCTATAGGCATGGAGAACAAGATACAAAATTAAATTTTGAATCTTTTATATTTATTGAGTTAAAATTTATAAATTTGCTCCATTATCTTATATTTAATTATAGTCCTTAATCTACATTTGAAATATAATTTTAGAGTGCATTTTCCACTCACATAGGATTGCTAAAATGATAATTGTAAATAAGTTAGTTTAATAGACTTACAAATTAAGTTTACACAAAAATAGGCTTAATTTCTATTTATCCAAGTAAGCATCTCTATTATCTATATTTCTTAATTTCTTTTCTTTATTTGACTTTGAACCTTTTTTATTTACTGAAAAAATAGGCTTTTTTTTTTATCAGTTTTGATCTAATTATTTAGTTAAATATATTTCAGGTTAAATGTAAAATAAAGCGTCAGGTCTCTCTCTCTTTTATTAATTTTCTACTATGACTGCAACTTGATTTACATTTTCCGTACCGTATGGCTTGAATTTTGACACCTGTATCCAAGCTTCATAAGGGGACATGTTCTGCTGCATCTGCTTCTAACTTTTGTCTGTTACACACTTGTTACGCTGAATCCTCGAAAAAATTAGTCTTATTTTATTACGAAAATGATTATAGTGAATCATTGATACAATAATATATTTGTATATCATCAAATTTAATTATTAATATATTAATATATGAATATAATAAATTTTACTTAATAAAATAAATTAAATATGTAATTCAAATTCGATAATATACTAATATACTATTATATTAATAGGGTATAATAATCTCTTTCTTTTAGAACAAATTTGTTGAATGGTCAAAAATCAAGTTTCATATATTCAACACAATTAAATATTATAAATTAATTTCATATTATCACTTATTTCTATAATTATATCAATAAAAAATTATTAATTATTATTATATTTTTAATAATGTAGCATTTTTTATTCATTAATGGTATAAATTTTTTTGTACTAATATGATTGAAATTTAAAATTTTCTTATATATACATGATAATTAAACAATTCTAAATATTTGTTGAATTTAACTTGAAGCAATTGTCAATATAAATAAATTTTACAATACAATCTACTTATATATTATTATGTTAATGACAAATTATTAAAACATATATTAATAATAAAAAAATATTAATTATCAATCTTTTAAATCATACCTTATCCTTTCTATTCATTAATAATATAAAATATTTTAATGAATTAAATTTGAACTCATATTTCTTATACAAGATTTAATATAAAAACTCCTTTTTAAATTAAAGATACAACACCTCTTAATATAAAAGAAGATTTAAAATTGATTTATTGTTAGTGTAATGTAAATTATTTTTATATTATCATCCATCATAGTATTTTTTATATTATTAAATAATTATTAAAATTCTTTTATTGTTAATTAAAAATATCAATTAATAATTTTAATGAGATGTTATTTTTTATTCACTTAATAGTGTAAAAAAATGATAATGAATCAATTTTAAATTTCAGAAAATTAAATTAAGGTTTGCTTCCAAATAAACATTCAAGGTAAAGTCTTTTAGATATTTGCAATAATTTTCATTTAAAATTATGATATAGTATGTCGATTATCCCACTAATTATTATTAATAATTAAAATTTATAATTATTAATAAAAATTAACTCTAAAAACTTATTTCCTTTATATAATCGATCTTTATTAATATTTTACATAATAAATTTCATAAAAAATGCATTATTAGAATATGTCATAATATAAAAAATAACCAAAAGGACAGAAAAACTTATAATAATATAGGATAAAAGGAAAATATAATATTTGGTTAAGAATTTGAATAATAAAAGGGTGTACAATATGAAAAAAGAACAACAAGAAAACAATATTTTGGATTTGATTTTTATTAATAATTATTATAATTATAAAATTGCAAATTTTGACGGGAATTAATAGGTCTATTAATTCATATATCATATTTTAATTAGAAACTTTCAAGGCAAATATTTAAGAAATTTTATCTAAATTTTATCTTTTTTATCAATTTATGATTTCTATCTTATGCTTTCATTTCATGTAATTAGATTTTTAACGTTTATTTGTCTTTATAGTTAGTTTTCTATCCTGATTAATTTAAAGGATTACATATGGAGTTGTTCGTTTAATATGAAAAACATTTATCTATTCATATAATTACATCATGACATATAAAGAATGTAGAATTCCAATAAAATGATTAACTAAGAGAATAAAAGATATAACTTCAATCATGCATATTTTTTATATTGTTATAAAAAGCTCAAATGAATACTTAAAGAAATCTAAGAGGAGGAGAATTGTTTCTTACAACCTCATATTTATTGGACAAATAGAATATAGATTATAATTTCATACTAATAACTCATAATAAAAATTGAAACCTAATTGATTATAATATAAAATTAATAATTAATCACCAAAGGGAAGATAAAATACCTATGTAAATTATAGAAATTAATATTAATTAAAATTATGTAATGAATTTGATTATATTATATTTATTTTGGATTTTTATCTATGCTACAACAATTTTTTTATTTTAATAGATCATACTCCATTGTTATGTCATCATATGATTATATAAATAAAAAATGTTATTCATAAAAGGAAATTCAAAAAATGTTGATTATGTTAAATAATGATCAATGAAAACCATTAAATTATGGGAAAAATACACTTTACCCATTCATAGTATAATTTAAAGTATAAAAAAGAGATCACCAATGATTTATGTTATCAACACTAGGTTCATTTAGGATATAATTTTGTCCAAATTTGCCAAAAATTATATAAATTACATTCTCCTTTAATGAGCCTAATTTAACTTAATGTCATCATAATTTACCATTAATTTTATCTATCATTTCTAATTTACTTTTTTGTGATTTCATTCTTAGGGTTTGACATTAGAGGAGAATTGAAAGAAGAGATGGGATAAATAATATTTTTGGAGTTCTTTTTTTCTATTTAATGGGGGAGAAAAAG
Organism: Sindora glabra; assembly: GCA_020226215.1. Classification (NCBI taxonomy): domain Eukaryota; kingdom Viridiplantae; phylum Streptophyta; class Magnoliopsida; order Fabales; family Fabaceae; genus Sindora; species Sindora glabra. The sequence goes on from CM035226.1 coordinate 66,878,956, forward strand.
ATTAGCACGTTAAAAGACCTTTGCCAAATTCTATCACATGTAGAAGAAAAACAAATATAAGTAGGTAAAGTGTCATAAGTGGATAGGTTGCAAATAAGATCATACTATAGGTAAATAAAATATATATTTTTTAAATTAATAAGTATAAAAAGTTAATTATAAATAAAATATAGCATTAAAAATTAAATAAACATAAATAAACATTACAAATTAAAATAAATTGAAAAAGTAAATTTTAAATTAACTTGATAAACAGATTTAGAAAGGAAAATTTAATTTAGTTTAACAAAAATAAATATTGGAAGATCAAAAGTAATTAACTTTATTTTTAAAAGAGCAATCATTTGCCTTCCTTTTAAAGTTCATTCATGTTCTTTTATTGGTTGTTTGCAAAATAGGCCATGCAATCCTTTGTTATGCAAAGAAGTGGAACCTGAGCAAACTAACGATGATAAGTTAGAAGAAGGTAAGGATGACATCAAGTCATTATGCCCTAGGTGACACACGTGCTACAATGGCTAGAACAAAAGATCGTGATCTTGCAAGGGTGAGCTAACTCCAAAAATTTGTCTTCAATTCAAATTGAAGGATATAACTCGCCTACATGAACCTCTTTAATATTATTTGCGAATATAAATTCTTATTGTACCTATAAAATTTATTTTTTTTAGAATCATTAACAAAAATAATCAATTAATTTTGTTAAAATATTCAAGTAATTAAACGTTTTAAAATTAGTAAAATAGATTTATTGTCATAATCTATATTTTCCATCAAAATAGAGCTATTTATACCATGATCATAAGCAATTGCATAATATATTCCTGAAAGATAAATAGGTATAAGAGGTCATATTGTTGAAACCTATTTCATTCTAGTCATTGATCAAAAAGTCAAATTTATAGAGGGTTAAGATTTGTGTTGTATCTTGTATAGCAAAAAGTATATTTGTCCCAAGGAATTCTCATTTTTCTAGGCTCTAATTTACAAATTTAAGTAGCAACCAATTATATAAGCTTGTCGATGACTGCAATTCAATTAACTTTATTTTTCCTTTCCTAATTTGGTATTAGTATTCATGGTGTCCTCCCTACTACGTGTCTGGGGTTTATTAACTTTAGTTGCCATCCGGGAGTTGGAGGGCGTTGCCTTAATTTTGCATAATGTGCTCATTTGTTATTAGTGTCGATTAAGATTATAATGTAATTCTTCCTACTTTTCAATCCTTTTATAATCTTTATATTAATCTAGATGTTCTTTACCTCATTTTATATTAAATGTTATTCTCATAATTTATTATATATTAATTTATTATTTTTAAATGAATATTATATTACAATAATCATAATTATATAATTAATATAAAAGATTGAATCTTTTATTTTTATATAACAATTTATATTAAATTTAGAAAAAATATCTGATTTTTTTCTCATTTATTACATTTTTATAATCTTTCTTTTTTTATTTATTGAATTTTTTAATTTTCACATATTTTCTTCCTTTCTAAATTAATCTTCTTGATTTTTTTCATTTATTATATTTTTATAATGAATTTGATTTTTTCCTTGATTTATTGCATTTTTTAAGATTAATATCTTATTCATATGTAGCATTTTATGTTAAATTGAGAAAAGAATTTAATTTCTTTTCCTTATTTATTGTATTTTTATAATTTCATAATCTTTTTAATTTTTTCTCAATTTATTGAGTTTTTTTAATTTTTATACATTATCTTTCTCTTTAGAATAATCTTCTTATGTCTTTTCCTTATATAACACTGATTGATTTCAATAAGTATCAATTGACCATTAGTAATTAATTATTTATTCTGATAAAAATCATGCTTTTGTCTTTGATTGATTTCCATTTCCATTTCTATGTCTTAATTCATTTACATGATTGAAAAATATTTAAACTTTTACTGTCTATATATATTTTCATCGGTTTTCTCTTAGAAAGAGCATTGATATTCTCTTTACTTTATTTTTTTTATTGGCCGAACTTCTTCTACTTCACCTCTCTCTCTCTCTCTCTCTCATGTCTCTTAATCTCAAGCCCTAAAACATATGATCAATCATAACTCTAACCATGTAGATCATTTATTTTATAAGTGACATTATTTTACTTTTAACAATATTCACCGATTGAATTATTATGATGCCATTTCAGCAGGTGATGATTACTATCATTAATGATCCTTTCCTGCACATCTCTTCCTTATAATGGTTAATTAGTAAGCATCAATCTCTTTGGAAACAAGTTCTCTGTTTCTTTGATTTTTTTTTTTTACTAATATCATTTCCTTCTTTGTAGTTTGTACCAATTTTTTTTTATCAAAAGTAAATTATTATATGTGACTTATTTCATTACATAAAATAAATTATTTTTTTATAATTCTAGATGTGACATGAGATTAATGTACATTCATCTTTCTATTATAAGTTCATAAGATGGAAGAGCTTTATATATTTTACATTGAGAATGTATATAATATAATTTTTTTTGTCAAATATTGAAGTATATATACATTTGAATTTTTGTCAAAGGCTGATATACATCTATCTTTCCATTATGGGTTGAATTTTAATTTTTAGCTATATTTAGTATGTATATATATTTGCATTACAACATGTAATTTTGGAAAGGCGAATGTATTTTATCAAATAGATATTCTTTATTTAAAAAGATTAATTAGTAAATTAGACAATATTTTTTAATTATCTATCATGGTTTAAATAATATAGAATTAAGAAGAAATATATATACATTGCATTTCATATAAATAAATATTATTTTTATATATAATTTATATTATTTTTCTAAATTTGATTTATTTTAATGTTTAAATATATACATATCCTTCTAAATGTGGTGATAATTATTATTAATATAATATCACAATAATATAATAATTTTATCTATTAACAATGAGTTATATAGTATATTCTCTTACTTAATTTGAAAATAATTATATAAATTTTATAATTATTTAATTGATATAATTATAATAAAATATTTTATATTAACCATTTGAATGCCTTATAATTTAAATTTTAAAATTATAATTTATAATATAAATCATCAATTATCAATTAAAATGAATTAAATCTATGTATCACACAAAGACAAGCTAGTAGATTATATTTATGGTAGTCGGAACTATTTCTCAATCACAACCAAATTAAATGTATGTCCAAATTAATTGAAAAAATTATAATAAAATTTTCTCATAATTTTAAAAATATAATCATTACTTATATGATTTTAAACATTAGTTATTTTTGGAATTGATATAAAAAATTATGTAGATAGAAAAGATAATAATTTTTTAAATGATATCTAAAATTTTCTTATATTTTTGAAAATGTTATTATTTCAATTACTTCATTTATTTTACAATGCAATATCTAAAGTTTCATAGGAAGAAAAAATAATTTTAAAAAAATTCAAATAAAAATTTTCTCATATTTTAAAAGATGTCACTCCTCTAATAACATAAGATGCTAGTTATTTTAGGAATCCATATTTAAAATTTTATTGAAAGAAAAGATGATGATTTTAATACAAAACATATTAATTGAATAAATTAATTACATTTTTTATTTTCAAAAAAATATTTGAGTGATAAAATCAAATTTATTTATTTAAAATTTATCAATATTTTCTTAGTATTAAATATAAATTAATTGAGATTTTATTAAGATTTTATAGTGTACACATTATTCCTATCTTTCATATACTTTATTGCATATTTTTCTTTTTTATGTCCATCCATGTTGTTTACAATTTAAATAAAATAAAAATATTTAAACAGTAAAATAAAATTAATTTATTAAAATTTTATATTAATTTTTAAGTATTATATTTCATATTAAATATATTACAATCAATTTAGAATTTGTCACAATTTTAATATATAACATATCAATTTAATTTTAATTAATATATTTTACAAAATAAAATAAATTGTACTCTTTCATCAAAAGTATTTTAAATAGAGATCAAATTTTATTTTTTATTTTCTAGATTTTTTAAAATATTAAATTGAATATAATATTTTTAAAATTCATCTGCAATTCTTCTAAGAGAGATTTTAAAGTAAAGTTTTAAGAGAAGTCTTAATCTTCTTTTTTAATAGCTAATATGCATTTTTCCTTTCTTTTAATAATTTTATTATTGCTAAAATTTTTGCTCTTAGAAACAAAAATAAGAGCGATTAGTATATCTATTTTCATAGTTATATCTTTCTTTTTATATTTTTATTGTGTAATATATTATACCTATAATAATCCTTTCGTAGTCAATTAATTTATCTAAATTAAATAATTTGAAATTTTAAAATATTTTTATAATAAACCAACAAACTCAAATTACAAAAGAGTAAAAATAAAAAAAATTAAAACATTAGAACATGTAAAATCATCCCATTTTTTTATCAAGTAATTATTCTCTTTCTATATTGTTTTCTCATCTGATCATGGTAATGACCGCCAAATATTGAGAAGAATAATATCAAATTGCATAACTTAAAAAAGGATGTGCAAATCATATCATAAATTTTAGCGTTAACAATACTATTACCCACATGATCATCGAACCATAAATTTTTTTCATAAAGAGTCTCTTTTTGTACAAAAAGAAAAAATTCTACCCCATTTCAATTGCACTAAAACAGTAGATATTAACGTTTCTTCTTGCAACTCCAAATTTTTTTAATTTTTTATTTATTTATAAATATATTAATTTAATAAATATACATTTATTTAATAATTAAAAATATCAATAAATTTGTGCATTGAACTGATTCTTTCTTTCATCGGGATTGCGAAAAAATTGGTTTGGATCCCACTGGTCCATTCGGTTTGAATAGACCCAACTCTACCCAAACCCGTCTAATAGGCATCTTGCATCCCTCCTTGTGATGCGCTCAAAGATTCCACTTCTGCTTAATCTCTGAGCAACAGAGGGAAAAGTCACCACAAGGAACAGCCAGACGCCTCGCTTGCTAAATATATCAAGGGATCAACCTGAGACGTGATAATTTCTCAGTGTCCAAACTTCGATTTGTTGTTTTATCCGTTTGTTTCTAATTCTGGAATCAAGAGAGACTATACTATTGGGTGCTTACTATGGTGTCCCTTGGGTTTGGTACCCGGAGTGATGTGGCAAAATACAAACCATTGGATGAGATTACAAAAGTCTTAGCATTGACTTAGTAATCTTATCCAATGGCCTGTATTTTGCCACACCACCCCAGATTTGGTACCACTAGTGGCATCTTAGAATTCACCATACTATTGAGGCCAACAGCAATCTAGCTTTATTCTACTTCTAAACTAATCTAAATTGTTTAAAATAAATTTATATGTATATATTAACGCGGGGTCACAATTCATGTATTATGAGTTGCATGGACAACAGACTTAATGACTAAATCCATCGCTTGTAAAAGAGAGTTTGGTTTAACAAACTGAAAGCTGGGAACGAGCCAAAAAGTGAGGCGCACAGGCCATCGTGGCTCTATTTTATTCTTAGCCCCCCCCCCCCCCCCCCCGGCCCCCGCGGCGGCGTTCGTTACACCACACCATATTGCTTACAGGAAGGCGCCTTTCTCAAGCAGCTTTGAGACTTCATTTTGATTGTTCAGCTTCGCAACATCTATGGGAGTTTGGCCGTCCATGTTCTGGGGAGTACTGCAAACGAGCAGAGAAGGGAACAAGAAAAATAAGAAGCAACTTCCTTCCTATTCACAGGTGTATTTGGAAAACTACTTACACTGCAGCACCATTTTTAGGGAGAAAGGCCCCGCATTCGTTCCGGCCATAACCAGCTGCATAATGAAGTGCTGCGTTCTTGTTCTTATCCAAAGCATCCACCTTCGCTCCAGCTTCAAGGAGGACTTGCGCACATTTTACCTGAAACCACAGAAGGTCCATCTTCTCAGCCAAATACACGGAAATCCAACATAAATTTCTCAAGGGAAAGATAGAACCGGGCAAAGAACCCGATTTCAAATTGCCAATCAGCTCTGCTGTTTTTACCCACGGAACAGGGGCAAAAGAGATAGTATCCTAATTAGATCTACGTTACAAGGTGCCGAGCAGATAAATCATAAGAGAAAAATAAATAAATAAACACACTTCACACCAAGTTCAATTCGTGGTGAATAACCCCCTTGAACTATGGAACCAACACATTACACCCTTGAGCTCTAGAAACACTATGAATCAACACCCCCCCCCCCCCCCCCAAAAAAAAAAAAAAAAAAAATATAAAAGTATGGACAAAAGTGAAAACAATAACTGGCTGTTAATTTTAACCCCAAAACCAGCACGCATTGTACATACTAAGTTGAAAGTTGTATTTCTGATCCTATAAGACATGAGATTTATCGGTTCCAATCTCTTCTCCTAAACTTGATTGTAAAACTCATTTAGAAATAGGACATTCAATGTGTGCATTTTGTGCCTGATAGGAGAAGAAATACGACCTTTCAACAAAGTATGAGTGACCCATGCTGGTTTATTGTTAAAAGTAATAACCAATTAACTCTTTTTGTTCGGACTTTAGGGGCTAATTTGTAAAGGTACAAGGGTGTAATTTGCAGGCTTTCAAGGTAATTTATCACTCGTTAAAACATCAAGGATTAAAAATGTATTTTTCCCTAAATTAAAACCTGACAACCATATTGAATCCATGTACACCTAAGTATCTCTTACCCCTGGAATTGGTCAAATAGCAACAAGAAGCAATCAGCAGCTGGTTCCCTTTACCACAAGAAGAAATTAATTGCTGGAAATATGAATCAAATACAGAATCACTATCCTAACAAATAAATACATGAAGAGAATACAGCAAAACTTCCAAGCCTAGTAAGGCTTTCAAATCATTGCATATATAAATTTGAACGAACAACACATAGACGACAGGAAAATGTTTTCTGTGGTCTGCAGATCCAGCATATAATTAGTATCAATCCTAAACAAGTCTACTGTCCAAACAAAAAACTAGAGGGAACTTCATATTTTTATAAGTATTAGGTAGGAGAAATTGTATTTTGTGAAAAACATGAGACTAGAATCAAGATTTCAAGAAAACCACAACACAAGGGCTAGGGTCAAAATCCCGCAATCCAAATTAGAAGACAACTTAAATAATTCAAGCAAAAGCATAAAAAAATAACAATAATAACAAAGTCTTATCTCATTAAATAAATTTAGTTACATGGATCGTATGACGTCATGGATTCTATCCGAAACTAGGCTTTTAGAAATATTATTCGTAAAAAAATTTCTTTTTATAATTTATCCTAATATCTTTTTTGGCCTCCGTCTACATCTTTTTACAAAATTAAAGACCATATAATCGACTCTTCTTACTGGTGTCTCTAGTGGACTTCTTTGCATATATTTAAATCACTTTAACCGATTTTCTGTCATTTTCTCCTTAATAGGTGCCATGCCAATATTCCTTCATATGTATTCATTTCATATTTTATCCTTTCTTCTTAACATTTTCTTTTCTATTACCTTTATTTTTTACTTTTGTCATCCCTTCAAAGCCTAACATTCACTACCATAAAGCATAGTTGGTCATATAACAATTGATAAAACTTCCCTTTAAACTTCGTAGGTACTTTGTGGTTACAATAACCTCTGATGCCTTTCTCTATTTTAACTATTCAACTTATATCATATGTGTAACATCTTTATTAATTTTCCTATCACTTTGTAATATTGATCCCGGATACTTAAATTTAGACACTTGTGGTATGACATGATTTTCAATTCTTACCTCTAAATCATTTCCATCTTATTTCTTGTTAAATTTGCAATGCATGTACTTTATCTTGCTGATATTCAAGCAAAAACCCTTTGATTCCAATGTCTGTCTCTAAAGCTCAAGTTTATAGTTAACCTCTTTCATTAATTCCTCAATCTGAACTATATCATTTATAAATAGCATACATTTAGGGATAGTCTCTTGTATATCTCTAGTAAGAATATCTAAAACTATATTAAACAAGTAATGACTCAAGGCTGAATTTTGATATAGACATATCCTTATGGAAAAATCCTTTATCTCGCTTCTAGGAGTTTTTATATTTGTAGTTACCTCATCATATATGTCATGTATAGCCTAAATATTTGCCACATGAACTCCTTTCTTTTCCATAGCCTTCCATAGCACTTCTTTTAGTACTCGATTATAATTTTTTTTCTAGGCTAATGAAAATAATATGTAAGCATATATATCATGTAAAAGCACAAACATATATAATCTAAAGATTTTTTTATCATGTAGGTTCCCAAAAAATAATGAAAAAGACAAGAAATCATTAAATGCAAACAAAAGACCTTTCCCATTCTCGTATCCTAATCTTCCTTGTTTGAATCCATAACACAATAAAGACTCATATAAAGGTAGGATCTGATTTCATATAAAACTTCCCAAACAACATAGTGAAAAGATGTCATAAGTAGTAACATCACCAACTTTTAATTTCCTCCTATGTCCAATATATTTTCCTATTCCATCAGCATTTTTCTTATGTTTTCTTCCTTAAAAAGCAATACTTACCATTAATTTCATAATAATTTGATAAGTGGTGATATTGTATGATATTCGGTGCTTCATCATATATTAGATGAAGAATATCATTGACTCTAAGTTTGTTACCTATTGTAATGTTAATAGTCCATCACTCAATATAAATAAAATAACCATATTTCTTAGAAAGGTAGAAGCATGTAAGCAAAAAAAGTGAGAAAGGATGTATTCCAAAATGATCATACCTCTCCATACTCGTAGATGCAAAGCTGTCCTTCCCTCCAAATCTTCTTCATCCTTGTTAGCACCTAAGGTTAGGTCATTTTTCAAACCTTAAAAGAGAGTGAAGATTTTATTTCCTTAAATAATATTCGGAAACAATACATATAATGGATGAATCCAATGCTATAAAACAATCAAACAAGAAGATCAAATAAATTAGAGGCATGGAATATTTTCCTCTCCTTAAAAAATAAGATGTTTGAAACCTCCCTAGATATAGAAATAATTTCTTAACTTTCATACTTTGCTATAATTGTTATAAAATAAACTTAAGTAGGCATCCGTCTTGTTAAGATTATAGTTACAAAAAATGTGTACATAAAGGAATGTAGTACAAATATTGATATGAGATATTTTACTTCTAAAAATGTGATATGTAGGGAGTAGACTTAATTGGTATGTTATGATACATTAGTGTTAGGAAAAACAGGATTAGAGTAATATGCAGTGGAAATTAAATAGCTCACCTAAATTAAGGTTTCCCACATGTATAGCTAATTATATCACTAAAAAATTATTTAAAAAATTAAATTAGGATACTAACAATTTTTAATGTGCAAAATCTTTTTATGTAAGGGTAAAAACCACATGATCTAATTCAGTAAAAATCTCCACTAATAAAATAATGGATACAATGTCTTTTTAGAAATTCTAAGAAATAACTAGTATAATTTTTTTAACCAAAATAGGTGGAATTCTTAATAGAATTAGCACAATAATTATCATCAATTATTGTATAAAATTAGCTAGTAGAAAAGAAGAAAAACTAATTAAAAATATATACTATTGTCAAAATTATCAGGAACAATATACACAAATTTAATGTAAATCCAAGTAAATATGATGATAAGTCTTTTGATACAATTTGGCAAAATATTGTGTAAACTCTTTCTTTCTTTGGATGTTGTCATACGTATCTAAGAGCTATTGACATAAACTTCTACCATTCTTTTGATTCTGCATTTCTAAGGTACAAAGACCTAGGCTTACTTATAAGCCTTTAACATAAAATCTTCTTAGTAATGCATGGAAGCCAAGGCATTTTTATATGCCTTCAAAACAAAGCCAAGCCTTTTTAAGGCTTTCTTTAGATTATAAAGCCAAATTTGGCTTTTTCTCTTAAAATGCCCAACAAGTCCTTTTTCACTCTTTTTTATTTTATTTCATTTTTAATAGGCCATTTTTCTTTTTTCTTTTTACTAAATAATAAAAATAAAGGAGCTATGAGTCCACTTAAAAGGAACCCACCATCAACAAATCTCCTTCTTTTGATTAAGTGGGAACACTACCATTCTTACTATTAAACAACATGCTTGATGTGTAAAACTTTATCTATATTATTTCCTCCTATTTTATATTTCTTAATGTGTTACATATGCTTAATTTTATAAAATTAGTCTTGTTTATGTAATTTGAGGTTGGTTTTACAATAATTTGAAATTATTTGGTTAATTCTAGATTTTTTTTACACTTTCAAATTTTTGGCTATGTCTTAAGTTTCATATATTGAATTTGGCTTATTTTTATATCATTCAAAAGCTTAAAGAAAGCTATATAACTTTTATGTTTTGATCAGAGCCCAATTCAAATGTCTAGAAGGTCCAATTTAACTAATTTGAAGTTTTACTTTTGTCCAAACTGAGCCAGTTTCACTTTTTGGACTATATCTGGAGTTTCAGAGGTCCAATCAAGGTGAAATTAGTGCCTAAAGTTTCCTAAGACTAAGCCCTAGAAACTTTATGTTTAGAGTTTGTGAAACTACATAATTTCAGTGATCTTACACTAGGTAGAAGTTAAACTTGCAAAATTTCATTGTTATAACTTTTGTAGTACATTATTTTGTAAAATAGGTTTTGAGTTTCTTAAATTAACAAGGACCTATTTTTTATAACTTTACGAGGCATATGATTTAGCTCCATTATGTTTTTAAAGGTTAGCAAGTTAGATATAAGGTTTCATGCCTCCAAATGTAAGAATAATCAAACGTTATCATATAGCAACCTTGCTCCTCTATAACTAACTCAAACTTCTTGTACATTGTCTAGGAGCTTGCTTTAACCTATAAAGACTCTTCCTTAATCTACATAAATAATTTTCCTTTCTTTTCACTTTAAAACCCATCTAACTGCTTCTTGTAAATTTCTACTTCTAAATCACTATGAAAAAAAGGCTATCTTTATATTCATCTACTTAATTTCTAGATTAAAACTAGTTATTAAGCTAAGCATTGTATGGATAGAAGATGTTTTCATAATAGGAGAAATTTTTCATTGAAATCAAATCCTTTTCTCTAGCCAAATGCTTTTGCAATCAGTCTTGTTTTTTTATCAATCCTAGAGTTGTATTATTCATTATTTTATGCACTCATTTGTTTTTCAAAGCTTTCATACCTTTTACTAATTTTACTAACTTATTAGTGTGATTCTCATGCAAAGATTTCATTTCATCTTGCATATATTCAATCCATTTTTTTTATATTCATCTTCCATGGCCTTATCATAGCAGCCTGGCTCTCTTCCATCAGTTAAAAGAATGAACTCATCTTTAATATACCTTACAGAAGGTTATATAATTTTCATGGATCTTCTTAGTGTAACAACTAGAGTTTCTAGTGTTAGTTGTTCATTCATTGTCACTTTGGGCAGGTTATGTGCATTAACTACCTCATGCTCAAAATTCTAAGCTTCAACTTTATCCTACTTCTTTCTCGGATTAACTATATCCTAGTTAGGTAATTATTCATTATGTTGAGGCACCACCATTTCTTCCTCACTAAAGTTTTTCAATGTTTGGTCTTCCATAAACATAGTCTTTACTTTTGATTAATTTCTTGCCAATAGGATCATAGAATCTATAGCCAAATTCATCTTTATCATAACCTAAAAATATGCATTGCTTTATCTTCACATCAAGCTTAGATCTCCCATCCTTAGGAATATGTGTAAATGCTTTACATTGAAAAACTTATAAATAATCATAAGAAGCATTTTTACTTGACCAAACCTTTTTTGGTACTTCAAACTGCAAAAGAACATAGGTGAGCAATTCAAAATAGCACAACTACATTCAAGGCTTTAGCTCAAAAAGTTTTTAATAGTCCAACATGTGAAAGCAAATATCTAACTCTCTTAAATAATGTTTTATTCATCCATTCAACCAAGCTATTCAAATGTAGAGTCCTTAATGATTTTTTTTTATGTGTAATACCTTATTGTTTGCAATAAGCATCAAAAGGTCTTGAATATTCACTTCATTATCAATGCATATGTATTCCAACTTTTTCCTTATTTCTTTTTCAACTAAGGATTGAAATTGTTTAAATACCCCAAGCGCTTGGTTTTTTCTTTTTAATGTGTATACCTACATTTTTCTTGAGTGATCATCAATAAAGGTAATAAAATAAAAAAACTGCTAAATGTCCTCATATTTATAGGACCATATACATCAGAATGCACAAATTTAAGTATCTATAACTTTTTGGAAGGTGGATGACTCTTAAAAGCTTCTTTATTTTACTTTCCAGTAAAACAATCATCACACTTTTGTAAATGTGAACTCTACACTTGACATAGTGTATTTCTTTTAGCCAAAATAGCAAACATTTTTTCATTCATATAATGCAACCTCTTATACCATAACTCAGTCTCATCTTTTAATTATGTAGAATTAACAACATCTCTAATAATTTTTGCTTGAGTCAAGAAAAGTGTAGAATGCTTTGAACCTCTAGCCATAACCATAGAACCCTTTGTAAGCTTCCATTAGTCATATAAGAAGAAATTATCATAGCCTTTATCACAAAGTTTAACTATAGAGAGTAGGTTTAACTAAATGTCTAGAACATGTTTTACAAGCTTGAGGATTAATCTAGTTCCATTATATGCTTTTAGAATGACATTTCCAATACCAACACAATTTAATACACCTTCATAAGCTAATCTTATATCTCTAAAATTAGTAAAAGTGTAAGATGAAAAAGTATCCTTTTTACATGTAATATAGGTGGAAGCACTACTATTAATTACCCAATTAGTTTTATTCTCTATAAGGTTGATGATATCATCTTTGAGAATAATAAGAAATTAATCGATAGTTATATCAACCCTATCATTATCACTTTCATCTTCTTTCCCTTTTCCTTTTTCTATATAACTTTTATTTTTATTGTCTTTCTTTAATTTCTAGAAATATTTCTTGATATGCCCTTTTTTACTATAACAATAGAACTTAATATTTTCAAATCCTTTTTTAGATTTACTTTTGCTTTGATATCTTCCTTGTATCTTGACTTTTACTTTTCTCCTGAGTCTTAACAACTGTAACATTTGGTTGTGAAGAAGAATCTTGTAATTTCCTTCATAACTTTTCATTCAAGACATTATTTTTGATAATTTTCATAGTCACCATGCCATCCAGGATAAAATTAAATATAGGTATTCTAAATGTCTCTTATGAGTCTAGTAAAGAACCAAGAACTATCAAACCCTAAGCTTCATCTTCACATTCGATACCTATAGTAGAAAGTTAATTAATAATCCCTTTATGCTTATTTAAGTGATTTGTCATCAAAATGTCATCTTGATATTGTATGCTTATTATTTGCTTTATTAAGAACATTTTATTATTCCCAATCTTTCAAGCATACAACTTTTCAAGTTTAATCCACAATATGCAAGCATATATCATCTCTTCAATATGATTTCACACTATTCTCTTTTTCACATTGCCTAGTATATTCATAAACCTACCTATGCAATAGATCTCATTCTAAATCTAATTTATTTTTAGGTTTTTTTTAATAGTAAATATAGATAAATAGTAGTCTTTTACATAAAGCAAATCTTTCATCTTTCTCTTCCAAAAAGCATAATTCTCATCATTCAATTTGTATTAGCTTCCATGTTTACATAAGTAAAATATACCAAACCCTGAGCTCTAATACTACTAATTTTACATTTATAGGTTCACTTAAATTTAAAAAATATATAAAATTTTTTATATAATATATTCCATAAAATATATCTTTTTTTGTATTTACTTATCTACTAACTACCATTTATCTTTATCTTAATAGATAGTATTATATTATAATCAAAATGACTAATAAAATAAAGATATAGGTTATTAAAAAATTAATAATTAAATAATAAAATATTATATATTGGAAAGATAAATTTCAAAGAGTAGAAAAAGTTATTTGTTGGTAGATAAGAGATAAGAGAAATCTTTATAGCATTTAAGTATTTAATAAATATTTTTTTAACCTTTTTAAATAAAAATATCCTTCCGTATTTCTTTACTCTAATTTCCCCTATTTTCTCCCTTTCCTCGTGTTGGTGCCTTTCTTTTATTTGTCCAGATGATATTCCTTTTACCTATAGATTGCTACAGGCCTTATCTTTAAATAGAATAAAGGATAGTAAAGTTCCATTACAACTTTTTTTTTTTCATATTTATTTTTCATATCTAGTTTAAAATTCTTTTAGAACTTATACTTTGTCTTAGTCCTCCATTAACAACAAAGAAGAAAGAAGAGGCTTAATAAGGGAGAATGTCCAATGTTAATAATTAGTTATAGATTTGTAACCTTTTGCATTTCAATTCATGTTCTATCATGCTTTGGAATGAAAACGTACTACATTTGGTATGTTTCATTCTAAAACATGGTAAGCTACCATTTTTAATTTTTTAAATAACTATGATAGATACTATATGCCTTATAGGGAATTATCCTAGAGTGATACTAGATTCATGATGTGCATATTAGGAAGTTATTCTACAATATTTTGGATTGATAGTTTTTTCTTAAGTAGCTTGATTAGGATTAGAATTAGTGTTACAAATTTAATTGTAATATTTTTTATTGATTACATTTTCTATATATAAATAGAATTTGGCTTTAGAAAATTGCATAAGCCATTTTAACAATTCAAGTCAATATCAAAGGCCTTCATATTGAGGGACTCTATTTTTACATCAATTCTCTTCTATTAAGGTTTAAGCTCTCCTGCTCCTTTTTCTGCCTAAAAACAAAAACACAAACTCAAACTTAGGTTTCTAAAGTGTTTTTTTTTCATGTTTCTATCAAATTCAAACCCAAACCCAAACACCTTCAATCTTTCAAAATGAACTCAAACATAGATTTTTTTTTTTAGAAATAATTCTACATCATGATAGAGTGCACTTGAAGATGCCTAATTTGATTACTTTGATTTAGAAAGTAGCAATGTAAATTTTCAAGAACTACCACTAGAATTGGTGTCATCAATAATTTTCTAGCCAGCATAACTAGCGTGTGATGTTACCATACCATTGCTCCAAATATGTGTGAACAACACATACCACCTTATGGCAATTGTGACTTCTCACTGAATTTGTTTAATGGCTTCTGTTCTAAAATTTGAACATTGGACTCTTTTTTTTATTTATTGAGAGAGTCAAGTTCAATTTCTTCTTATAAGAAAGTCTTATTTATTTTATGTTAATAGAAGATGGAACTTTTTTTATTCTCTTTTGTATTTTTCTTTCCTGCAATTTTTAGTTACCATTATTTTTTAATTTCTGGTTGCTACCTTTCTAGTTAGCTTTTAACATGGAAGAAAATTCAAAGATCATGAAATTTTTTCCTCCATATCTAGTGGTAATTTTGCCATCACTTTTGTTAAATTAAATAAAGATAATTATGCTTCATGGTTTATCACTATTCAAACTTGTTTTCAAGGTCATGAAGTGCAAGGTCATTTAACAAAATAGCTTACAGATATTCTTGAACCTAATTAACTAGCTTCGGAGAAATTGGATACTTAATTTTTATTTTTTTTTGTGGTAATTTATTAAAGCTAGTTTATTCATTTATTTCCAGTCCCGCTACAAGTTATTATGATGTCAGAGAGAAAGTTAAAAAAACTATATTCAAATAAGATCCAGTGACTTTATAATCTTGTATATAATCTAATCAATATGAAGCAATATGATTTTAGCATCTTCTCTTATATCAAGAAAGTCCAAATCATTATATACAGATTTTAAAAACTATTGCCTATTATAATTAATATCACTAAGTAGGAGACATAATAAAATTAATCTTTTATAGCCTATACCCTTGTAGGTGTCAACTTAGAGTTTTCTATAGTTCATTCTAATTAGCTATTAATTTTTTTCTCAAATTCTAACCTTGAATGATGCATTTTTAACCTTAATACAATATAAAACTCCAATGCTTTTCATCATGGAGAATGATAAACCTTCAGCATCTTTTACGATATGGAATAATAATTCTACCTTAATGTTAAAGTGGTTATGGAAACCGATAAAATGGAAGGAGTTATGGAGGATAAGGGAACTCTTGTTATTATTGCAATCATTGTTAGAAGCCTGGGCATTCACAAGACCAATGTTAGATCTTACATGGCATTCACAAAACCATTGTTGGATCTTACATAGACATCTAGCATGATCTACCACCTTAGCTAACATTGAAACTAGTAATTCTTCAGAAGTAACTAGTAGTGAAAAAAGCATTCATTCAACCCTATCTAATCAAGAACTTTAGGGTTCATTCAAAATCTATTCATTCAGCATAAATAAGGAAAAAATAATATCTTTATAACACATTTTGGTAATTCTATAGTTTATCTATCTTATTCAACATCTTTATGGCCTTGGATGCTTGATTTAGCAGCTTTTAATCATATAATTGGTAACAAATCCTTATTTACTCATTTTTATACTAATAAATCTCTTCTTATTGTTACTTTATCTGATGGAACCAAAATTAGTGTATTAGTTAGGCAAATCCTTTTTTATCTTTACCTTTAAAATCAATTCTTTATATTTTTAATTGCTTACTAAATTTGATATCAATTAGCCAATATACATACATTCTTGACTATTTGATTTGCATATCACAATGCATTGAAATTAGTTTATAATTAGTTTTCTTAAAATAATGTAATATGGTAAAGCAAACCAGGTTGTACCCTATGATTCCTTGAATTATCTTCTCTATTTGATTTGCAACAATGTTTACACAATAGTTTGATTTATTATAAACTAGAAATAGAAGAAATAGAAGAAACATATGCAAAATAAATGCAAAATAGGTGGAACTAGAATGCAATATAAATGTAGAATGTAGTAGGCAAAATTATGCAAAACACAAAATTGGGGGGTTTGAGAATTGAAATTAAAATAAACATATTAAACAAAGTAAAACACAAAGTCAATAGCAAAGGAGAAATCAATGTAATAAAATAACTAATTCAAGGAATTGAAAGCTTTTGTTTGGATTAATCATATGCCAATTTGAGATTTGACTTTTCTAATTCATCTTTCAATCTTGAATTACTTGGAATCCTTGCAATAATTCATAAATCCTATACTAGATAACCATTTAAGATTTGATCAATTAAGGTTAGCTAAATTAAGCAATCACTATAATCCTTAAGCTAGTTCAAAATTGATTTAAAAATATAATTATATTAAATTAAGAAATTAAATTAGAAACCTCCAAATTAATCCCTCAGCCCACTATCCTTATGTATAAAATCATGATTTACTAAGTATAATTCAATATTAAAATAGCAAGATATCAGAAATCATAAGGATAAATATCAATTATACCAAAACTACATTTAACACGTGTAATTTTAAGACATTAGCACAAGTAATTAAGGAATGAAGAAAATTAATTAAAAAAGTTAACATTATAAATTATGATCTTATAATCCAATAGAAGAGAGTCTCAAACTCTTTGAATTAACTCTGAAATTTAAACTTCCATGATTGGAGAACACAAGAGCTAGAAAAAAAAAAGCTACTTATTGAATTTTGTTTAGTTTATTGTGTCTAATGAGTTTTCTCTTTTTATCTTACCTAATTAACCGAAAACCTTGTTGAACCTAAATTATATAGCCCTTACGATTACAAAAAATGGAGCCTTCGTAATTTTTAGAAGTCTGGAACCTATTTTTACAAAGTAATCATCTTTAAGAGTTATAGTAGTGAATTCCTATATGTTTAACTTCTAACTAGTATAAGACTACTAAAATAATATAATTTGGATAATCTATAAAACCTCTATAACTCTAAATATAACCTAAAAACCAAAGCTAGATCAACCAAGACAAGAATAGAGCTTTAGAATCTTAGGTAAATAAGCACTTCAAGGACTCCGAACTAGGCTTTGACTAAAATATTAAATTTGTAGATATTTCTTTAAGCTTTCTAATGGTATAAAGATCACTTTAATCCAACACCAAGGGCCTAAAATATAGCTAAAAAATAGAAATCAAAATTCGGTATTAACTAAATAAATTTAAAATATTGTAAAACTAACTTTAAATTATAAAATAAGGTCAATTTTATGAAATTAAGCATATGTAACTCACTAAGAGATATCAAATAGGAGGAAATAAATATTTTTCTTATCACTATTTTATAACCTTTTCTTTTAATTCCTTTTCCATATAGGACTAGGGTATAGGGATAACGATTGACACCGAGCATGAGTTACAGGGACTTGATTACATCTAACTAGCTTCTGTAATAATTTAGGCTACTATTGAGTCAACTAAGTTACTTTACTACTATTTTAGTTATCCTAATAAAAAAAATTCACAAAATGGTTCTTTATGTTTTAACCTTAAAGTCTTTACAATGTAAATCTTATCAACATAGTAAAATATATGCAGTTTATTCCTTAGTAGAACTCATAATAGAGTCGAGTCATTGTTTCTTTTTCATCAATTATGATATTTAGGGTCTGAGTTATGTTGCTTTAATTTTAAGTTTTCAAATATTTTATTACATTTATTAATGACTACTTTTGATGTGCAATATTATATTTAATAAAAGATTGTTTAAAGTTATTTTCAATTTTTAAGTTTTCTTGTTGTGAAATTCACAATCAATTTAATGTAAAAATTTGCATACTTTAGAGTGGCAATGCTTAAGAATTTTTTTTCATCTTTTTTTCTTTTCATGTCCTTTGAAATCATTACTCATCAATCCACATCCACACACACACCTCAACAAAATGGCGTTATTGAAAAAAAGAATCCACATTTAATTAAAACTGCACAAACTTTTTTATTATATATAAAATGTTCCCCCTCACTTTTGGGTGGATGTTTTTCGATCTACATGCAATTTATTAGTCATATACCTTCTTTTGTTTTGGATAATCAAATTCCCTACTTTTCTATTTTTTTTAAAAGAACTTATGTATAAACTTCCTTTTTATTTTTCTAGATGTACTTGTTTTATTTATTATCTTTCTCCAAGAGAAAATAAATTAGTCCTTAAGTCTATTAAATATATTTTTTAGGTTATTCATATTAGGTTTCGGATTATCATACGTAGCGAAAAATTAAAATTTTGATCCAAATTCTACCTAAGATCCATGCAAAAAGGCATAAATCAATGTTAGAGTTTTACCTTTTGTGTGCTCATATTCTTTCTAAACAGAACCTTGAAAGAGCAAGATAAATTACAAATCAAACGCTGACCAGACGGTACAACATCTCTACAATATTCACGTGGAGTGAACGATGACTTCTCACCCTCCACGAATCTACTAGGATACGTCTTTCTCTCACTAGGATTAGGATTAGTGTGTTTTGGAGTGATTTTAGGATTGAATGGCAGGTAATATATCTTTAAGGTGCTACCTTCAAGTTCCTTTATAGAACTGAGGCATACAACATTTTTAATCCTACTAGGATAATGCTTCTAGAATCTTAAAATTACTTAATAACTATCACTTTATCCTTATCATAGAGTGAGTAAGGAGAGATAAGATTTATTCATTAATTATCTAATATTAGATAATAATATTATCTCATAATATAAATATCTAATATTAAAAATTAATATAGTTATTAAATATTAAAAAATAATATTATCTCATAATATAATTATTTAATATCCAATAACATAATTATCTGATATTACTTTAATATCAAATAATATCACATAATATGCTATATATATTATGTGAAAATAAATTATTATTTTAATGGTAATTATATGTACAAAAATAAGTTCAATTAATTAGATTTTAGTCTAACTAAAATTCCAATTGATTATTGTCTCATTCTTACTCTTTTTATGTAACCTTGTAGGTTCTTATTATATTGGTAATAGCCCATTTGTAGACTATAAATAGTGAGTAGTATCTAGCAATATATCACTGCCAATTAAGTAGTAAAAATGTATGTGATTCAATATTCACTTAATGTGTGAATAACACTTTGCAACATAGTCCCTTTTGTAATGATATCCAAAACGAACTAGAGGCATGAAATACGACATCCTCGTTGATGTTCAATTTATGTTCTTGATACTAAGTAAACTAACTTAAGCAAATGATTAATATCTTATATTAATCCATTTGAGTATGGTCATGCATTTCTTAATCCTATTCAATCAAGGGGTTCAAGGATATCACTCCTATTATGTAATAGGAACAAAATTTTCATCTATATCACTCACATCCTTCTGCTTGATTCATGACCTACCTAATCAACGTCCTACAACACATCCCAGTTAAAGGTGATACAAGACAATATCAAAGTGTGTGACTCATCATGTAGGGAACCGTAGTGACTTCAGGTCAAAGGACTACATGTATTATGGTCACATAAGAATAACTAATGACATATGACAAATCCATGTAGCTTTCTCATTGCGGGCCAATCTAGTACATCTGTTCACTAACAATATACTAATGTATTAACTTGATATCACATATTCATCATTCATAATCATCAGTCACTATACATGCTAGTCTCGATGTATTATTACTATCTCTTTCGTAATAATACTTGACTAGGAGCATTTTAGAAATAGTAAAATTATTTCAAAGATAATTATTATATTAAATTATAAATTACATAGATATATATAAAAATAAAATATGATAATTGCATTGTCTAAAATAAAATATAATACATTGTGCATTATAATCATATTTATGAT
Source organism: Sindora glabra (assembly GCA_020226215.1). NCBI lineage: Eukaryota > Viridiplantae > Streptophyta > Magnoliopsida > Fabales > Fabaceae > Sindora > Sindora glabra. Next base: position 66,899,770 of record CM035226.1, read on the forward strand.
TGGTTCCTAAGAGACACACTAATAATTCAAGACTGTAAAAAAGCTATAATTGTTATTCATCAACCTTGCATAAATTTTTTACTTCTGTTGATATCACATTCTATTAGTTATCTACAATTTTCTCCTCTTCCATAGAAGTAACTCTTATAATTGAGGATTTACCTATTCCTTTTTATGATCCTGCATTTATATAGTCTTTGTCTTTTTAAGATAAGCCTCCAATTACCTATTAATGATGATATCATTCAGTTTATGTTGCTAAAAATTTAGTTAATTAATCATTAGCCTAAATTATAGCAAAATCTTATATAAACTCATCTTTTATGCTAGCCTTATCTCCATAATGTAACCTACTAACAAGCCCTAACAACCTTCTCATTGCCTTTCAAAAAGGTAATTATTCTACGTGAAATCTATATTTTATTTATAATTTTCTAAGTTACCATTATTTTTCTACATCCTACCATACTTTTGTTTCTACTTTGTCTTTAGTTTCTATTTCTAAAACTATTCAAAAAGCTCTCTCTTACTTAAGGTGGTGTCAAATAATACTAGATAAGATAAACATATTACATATCAATGGTACATAGGATTTGATACATTTGCTTGCTGGCATATCTTTAGTTACATACCACTGGGTATATATTGTTAAACTTAGCCTTGATGGAAAGTTTGTTTGACTAAAATCTTAGATGGGGGCAAAGGGTTATACTTAAACAGCCTTTGGTTCATCATTTCCAAACCAAGGATCTTGGGAGGCTTCATTACTTTCTTGGCATTAAAGTTGTACAATCTTAATCTAGCATTTCTATTTTTCAAAGAAAATATGCTTTTAATAGAATGTAAGCTAATTGACACCCTTATGGATCTAAATGTAAAACTTTTGCTGAATAAGGCGGGGCTTTTGCAAATCTTAGAAGCTATTGAAAGCTTAATAGAAAGTTAAATTATCTTACAATCACTTAATTTGATATCTCATTTACTATAAGTATAATGAGTTGATTCCTTAACTTACATTGTGAAGTTCATCGAGATTGTATTATGCAAATTCTCACATACATTAAGAGAAGTTTAGGGAAAGGATTATTATATTAAAGTTATGGCCACACTTAAACTATTGGATATTCTAATATAGATTGGGTAGGGTCTCTGAGTGATTGATAATCCACTTCCAGATATTGTGTTCTTATTCGAGGAAATTTGATTTCATGGAAAAGTAAAAAGTAAAATATGGTAACAAGATTAAGTGTAGAAGCATAGTATTAAGCTATAGAATTAGTGTATGAACTTATATGGTCAAAACAATTATTACAAGAACTCAAATTATATCAATCAAGTCCTATAGAACTTGTATGTAATAATCAAGCTATACTATATATTGCTTCAAATTAAATCTTCCATGAGAGGACTAAGCACATTAAACTTGACTATCATTTCATTTGAAAAAAGATAACTTCAAAAGAAATCACTATTTTTGTAAACTCTAATGGTTAATTAGCTGATATTTTACCAAGTCTTTCCAAAGACCAATAATTGATTACATATGTAACAAGTTAGGTGCATTTAATATATATGCTCCAACTTGAGGGAGAGTGTTGAAATTATGTGCCTTTTACCAAATTATCTTAAAAGAATTTTAGATTGATTATATATATATATATATATATATATATATATATATATATATATATATTTAGAAGTTATTCTAGAATGTTTTAGATTAATAATTTTCCTTAAATAGCTTGATTAAGATTAGAATTAGTATTACAAATTTGATTGTAATATCTTTAATTATATAAATAGACTTATTGGCTGTAGCAAATTGCACAAGCTATTTCAACAATTCAAGTTTTCTTAATTTAATTAAAGGGAGGGTGAGAAGGATGGAATTTATTGTAATTTTGAATGATGTCATGAGTTTGCTATGTATGACTTCCCAATATTGACCTTTAATTCAAAAATCATAATAAATTATAATAGACTTTATTTAGATTATATATCACTTGTTACTAAGCCCAACAAAATCCTTAAAGCTATATATATGACATAATTTAGTATATTTGAAGCTTTCTTAAAGCCTTAACATCTGGATATCAAATCATAAGATTTTTACTGCACTTTTAATTTGACCAACCTTTTTCATAACTAAGTGCTAAGTTAATAGAGCATGAAGGTGAAGCCTTCATAATAAATACATACTTTTAAAATATATGCTTTGGAAAGCAATATCTAAGTAATTATGCTGACCTCATAGTTAATTATATTGCATCTGACTTGTTAATAGCCTATAAGAAAGGTATAAAGTGACAATCATACTTTTTGAAAAACTTAATTTAATTTTTTTTTCATAAGTTTCACCCCAAATCTAAACACTTACATAGAATAAGTTCTTAATCTATGAGCATAGGTTACTTAGCTAAAGAATCAATGACTAAGAAACATAATTATGGTCTAAAGAGAGAAAGAATAGAGAAAGACTAGAAAGAATTTAAAGGAAAACATTAATATATTATTAAATGAATAAAAGGCTAAATTATTATGTTAAACTCAACATTAATGCTTAATTTATATAGAACTCCTAAGATATATAAAGATTCTAATACACTTAAATGTTAAGGGCAAGACAAACAAGCTAATAACATAACCTAAAGCCAATAGTATTCAATTTAAAATATTTCCTAATATAACATAATTCTTAATTTATGATAATTTTCTAATATAACATAATCCTATGACTCCCAAGTTGAAACTTACAAAAATTAAGCATAAATTTTAGCACTCAAAATCAAAATACAATAAAACATGACTATAAAAAAAACTTGATAATTTGCAAATTTTATAAACAAGAAAAGATGGTAAACTTCAAATTTCATGGACAGTTTAGAAATATCCCTTTTGAATGGAAACATTCATAAACTTCACAAACATTTAGCTAACATTCCTCTTGAATCGAAACATTCATAAACCTAAGGCCTCAATATCAATACCTATAACTTCCAAAAGTTTCCTCTACTTCCTAGGCCAAAACACCAACTTCGTGCATAATTAGCCTTTCAACTAACCTCTTAATCATCATAAACCATTGCAATACTAAGTGAGCAAAAGCAATGTCATAAGCCACAAGGATTACCTCTTAAAGTGCATATCTGAATCACGAGCACAATTAAGTCATGGTGCCTTTACGATATTTATATGGAGTGAATGATGACTTCTTAGCCTCCATGAATCTGGTACGAAACGTCTCTCTCACAAAGGATTAGGATTAGGTGCAGTTTTTAAGGTTTTGTGAGATTTTTCTAGTGGCAATTTTTTTCCTTCAAAAAAATGATGCCTTCATACCCCTTTATAAAGTTAAAGGCATGCCACTTTCCTAGTCATACTAGGAAAACCACCTCCAATTTTAATTCCATTCAACCACTAATACTTTATCCCTATCATGGTGAGAGTGAGGAGAGATAGGGCTTATCTGTTAGTTAACTAATATTACCTTAATATTAATAACTAAATATTATTAGATAATAATATTATCATATAATATAATTATCTAATATCAAATAATATAATTATCTAATATTACTTTAATATTAGATAACATAATATATATTACATGAATAATATATATTATTACTTTGATAATATATATACACTAATAACAAGCCCAATTAATAAATTTTTAGCCTAACTAAAAACTAATTAATTACTATCTCATTCTTACTCCTTTTTGTGTAACTCTATAGATTCTTACTACATTGACAATGACCTATAAGTGGACCATAGATAGTGAGCCTCATATTTAGCAATATATTACTAGCATCCAAGTAATAAGAATGTCTGTGATTCAACATCCATCTAATATGTAAACAACACTTTGCAGCCCAATCTCTTTTATAATGGTATCCAAATCAAACTAGAGGCATGGAATGTGTCATCCTCATTAATGTTCAATTCACATTTTTTGATACTGAGTAGACTAATTTAAACAAATGATCAATATCACATATTAATCTATTTGAGTACGATTATGCATTTCTTAGTCTTACTCAATTAAGGGGTCTAAGGATATCACTTCTTCTATACATAAGGAATAAAATCTCATTTACATCACTCATATTCCTTTGTATGATTCATGACATACCCAATCAATGCCCTACACACCCAAGGGGCCCTATTTGTGACTCACATTCTTTTTGTGTGACCCTATAAGTTCTTGTTATATTAGTAATAACCCATCAGTGAGCAATATCTAGCAATATATCACTACCACCCAAGCAGTAAGAATGTTTGTGATTCAACATCTACCTAATGTGTGAATAATACTTTGCAACACAATCTCTTTTGTAATGATGTCCAAATCAAATTAGAGGCATGGAATATGTCATCCTCGTTAATGCTTAATTTACATTTCTTAATGCCAGTAGAGTAATTTAAACAAATGATTAATATCATATATTGATCCATTTGAGTATGACCATGCATTTTTTAGCCTTACTTAATCAAAGGGCCTAAGGATATCATTTCTTCTATACATAAGGAACAAAATCTCATCTACATTACTCACATTCCTTTGCATAATTCGTGGCACACTCAATCAATGCCTTACATGTCATCTTGGTTAAAGGTGACATAGGACGGCATCAAAGTGTGTGACTCCTTATGCAAGGAATCTTAGTAACTTTAGGTTAAAGGATTATGTGTAATATGGCCACATGAGAGTAGATAATGACACATGACAAATCATGTAGTATTCTCACAGTGGGTTAGTCTAGTATATTTGTTCACTACTAATATACTTATGTATTGACTTGATATCACATATCCATAATTCAAATCATCAGTTGCCATACATGATAGTCTTGATGTATTATTGCTATCCCTTTCACAATGATACTTAACTATAGATATTTTAGGAATAGTAAAATTTTTCTAGGGATAATTATTATATTAAGTTATAAATTGTGTAAATATTAAAATAAAAAAATATAATAATTGCACTGCCTAAAATAAAATATGATGCATTATGTATTATTACAATCATCTTATGATTGACTATTAGGATATACACACCAATATAAGCCATTTTAAATAGAGGACAATCTCACCAAATTCCAAGGATGATTATTAAATTAAGTTATAAATTGTGTAAATATTAAAATGAAACAAAATATAATAATTGCATTACCTAAAATAAAATATAGTACATTATGCATTATTACAATCATCTTATGATTGACTACTAGGACATACACACCAACATAAGCCATTTTAAATAGAAGAAAACCTCACTAAATTGAACTGGTGCAAACGTAAGTCATCTAACAATGTCTTAAATTGCTTGAAGAAACCAAAACCAAAGGTTCAAACCACCAAAGCCAAATATGCATATCACCAAACAACACAATTTTGCACATAATAAAATTACAATAACCATGGTTATACTCAACACTTTTCCATCAGTGATATTGATTTCACTAGACCATTGTCAGAAAAGCTACTTATAACATTTCACAAAAATCACATCTCCATTGGCCCAAACATGAACTTTAATGAAGTGTACATCAAAATTCAATGTTAACACATTGGAAAATACAAAAAGGGAGAAGAGTTTATAAGGCTATGATTTTAATTGAGGTAGGTGATATTTATTTATAATAAAATAAAATATAAGATTATGAGAGGCATTCCTATGGCTTATTTATCTTAGCCTATAATAAACTAATTCTACCTACTAACGCTCTCGTTAAAGATGGAGCATAGATATCAAACATGCTTAACTCGTTACAAACATCATTAACATATTTTCCTAGAAGAGATAACAAGTTATCAAGTTATTCTCTAATTTTTATATATTGAAGATCAATAATACCTTTTTAAAGTTTTTACCTAACAAAGTGATAATCAAGCTTTAAATACTTGGTTTGTTCATGAAACATTAGGTTCATAGTAATATGAGTAACAGCTCGATTATCATCTTATAATTGCATAACTCCAAATGAAGTAATTCCAAGTTGATTAAAAAGATAAGAAAGTCATACAAGTTTATCAATAATACGATCTATGGATTAATATTCAAATTTTGTACTTGATCGAGATATTACTACTTGTTTCTTATATTTCCAAAAGATAATAAACACATGATATCCTGAAATAGACTTTCTTTCTATAGAACACCTTGTCCAATTAGAATATAAAAATCCTTTAATTTTACAATGACCATGATCCTAATATAACATTCCATGCTCATGTACTTTTTTTTAGATATTTTAATATGTGTATAATTGCATCCTAATGAGAGGTTCTTCAAGAATTCATGAATTGACTTACTATATTCATTGGAAAAGCAATGTCAAGTCTTATGATAATAAGATAGTTCAATTTGCCCACTTACCTTTTGTAACATTTTGGATTTTCTAGTAAATCCCTATCTTTCAATCTAAGTTTAATATTTAGGATCATAGACATGTTACATGGTTTAGAACTAAGCAAATTAGTTTCCTTCAAAAGGTTAAGAATATATTTCCCTTGTGAAATAAAAATTTCCTTTTTACTTTGGACAATCTCAATGCCTAATGAAATAAGAAGTGGCTCTAAGTCCTTAGTCTAAAACTGGGACTGAAGAATGTTCTTTAATTTTGAAATTCTTACTTGATCACTACCAATAATCATAATATCATCCACATAAATAATAAGAAGAATACACCTAAATTTAAAATATTTGTAGAACACAAAGTGTGCATGGTTACTCTTCTTTATATCAAACTTTATTATCCTATCATTAAATCTACCAAACCATGCTCGAGGATGTTGCTTCAAACATATAAAGGCTTTTTCAATCGACACACCTTTTCTTTGTCTCTTTGAGCTACACACATAAGAGGTTACTCCATATAGAATTCTTAATGTAAGTCAACATGAAAAAAAGCATTTTTAATACTAAAATGATGAAAAGGCTAGTACTGAAGGGTAACTAAAAAGAGAAATAGAAGAATAGATGTTATTTTAGCAATAGGAGAAAAGTCTTAAAGTAATTAATACTATAAGATTATGCATAACCATTAGCCCTCAATCGAGCTTTCAGTCATGCAATAGAGCCATCCAAGTTAACTTTCAATATGGTTAACCACTTGCACCTAAACCAGAATTAGATTTGCTAATATCCTCTAACAAAAATAATAACTTAAAAAACCATAAAAGAAATGAATTCTCTAGAAAATAAAATAACACTAGAATTCCTAAAAAATTACAAAACTTCAACAAGAATGTGTAATTCACTAAATAAAACCAGAGAAGGAGGTGCGAAAGACATCCCTAAGCATCATAGGAGGAGGCCTATTGTTAGAGAGTACCACATGTGCCTTTATGTGCTAGCAAAGTATTGTAGAGACTACACAAAAAGGTTCACCTACCATTAATGATGCTTTGCATTAACCTAAATCATCAATCAAACTTATAATTTCTATTCAATTATGATAAACATTCTTTGCACTATTCTTTAAACGTTGTTTCTATTTGTTGCATTATGTTCTCTATTGTACCTAATCCTTTACCCAAGCTTCAATCAAATCCAATGCCATCCTCTTCCTTTTGCCCATATGGAACCATACCAAATTATGCTAAACAATTGCAAACTTAATATAAAACAACTAAACACCATGGATACAATGTTAAAACTAGTAAACAATGCAAAAATCAAAAGCTTAGATCTTTAAAAACGCTAAAATCCACCAAACTAGCTACAAAATCATCAAATCAACCAAATTTGAGCAACTTTATATTACCAACTAGCAAAATTCATGAAATCTTACTTCAAAAACATTATAATTCATAAAAAAATCCATATAGTACAATAACACTATGAATAGCCATGATAGAAAATTTCACAAAAAATTAACAAGAAAGTTATCCTAAAAATTGAAAAACCATGCTATATGGAAAGTATGCCATACAGAAGCATATCATTAAAGCTGTCCTTACATGTAACCATATGCCACATGTTCTACCCACACATGAGCCTCAAATGCTATTGGAAAATAGGTGCATGTTATGCTAGCATTACCTATATAGGTTCTTTGTCCTCTAATCTACACTTTTGTCAACCCAAATCTAAATTCTAGTTATTAAAGCTACTTGAAAACCTTTAAACAAAAGCGAACTACCATGTTTTTCTTTTTTTTCTTTCTCTTTTTATTTTTCATTTCACCAAAACAAACTAAAAGATAAATAAATAAGCTTTTTTCTTAACTTTTTTCCACTAAAACTTAAAAGTTCGCTAAAATAAATAAATAAACTTAAAATTTACATTATTCACAAGCTAACCACTTTAAGGTTGCTAGTAGTTGGCTCATGATGGATGGTATCATTTTAATAACTATATAGAGAAACATGATTAAGGTTTAGAAGGAGAAAGAGTAAAAACAGTTGCCTAAAGACACAACCCTGAACTCTTTTTCTTTCTTTTTTCACTAAAAATAAAAAATTCACTTAAAAAATAAACCTATATTTTACATTATTGGCAATCTAACCTTTTTGAGGTTACTAGCAGCAGGTTCATGACATATGGTACTAGTTTAATAAACATGTTAAGAAACATGGTTAAAGTTTAAAAGGAGAAATAGTAAGGGGATGTTAGTGAGAATTCAAGAGAACACTCATATATTATTAAATGAAAAGAGGCTGAATTATTGCATAAAACTTAGTACTAATACTCTATTTATATGGAACTCTTAAGATGCATAAAGCTTTAATACCTTTAGACTTTGGATGCAAGACAAGCAAGCCTATGACATAATCCAAAATCAATAATAATTAATCTAAGATTTTTCCTATAATATAATTCTTAATCTAAAATAATTTCCTAACATTATATAATTCTAACAACTTTAAACTCTAGCAACTCCCATGAAATATCAAACACCTCCCAAAAGAAGTAGGACATTACAAAATCCACATGAACCTTTAATAAAATAGAGAAACAAATAAAAATAAGAATAAAATGCAATAACAAATAAAAATAATCATCCCCTAAAAGAACCTTTATGATTTTTTTTAAATCCTTATACTAAGAACACCTAAGGGCTAGACTTACACAATCATGATAGCAAATTTATAAAGACAACATAATAGGAGTTCTCTTGGTACATAGTTTAGAAACTTTTGGCATGCAAACATTCAAAATCCTATTTGGAATCTCCTTAACCCAGTTGAACTCATTATGGTTGGTTATTTGGAATAGGAATTGAGAGAAGTGCTAATGAAGATCAAGAAAACCAATATTTTAGCATGTAAAAAATGTATCTTTGAACACATTTAAGTATTGATAGCTTAGGGGAGTGTGATTTCATTTCCTTTCTTTCCACCCATAGTTGTTTGTGGTGAATAGCTCATAATGGTGATGAGGGCTTTTAGCACAATAACAGACTGCACATAGCATAGTGTATGAAAATTTCATTTATGGCACATATTATATTATAATATTTCATATATTTCAAATATGTTGAGAAATTTAGTGGAGATTTAAAAGGAGAAAGAGTAGAAAGGAGCTAAATAATTAAGGGAAAAAGACTAATATTATAAAGTGAATGAAAAGACTAAATTATTACATTAGATTGAACCTTAATGCTCTATTTATATAAAATTACTAATAAACATAAAGGCTTTAATATCCCTCATTTTAGGTGTAAGAGAAGCAAGCCTAAAATATAACCTAAGTGTTATATTATGAACCTAATTACTTTCCTTCAAGTTGAAGCTTACTAAACTTAAACTTGTTACATAAACTTAAACTCACAACAACAAAATGCAACAAAACATCACTCAAGGAAACTTAATAAAATTTATGAATATCTTGTGAACACTCCCCTTGAATGAAAACATTCACAAACCCCAAATCATTGGTAAAATTACCAATAGCTTTTAGAAGTTTTCTACTAGCTTCACTTAAGCCGCTCCCTCAACTCTCAAACTAAAAATCCCAATACCTATGGTTCATAACTTCTAGAAGTCTTCTTAGCTTCTTAGCCAAATACACTAACACCTTGTGCAAACTAATCCATGTCTTAGCTTTTAATTAGCATCACTGTCACATGAAACACTAAAATAATTTTTTCTTCAAAAATTCCAAAGCTAAGAATTTTAAAAACATATAAAAAATAATCCAAATAGCATATGACACCATAAATAATAAGTTCAACCTTTCACATTAGTTAAAATCAACAAATCAAAACAAAAAATACAATACAGAGATTGAATCAATCAATAATATCAATATAAACCAATTGAATCTCAAAACTAACCATATGAGAAAGTTTGGAACTCAATAGAGATGCTCTAGAAAAAATTTTACTATTAAAAATGCATCCCTTGTTCAGTTTGCTTATGGGGCTTAGGCAATCTTTGGAAATCTGCACATGTGATGCACACGCCATTGGCTGAGGATTGCCATCCTCTGATTGTCCTCAATTAGCTTAGTTTTAAATTTCACCTACTAAAGTTACTATAATCCTTTAAATAGAACTAAATAGGACTAAGCTACTACTTTTCTTCTTCCTTTATTTTTTTTTTAAATTCACTTCTCCTTTTTTTTTTCATTCAACACTTAAAAACAACAACCAAAAAATAAATAATCCTAATGATAGTAGTTTTAAATTATATTTCTCTTTTTTTTAATAAAACTTAAAACTCACTCAAAAAATTAATAAACCTAAATTCTACATGGTTGGCACTCTAATCTCTTTGAGATTGCTAGTAGTGGTATAACCCATAGGCTCATGACAAATGGTACTACTCTAATATTATGTTGAGAAACATGACTAGGATTTAGGAGGGAAAGAGTAGAGAGAAGCTAATTAATTAAGGGAACAAAACTAATATTATTGAATGAATGAAAAGACTATATTGTTACATTAGGCTCAATCCTCATCAAAGCTCACCCACAATAATCTCGGAATTCCATCCTTTTGTCATTATCCAAAAGTTCAATAGAGAAAAAAAAATAAAAAAGGTAGGCCAATAAAAAGAATTAGAGATGAGCAATCAAAAACACATGAAGAAGTGAGAACATTAAAAGACAGGCAAAGAGCAATAAAAAAAATAGAGAGTATAAATAAAAGCAGAGATGCAAAGAAATGAGGGAAAATTTTGAAGGGGACGAATATATGAAGAAGCCACTTAAATGTCGGTGAGCTGCTGCAAGTGGCCTAAAGAAGCCACCTCAGTTGTCAAAGAAAAGTAGGAGCAGTCATAGTTGAAAAAAACAATGAAAAAAAAAGGAAGGGGTATAGGGTTTCTGTGAAAGAGAAGCTGAACAAAACCATTACGGAATTATCGCAGAGAAAAGTGCAATATCGCTGCCCCCCTCTTGCGCATGAGGCACATATTGTGTGCACCTTGCCTGAACCTTTTTGTTTAGGCAACGCAAGAGGCATGGCATGGCGCAAGATGCTCAGGTGCATCATAATGCTCCATGGTGAGCGCCCTAGCATGCTTTTAATAACTATGTTTCCACTTGGAACCCATCTTGAAATGTTTATTCAGCATAGAATCTAATTTGCTTGTTGTATGCACATTGCACGTAAATATACACAAGACCATAATTACACATTTTCATTTTCTTTGTATTCCATCTTCATGCAAAAGGCAAGATATGCTCGAAAGGATATGCACACAGAGTGTCAGCTTTACCTCTACATCACCAACACTAGCAGTATAATGGACTATTTGTAAAAATATTTTGGACTACCATTAATTGGGTCTTTTATTTTATTTAAAATGGGCTGAGTTTGATCCTAGAGTTATATTTTAAGTCCAGCTTTTGTGATCACTTTTATGGATTATAAATACCTGGTGGGCTGATGTGTTCTGCAGCAAGTGTAGACCTTTAACCAACTGGGCTTTTGATGGGTGAGCCCAGTAGGGCTTTCTATTTAAGCAGGTTAGGTCCTCCTAGCCACTCTACGCTCTATTGTTAACCACAAAATACTTTGTGAATCCTGGTGCCCCATCGGCTGCAAAATTCGTAGAAAAGGTAGGGAAGACCAAACCTTTGTTCATCAATTTATTATGGCGAACACAGGTACGCTATCTATTTTCTTAAATCATGTATTTTATATTCTTGATCTATGTAAGTTTGTATCCTATATGAATTAATTTCTGCTTACATTTGGTATCAGAGCCAGGTTACATTAGATTAAGAATTGAAATACATGTTCTCTTTGTATTATCTATGATTTTTGTGATTATCTTAGATGGTTGTATGATTATAAAATTACAATCTTCTATTATTATCAAATTGATGTAAAACTGATAAAAGTATATTGTAAATAATATAATATAGTTACAAAATATTTTTTTTTCTTATTTGGTTTCGTTGATATACTGTATATATTATTTGACGTTATTCTTCTTAATCACTTTTTCATCCTTTTCTGTTGTATTGTTCTGGTCATTGGATTTGGAGTTTTCTAGGAACTAATTAGCTTTTCCTTTTCATCATGAGAGTTTCACTATCTTTTGATGTGCACGCAAAAAAAAAAAACCCTATCTGTTTTATGCTGAGGATGAAATTTCAATCCGCTAAACGAACCAAAGACTAAAACCTCAAATTCAAAATCTCAACTCTTGAGGTAATCCAATCCAAGTCAACAAAACAAAAGAACCACCAGACGTATTCTAGATCGGACATAGTCAAACTTACGCATAGTAAATGCATACTTTTCTAAAGTTAGGAGAAAATTAGGAAAACTTATTTATTTTAATTAGCAACAAATATATATTGAGATTGTGTTTTTGATGCAATATGATTTTTTTTATGATCAGTATTGGTGCATATTGTTTAGCATCCCTTAATGGACTTATCATATTTTATTTTAATTTATAGTTTTGGGCTTCATTTAAATATCTCGGTTCTTTTGGGAGATTTATAGGTTGAAATGGGTAATTATCACCAAAATGAAATTATTTATTTTGATTTATAAGTCTTCGAGCTATTAAAATATATATATATATATATATATATATATATATATATATATATATATATATATATATTTACGGGATTATTATTATTTTTAATTATTTCACATAATTATCTGCCCAAAGGGGATAACTATGTGTTGTAATTAAAAATGAGCTAATTAATATTTTTTAATTATTTCATATAATGACTTGCCCAAAGGGGGTTATTGTATGATATAATTAGAAATTGAATTATTAAAGCAAAATATTATTTCTGGATTTATTTTATTATTATAAATTTTACCTGCCCAAAGGGGGTAATTTTGTAATAATAATATATTATCCTGGTTGGCTTCAATTTTTAGGAGGATCTTTCATACATTACATTCTCTGCCCAAAGGGAAGAATGTAGTGATATTTTATATACTCCTAAATGTGGTTATGAATAAATTTAAAATGCTCAGAACTAACATATTGCATCTTTAATTATTCTTTCACAGTCTCTTTTGCAGTAACCAATAACACTGCAACTATTGAATTGTTAAATGGTACAAATTATAAGAGGTGGAAGCAGGATATAGAGTTTGCTCTTGGTATTATAGATCTTGATTTAGCCTTGCGTGAGCCAGAACCACCAGTACTTACTCCTGAAAGCACTCAAGAGCAAAAGGATTACTATGCAAAATGGGAGAGATCTAATAGGCTTAGCCTTATTGCAATTAAGAGATCTGTACCTGAACATCTACTGGGTGGATTGGTAGATGCAACCAAGGCCAAAGAATTTATGGATGCTATTGGGCAAAGGTATCAAGTATCTGATAATGCTGAATTTGGATGCCTAATGAAGGAACTGACGACTATGAAGTATGATAACACTGGTGGTGTAAGAGAGTTTATTATCAAGATAGTTCACCTCCAAACTCAATTGAAGAACTTAAAAATTGAATTGTCGGATACCTTTCTTGTCCCACATGCATTGAATTCCTTACCTCCAGAATTCAGTCAAATCAAGACAGCCTATAACACCTTGAACACACCCTGGACCATTAATGAACTCATCACTAAGTGTGTTGCTGAGGAAGAAAAATTGAGGAAAGAAAAGAAAGAAATAAGTTTTTTGACCCAACCAAAATCCTTACCCAACAAAAGCCTAACCCACAAGAAAAAGAAATTTAAATCTCATGCTCCAAGGAACGTTTTTTCTAAATCTCAAGAGGCTCACAGGCATGGTAATAATAATAATAATAACGATCATAAACCACAAGTGGGAGGCCCTACAGGTTCCATCCATAAGAATGTAGAGTGCTATCATTGTCATAAAAAAGGTCATAAGAGGACTGATTGCTATAGATTCAAGTCTTGGTTAGAAAAGAAAAAGGGAAATGAGAATGGTAAACTCTTATCCTGAGCTTGCTTTGAATCAAATTTAATTGATGTCCCTATAGATTCTTGGTGGTTTGATAGTGGTTCTACAACTCATGTTGCAATTACCTTGCAGGGGTTCGTAAGCAAGAGGAAACCAAGTGAGAGAGAATCCAAGCTTAGAGTAGGAAATGATTTTGAAGTTGTAGTTGAATGCATAGGAGATGTTATTTTACGTTTAGAAAACTTTATTGAGATTACATTGAATAATGTTTTTTATGTTCCTAGTTTTAGACGTAATTTAATTTCAATTTCTCTTTTGGATAGGCTTGGATACACATTTATTTTTGGAAATGGAAAAGTTGATATTTTATTGCATTCTGAGACCATTGGTTTTGGTGTTCTTGATAATGGTTTATATAGGTTACTTTTAGCCTCTGATAGTCCTTATGCTTCTTTGAATGTTGAAAATATAATTTCAAAAAGGCTTAGAATTAAGGAAACATCATTAGTCTTATGGCATAGAAGATTGGGACATATATCTAGGGAACGGGTGGGGAGGTTGATTAAAGAGAATATTCTTCCTTCCCTAGATTTTGATGATATGGACATATGTGTCAGCTGTATTAGGGGCAAGTTAACTAAGACTAAAAGGAAGGGCGCTACTCATAGTTCAAATCTTTTAGAAATAATTCATACTGATATATCTGGACCATACTCTTCCACCATTTGTGGTTGTCGTTATTTTGTTACATTCATTGATGACTTTTCTCAATATAGTTATCTTTATTTGATAAAAGAAAAATCTGATGTACTTGAGAAATTCAAAATTTTCAAAATTGAAGTTGAAAAACAATTGGGAAAAGTCATCAAGATTGTAAGATCTGACCGAGGAGGTGAATATTATGGCAAACAAGATGTGTTTGGGCAACACATGGGACCGTTTGCTAGGTTTTTACAAGATTGTGGAATTGTTCCACAATATACCATGCCTGGTAGTCTTGAACAAAATGGCATTGCTGAAAGGCGCAATCGAACTCTTAAAGACATGATGAGAAGCATGATGAGTGGAACAAATTTACCTGAATTTCTTTAGGGTGAGGCCATTAAAACTGCTTTGTACATCCTTAACCGTGTTCCTAGCAAGTCAGTACCTAAAACACCCTTTGAGCTTTGGACTGGCAGAAAACCAAGCCTTAATCATTTTCGAGTTTGGGGTTGTCCTTCTGAAGTAAAAATTTATGATCCATCAATAAATAAACTTGATCCAAGATTTGTTCGTTGTTGCTTCATAGGGTATCCAGATCGTGCAAAAGGATACAAGTTCTATTGCCCCACAAGAGGTACAAAAATAGTTGAGTCCATGACTACAAAATTTCTTGAGCTTGATGTTGCTGACTTGTCACCAAATCCAAGGCACCTTGAAACACAAGATGATCCAACTTCCATTACCATTCCACTAGTTTTACCTAGTCAAACTTTTGTACCTCCATCTGTTCATGTTGAGATACAAAATGATCAAAATGTAGAGTGTGACCAAATTGTAGAACCTGTTGCAGCTGTTCCCATTGAAAATCACTAACCTGTTCAACCAGTAGAGCAGATCCCTATTAGAAGGTCAGTCAGACAAAGGAGGGCAGCAATTTCAAATGATTATTATGTTTATCTTGGTGAGAGTGAATATAATATTGGGGATGTTGTTGATCCAACAACGTACAGTCAAGCAATGAATAGTCAACAATCTGATATGTGGTTAAATGCTATGAATGAGGAAATTCAGTCTATGATAAAAAATGAAGTATTGGAACTTGTTGAGCTTCCGCAAAATTATAAGGCAATTAGCTGCAAATGGGTGTACAAGACTAAGAAGGATTCAACTGGCAGAATTGAACGATTTAAAGCAAGATTGGTAGCTAAAGGTTTCACTCAAAGAGAAGGAATTGACTACTTTGAGACCTTCTCGCCAGTATCTTCTAAAGACTCATTCAGAATTATTATGGCCTTGGTTGCACACTTTAATTTAGAGCTTCATCAAATGGATGTCAAAACAGCCTTTTTGAATGGTGAACTTATGGAAGATGTCTACATGAAACAACCTGAAGGTTTTCAGACAAATGAATCTGAGCATCTGGTATGCAAGTTACGAAAATCGATATATGGTTTGAAACAAGCATCTCGGTAATGGTATTTAAAGTTTGATGAGTTGATTACATCTATAGGCTTCACAGAAAATAAAGTTGACCAGTGTATTTATCTCAAGATCAGTGGGAGCAACTTTATTTTTCTTATCTTGTATGTTGATGATATTCTATTGGCAAGCAATAGTCTAGCTTTGCTACATGATACCAAACAAATGTTGTCTAGAGCTTTTGATATGAAGGATCTTGGTGAGGCATCATTTGTTTTAGGTATTCAAATTCATAGGGATAGAACTCGCAATTTATTGGGATTATCTCAAAAGGCATATATTGACAGGATTCTTGAAAGATTTGAAATGCAGAATTGTAGACCTGGGGATACTCCAGTTGTGAAAGGTGATAAGTTCAGCAACATGCAGTGCCCAGCAAATGAGATAGAGAAACAGTCAATGCAAAATGTTCCCTATGCAAGTGCCGTTGGAAGTTTAATGTATGCTCAAGTTTGCACCAGACCAGATTTAGCTTTTGTGGTTAGTGTTCTTGGCAGGTATTTGTCTAACCCTGGTAGAGATCACTGGTGTGCTGCTAAGAAGGTTATGAGATACTTGCAGAAAACCAAAGGTTATATGCTCATTTATAGGAATGTTGATAACCTTGAAGTAATTGGGTATTCAGACTCAGATTTTGCTGGATGTTCCAATGATATGAAATCTACTTCAGGTTACATTTTCATGATGGCTGGAGGTGCTATATCCTAGAAAAGTGCTAAGCAGACATTGACAGCTTCTTCCACTATGCAAGCAGAATTCGTTGCTTGTTATGGTGCTGCTTCACAAGCTATTTGGTTGAAAAATTTCATTTCAGGATTACAGATTGTTGACTCTATTGCTAGACCACTGAAAATTTATTGTGATAATAGTACTGCAGTTTTCTTCACCAAAAATAATAAAAGTTCTAGTGGATCTAAACATTTAGAGTTAAAATACCTCACAGTCAGAGATCTTGTGAAGAAAGGGGACATAGTGGTAGAGCACATTCATACTGATGCTACGCTAGCGGATCCCATGACTAATGGACTTAGACCTATAATTTTTCAAAAGCATGTTGAGAATATGGGAATTGTAGGCTCTTTTGATATCTTTGGTTAGTGGGAGTTGTTTTCTTTTATGCGTTGTTTTCTTATATCTTTACATATACTTGTTGGTACATTGATTATGAATTTATTATAAGTTATCGATGCATGCATCATTTGATTATAATTTGCCAATGTTGTTATAATTTTTATGAGGGCTAAGACTTGGTGTCAGTTGTTAGTTCTTGAGCTTAATTATTTGTCTCAAAATCGACACATTTTGGGATTTGTGAGACAATCTGGTTTTGTATATTGCCAGCTGATTTCTTGTGTTATGTGAATTTTTTGGAGAAATCATTGAGGACTGACATGAAAGATAAGCATGATTGATCACAATTCTGATGCCATCTTTCATGCTACACTATCACATCAGTGATTAAGTATATATAGTTCATGATATTTTGTAACCATGGAAGGCCTACATTATTAAAGAATGTAACTATCGCCATGATTCGGTATCATTGGCTATATAAGCTTAGTCAAATTTTAAGGCATTTATCTCTAGGGTGGTGTATTTTTAAAATTGTGGCCACATATATTTATAAAAATAGTCCTCAGCCCAAGAGTCATTTTTTCAAAATAAAATATTTTATAAAATAAACTTAATTACAATTAATGTTGTCCAAGTGGGAGAATGTAAAAATATTTTGGACTACCATTAATTGGGTCTTTTATTTTATTTAAAATAGGCTGAGTCTGATCCTAGAGTTATATTTTAAGTCCAGCTTTTGTGATCACTTTTATGGATTATAAATGTCTGGTGGGCTGATGTGTTTTGCAGTAAGTATAGACCTTTAACTAACTGGGCTTTTGATGGGTGAGCCCAGTAGGCCTTTCTATTTAAGCAGGTTAGGTCCCCCTAGCCACTCTACGCTCTATTGTTAACCACAAAATACTTTGTGAATCCTGGTGCCCCATCGGCTGCAAAATTCGTAGAGAAGGCAGGGAAGACCAAACCTTTATTCATCAATTTATTATGGCGAACACAGGTACGCTATCTATTTTTTTAAATCATGTATTTTATGTTCTTGATCTATGTAAATTTATATCCTGTTTGAATAATTTTTGCTTACACTATTGACATATCTTCATTTCCGAGGTCTTCCGTTTCATCTTTGCCCATAATTTTCAGTACAAGCAGTTGCATCTCCAGAAAACGCAACTCCCGTTGCTTGTTCCAACTTCCACAGAACCTCCTCATCTTTCCAGTATCTGCAAGAGAATGACTTGAGATACGACGTATAAATTTAATATGATACCATGTTTTGGTAGAAATCTACAACTGTAAAGGCTCGCTTAGTCTTTGCACCTCATCATAGCAGCAGGACCACCACTCTCTATCTCCTCTAAAATTTTCTTCAGAGATGGATCTTCCTTGATGCGGGCCATTCTCTCCTCAAGCTGGTCTTTGTTTGACGGACTTTAAATTTTTCAAGCATTGCAGATATTGATGGATCCTGAGATAGACAGTTCACAAATTTTATCAACCTGAAAAGATCCCGTCTAACGAGAAAGATTTGACAGCAAAAATTTCCATAATTACCTGCATTAATGCATTGCCCAAGCGCTCAACCAAGGTCATAAAATTTGGATTCTGCATAACCTGCTACATGGCTGTATAATATTGTTGATTATCAAAGTTAGGAATACTCTCTTTGTGTTGCACCTTGAAACGTCTTCTGGAGCTGCTCAGCAATTTGATTGAATGCAGGATCTTTTGCCATTTGTTCAACCAATTCTTTGATGCTTGGATCCATCGCATAAAATATTGAAGGTATTGGCAAGACTATTATACCATGAAAACTCAAAATAATAATAACAACAACAACTCAACACCAAAGATTTGACAAAGACTTCATTCCATTATGAGAGAAGAGAAGTGAAAATGAAGTCTTGGGTCGAACTATTGAAGCCATAAATTGGTAGTAATCAGGAAAATATTTTAAGTTTACTTACAGATCACCAAAGCAAAGAGTACAATAGTCATAGTCTTAGTACCTCAATATAAATAGAGGCTTAGCATTAAGTATCACGGAGGCCGCTGTCTATCAGTGAATAACAATTTTTTAACTTCTCTCTCTAGGCCCCCTCTTTCTAACTCGAACCTATTTTCTGCACTTGCCTACTTTTCCAACAACGTCAGAGAAGGTTATGAAGCTAGCCACCTCTCAGATTGCTCTTGGTTGATCTGCTCGACAAGTTCTTTGAGTTCATTTATTAATTGAAATTTCTGGATAAATAGCTGCTCTATTCTTTGCTCTCCTTGGTGCAATCCAAAGAGACCTTGGAAGTAGTTGGGTTTTCTAGCGGAAGCAATGTAATAGGAGTGGCTTATCACTTTTCTATTTTCTCTAAGAGTGCTTTCCTACTTTGGCAGAAAGCTATTTCTAGTATCTCTGGATATTTCAGAAGGATTTATGTGGTTGATGAAGTTAGCTGCAATGGTGAAAACCCGGGGAATCACCTGGTTGATATTAGGAAGTGCATGCAATCAACAGTATTGCTGTTCTTTTATTTATTTATCTATTTGTTGTTGTTGTTAGCCAAACCAGGGGTGTTCGTGACGCAAGGGACTAGCTCGGAGAAGGTCAAGGGAGTAGTTTAATGTAGCTGGCTCAAGATTTCGAGGAGTTGTTTTAGTTGTGCAATGGAGTAACAACTAGAAGGTCATGGAAGAGCTCAAAAGTATCTGGCTGAAGATATCTAAGACTAGTGTATGATGCCAAGGCTGTAATTTTTGTTAGTGGATCTGTGCGTCAGTAGAGGTGCTTCCTATTGCTGCCCATTTGAAGTTGTGATGTTCATCATGTTTTCTTTATCTAAAAACTTGAGAAGAACGTAAAGATAATATTCAGTAATTGGGAAAATATTATACATTTACTTTTACTACACCTAAAGTAAAGGGTACAAGAATCATTGCGGTTTAGTACCTCTATAAATACAGGATTCAGAATAAGTATTATGCAGTCAATCGTTTAGAAGGCATCAAAGGCACTAATTATAAAAAATCCTCCAAGGCATTCAAGTGAAAATTCGCCTAAGAGATCACAATTTTCTCAAATAACACACACACACAAATTGCCTAGTGGAGGCAGTGAGAAGACCCAATATCTGGCACAATCTCATACACCTTGGCAGGAAAAATGATATGCTTGTAAGATACCATTCCTTCAATATCTTATAATTCAAGGGAAGCTCCAAGGAGAATCCACATGCAATCCTGTCATAAGCTCACTACAAAGTCGCAACATTTCAGACATCACAATGTTAAAATTTCCAGTATTGTTGTCTAACCACAGGCGGCCATCTGATTCATCATCCAACACAAGGAAACACAGAAATGCATATGGTATTCTCTTTCATGCACACGCATTTATACAATAGTGCATGCATGCACACTCAACAACCTACACAGCCTACCATAAACAATTAGTATAGATAACATATAGTATAATGTTAGTAGATAAGTAGCATTATGTCCCACATCACTTATGTTTTATAATATATATTCTCTATTATATTATATATAATGAATGCTTAACTCAATTGAGGATATGACATTACAAATTTTCCTCTAATCTACATGGTATCTAGAGCCTTTTAAATATTCTTCTCCCATTCTGATTTAAAAAAAAAAGAAGAGAAAATCCAGCCCTCTCTCTCTTCTTCTTCTCCCCTTCTTTTTATTTTTTTATGTGTGACTAAAAAAGTCACAGTGGGACTAGCGGCGAACTAAGCCACATATTAGAGGAAGCCCAAATCACAGTGGTGTTGTAGTGGCAGTGTACAGTGCTAAAGGAGAGTGGCGGAGTACTGTTCAAAGCCGTTGGAGGGGTTCCGACCACCGACAGATAGATTGTGGTGAGGCGATCCAAGTGGGGTGGTGCATGACACACACGCGCGTGTTGTATGGAGGCGCGTGAGGCACATGCGCGGAGGATTTGGGTAGCGCGTGACGGTGCATGAGAGTGCGTTCAGAGGCCACCTTTGCTCAGGTACTATTTGGGAGGTCAATGAATCATTCTGTGAAGTTAGTTTTGCGATTCTGTGCTTCCAAGCAATCTTTTTCTATTTTTCAAGTAATTTTCTGTTTTCCTTAATTTGCTGGTTGGATAAATTTCATCATGGATACTAGTTCTAATGTCATAAACAAGTTTTGGGGTCCTGATAGCCCAGAAAAATCAAGAAACAATGGTAAAGTACTATCCAATAATGAATATGCTGAGTATTTGCAATTGAAGGCCTCTTTACAATCGCCACCTACTCAATCCACTGTCTTAATAGTTCAAACAAGTAATTCTATTGCATGTCTCTCCAATTCCAATTCTAGATGGGCCATTGATTCTGGAGTCACTGATTATATGACAGGTCAAATAGGCATCGTGTCTTCCTTCAATACCTCTCATCCTTCTCACGTTACTTTAGCCAATGGGTTTACTACTTCTGTTATTGGAAGTGGTATGGTTAACGTTACTTCTGATATTTCTTTATACAATGTTTTGTGTCTCCCAAATTCCCCGTTCAATTTACTTTCAATTAGGTAAATTACACGTACTTATAATCGTGGTGTTTTCTTCTTTCCTGGTTATTGTGTATTTCAGGATCTGTTGACGAAGAAGATTTTTGATAGGGGATATGAATCTAGGAGATTGTACATACTAGATATAACGTTGTTCAATCAATTGCTGCTGTTGCTACCCCCACTCCACATCAGTTGCATTGTCGTTTTGGTCACCCCTCATTGGTATCTTTACGAAAGTTATGCCCTAACGTAGAATCTGTTTCTCGTTTAGATTGTGAGTCTTGTCAATTTGCTAAATAGCATTGTCAATCATATGTTCCTAGAATTAATAAGCAGGTTTCATCTCCATTTGAGTTAGTACATTCGGATATTTGCGGGCCATGCCTAGTTGCTTCAAAATCTGATTTTTGTTATTTTGTGTCTTTTGTGGATGATTATTCAAGAATGACTTATCTTTATTTAATGAAAAATTGTTCAGATTTGTTTCATATCTTTTGTACTTTTCATGCTGAAGTTACAAATCAGTTACACACAACTATTCGTAATTTTTGAAGTGATAATGGTAAGGAGTATTTCTTTGCACACTTTTCAGCCTATTTATCATAGAATGGTATAATTCATCAGTCATCTTGTGCTGTTACTCCACAACAAAATGGAGTAGTTGAACAAAAAAATTGACATTTAATGGAAGTTTCTCGTGCCATTTTATTTCAAATGAAGGTTCCTAAAGTTTTTTTGGGCAGATGCAGTTTCTACAGCTTATTTTTTGATAAATCGCATGCCTTCTTCAATCCTTGATGGTCAGATACCTTTTTCTATTTTATTCCCCTCTAAGTCCTTATTTCCTATTCCTTCACGTATTTTTGGGTGTACATGTTTCGTTCATGATAATCATCCACAGGTATCCAAATTGGATCCTCGGTCTTTGAAATGTATTTTTCTTAGATATTCTCATACTCAAAAAGGATATCGGTGTTTTTCCTCGGACTTAAAACATTACATTGTATCTTCTGATGTTACATTTTTCGAATTTACTTCATTCTTTGGGTCTTCTCCATCTTCCTCCACCTTACCAAATTTAGAGCCTATTGATGAATGCTTCCTTGTATCTCCTCCCTCACAAAATCTACAGGTTTCTCCACAACAGAATTGGATTTGAGCTCCCATTAAATATGTTTACTCTCGTAGAGTGCAGGTACCTTCAACAGCTCTTCCACCAGACAAGCCACAATCATCCAGTCCAGACTTCATTCAAAATGATTTGTCAGCTTCATCTCCCCTACCAGCTCCTTCTTTATCAGATCCTCCTCCTGTATCTTCTGATTTGGATCTACCTATTACTCTTCGAAAAAGGTATTCGTACTTGTACTCAGAAAGATAACTCTGACCACCTGTATTTCATTTCAAATTATGTGTCATATTCTTCTTTACCTGCTTCTTCTCAATTTTTTATTGCCTCTTTAGACATTATTACTGTTCCTAAGTCATATTTCAAAACTTTTTCTCATGATGGGTGGTGTGCTGCTATGGAGGAAGAAACGACAGCTCTTGAGGAAAATCAGACATGGGATCTTGTGCCTTTACCTGATGATATACAATCCATTAGTTGTAAATGGGTATTTACTGTAAAAGTGCATCCGGATGGTTCTGTTGCTCGTTTGAAAGCTCATTTAGTAGCTAAGGGATGTGCTCAGACCTATGGTATTAATTATTCAGAGACCTTTTCCCCCATGGCTAAAATTACTTCAGTTTGATTGTTTATCTCTCTTACTGCTACTAATAACTGGTCTCTTCACCAGTTAGATGTTAAAAATACTTTTTTACATGGAGATTTGCATGAAAAAGTGTATATGGAGCAACCACTTGGGTTTGTTGATTAGGGGGAGTGCGGCAAGGTACTACATTTGAAGAAATCATTTTATGGGTTGAAGCAATCTCCTCGAGCTTAGTTTAAAAGATTCAGTGAAGTAGTGATAGAATTTAAAATGAAAAAAAGTGATCATGATCACTATGTATTTTACAAGCAATCTGATTCAGGATGTATTCTTCTAGCTGTATATGTTGATGATATTGTGATTACGAGAATGAAAAATTGGGCATTTTACAATTAAAAGCTTTTCTTCAAGCTAAATTCTAAACTAAAGACCTAGGAGCACTTCGATATTTCTTAGGCATTGAGATTGCTCAAGGAAGGAAAGGAATTTTCTTGTTTCAAAAAAAATATGTGCTTGATCTCTTGAATAAAATAGGGATGATTGGTGCTAAACTATGCGAAACTCCTATGATTACAAATGTGAAGCTTAGTTCGGAAGATGGGGAGTTACTTGAAGATCCTGAGCGGTACAGGAGATTAGTAGGAAAATTGAACTACCTTACTATAACTAGGCCTGACATTGCCTTTCCGATAAGTGTAGTTAGTCAGTTTATGAACTCTCCAAGAACCTCTCACTAGGATGCTCTTACACACATTTTGAAGTATTTGAAGAAGACACCTAGTTGAGGAGTTTTATATAAAAATCATGGTCATTGCAGAGTGAAAGCTTTTTTTGATACAGATTGGGCAGGATGTCTTATAGATCGGAAATCTACTTCTGGGTATTATGTGTTTGTTAGAGGAAACCTTGTGTCGTGGAAAAGTAAGAAACAAGTAGTTGTATCTCGCTCCAGTGCAGAGTCTGAATACTGAGCTATGGCTCATGCTACATCGAAACTTGTATGGGTTGCTTACCTTCTTCAGCAACTTGGCATCAAGACTCATGGAATTATGCAATTGTGGTGTGACAATCGAGTTGCTACTTTTATTGCTTCGAATCCGATTTTTCATGAACAAACTAAGCATGTAGAGGTTGACTATTACTTTGTTAGGCAGAAGTTATAAGAAGGGGTTATCAGTCTCAAACAAATTAGAACTGGGGAACAATTAGTTAATTTATTTACTAAGATTTTTTCAGGAAAATGGGTTGATGGAATTTGTAACAAGTTGGGCACAATTGATATCTATAACCCAGCTTGAGGGGGAGTATTAGTAGATAAGTAGCATTATGTCCCACATCACTTATGTTTTATGATATGTATTCTCTATTATATTATATATAATGACTGCCTAACTCAATTGAGGATATGACATTACAAATTTTCCTCTAATCAACATATAATATCAAGAGAAAGAGGCAAAATGATATATATTAAGCAAACCACACATTGCTGAGAAATACAAAAGGGTCGGTTGGAAACCCAGCAGTTGTGGCAGAGGCAGCTCTTCTTTGTCTTGACTGCTACTTTTCAGAGGATGTTTCATTTTTGGAACTTCTGTTCTCCACTAAACCAGCTTGGTCATCTAACAAAGATTTAACATGAGACGAATAATTTTTACAGGGAGTTCAAGTACAACTCATATCTGTTTTGGAAGGATGATGAAGAAGTTTATCCTTAAAACAGCAGCAAAACAAAACAGAAAAAGACAAACAACAAATCTAGGTCGGTGTAATTCTTTTGTTAGTCCTCTTCTTTATCTTAACCTTTTTCGCATAAATAAGCAAATATATTGAATGTAGATAACATGTTTGGTCGAAGCCATGAATTCTTCCTTACACATATCAAAATTAAATGTGATATAGACAGTCATCCAAGAAACTTGAGTGTCTAAGACACAGAAGTAAGCTCAACCCCATCAAAACATTAGATGTGGAATGGAAAAATGGGAATCAAAATGAATATAAATGATAAAATGCAGCTCAGCCCCCATCAAAACATTAGAAGTGGGATGGAAAAAAGGGTCAATGGACATGCTATAAAATCAATATGAATATAAATGCTAACATGCACTAGAGATGGGATCCAGAATAGACAAATGGTCCATATCACAGAACAGCCAAACCATATTCTGTGGATTTCTAAATTGTTTCAATTTAAAGAGAAGTGTTTGAGGTGCATAAACCATAATTGACAAATAAGAGAAACAGCAAAATACCAGAATAGACAAATAACCAAACACATAATTTAGCCGCTGAAAAAATATCATTTTATGACTACTATTGCATCTACCCCTAGCGTTTGCAACCAAAACACTGCGCGCCCCTGAGATGCTATGATGATGATTTACTACGGATGAAGAGTCATTCACGCATGCATATGTAAATATACCCCAGATACTGTAATTTAGAAATCGCTTTGAAGGGAGAAATAAGTCTACCCACTCAAGGAGACTTAATACAATGACAACAGAGTCGGAAACAGCAAAGAAGAAACAATTGTATGTGTATATACTTTTTGTAATTACTATAAAAATTCGTCATTTTTTTTATAATTTGTTGAACTAAAAGTTCTAACTTGATATGTAAATAAGGAATTTTTTATAAAAATTATGCAATTTGAAATGATGGAATTAGAGTTTTTGGTATATATATATTACATATAGAATTTATGCAAAATTATAAATTTAAAAAAAATATATATATGGTTTTCTATACCAATTATAACATCTATATTAATGAAACCTTCATGAAAACTTATAATTTTTTTTGGTAATAAATTACAAAAAATTTAAACAGGTATGTAAGCATCATCTTACTTTTTAAAATTATATATTCGTATAATTTAAAGATCTGCAGAGAGAGAAAAGGAAGCTGCCTTTAATAAATGTTTGCAATTAATATTAATGCTCCTCTTTTAAGATATATGGCGCTTTATGTCGAAGATTAAGCAAGAATTTACATAGGATCAGGTAAGAATAGTTGGGATTCTTGAAAATATTAAAGTTTTTAAAAATATTCCATACATAAGGTGTTCTAGATGTCCTTGTGACCCTCGAAGTGTGATAAATTCCATTCGGTTTTACTGATTGTTCTCTATACGTGGAGGTTAACGATTTTCGATCGTTTAATTTGATAAAAATACTATATTATTAACTTAATAACAATAAAATAATAAAATGTTATAACTAATTTTTTATCCAATTTAATAAATATATTAATATAAAGATAAAAAAAATGAATATTATAGTATTTTTTATTAGAAAATTCTAAATATTTCTATTTTTTATTACTTTTAAATTAATAATATAGTTTTTTTATCAAATTAATATTATAGTATTTTTATTCAAATAAAAGAATGGAGTTTGCTATTATAGACTGAATTGCATTTATAATTTTATGCATTTTTGCTATATTATTATTGCAGACTGCATTGTATCCCAATTTTATATTGTAATATCGGCATTGTTCTACACTTACTAGCACTTTTACATTTGCTAATAAAATTACGAATCGTAATTTAGAATCATAGTAGGAATCGATATATATGAATGGATATGGGGGAGGAAGAAAAGTCTTATCGGCCTTGACGGAGAATCCTAAAAGGCAATCAAGGAGAGCATGACAACGAAGAAGGTGTACAAGTTACGTTGAGACATAGAAGCTGCCATTTTAGTATATACTGTAAAATAAATTTTGTGGACTAACACATTTTAATATATATTTAAATTAAATAATAAATTCAATGTCATTAATATAATAATAATGCTTAAACTTTGTGTTATATTATAACTCTAAAATATGTGCATATACCCTAATTCTAAATTAATTGTGATAGGCTAATTAATTATAGTTGGATTTTAATTAGGGTTAGGATCTCTATTCACCTCCTTATAAGGTGAGCTGCAGTCTCCCATCACATTACAATTTATTATTCACAATTCTTTATGAGACTCACTTGAGGACGTGTGGGCAGTGATCTAACCAATTTCTCTATCTGACATTATAAATGCAGCAGGAGGGTCAGGTAATTCGAAAACTCTTCATTTTATTTGTGCAATTCTTGTACTCTTCTCTATAGATCTATGGTTGTATGATTATTGAAATATTTTATCGATAATAAAATTCTTACAATTAGTATCAGAGCTAAGAATCCATATTGATAAGTCAAATTGTACAAATTATATTTTGATATTTTATTTTATCTAGTATGAATTCCTTATATGTTTTGGCATAATAAATCAAAATAAAATTATGGTGATATTATTTTAGATTTATTGTTTCTTATTTATTTTAATTAGTATATTGTTGATTTGAATTGAGATTAAATTTTAACAATTTTCGGATATATTTCGAAGATATAAGGATTTGTTAAACATTCTGGAAAATTGTTGAAAGTTTTAATTCTAGAAAACTATTATTAAAGAAATATTAGGAACATGTTGATGAATAAAAACCCTCAAATTAATGTGTGAAAATAGGCTTTAAACCGAAGTTAATGTTGAAAAGGCTGAAAAATGAAACTGTTAATAGCGAAAATTGAACACATGATATATGCATAATTTTATGAATTTATTGATGCATAATATTATAAATTGAATTAGGATAAAAACCCATTTAGTTTTGGCATTAAAAACCTAAAAATCGGATGAGGCTAAACTGAAGTTTTTCCTAGACCTTGAAAACTTATTTTTAGACTCGAAAATAGCTTCGGGTGAAGAAGAAGCCGAAAAGGCTATTTGGCAAGTGCACTGCACGCGCCCACAACTGGGTGTTTGGCGTGTGCATCGCACGCGCTTGTGACTAGCTGTCTGGCACGTGCAGTGTGAATCTGCTTCTGGGCAACACCCAATTGCGTGGGAGGCGTGTGCATTCTTCCATAGGTAGTTTTGAGGAAATAAAAATATTGTTGTGCTCCATTCTTCGAGCTTATTTTTTTGGTAATTTTTTATAATTTTCTAGAACTAAAATATTTTTATTATTTTTTATTTTATTTTTTTAAGTATTAATTTAATTGAGTTTTGGCCCAAATTTTTTACTATGTAATTTTGTATAATTATCTACTATGTGAAATTTTTCTGGATGATATATATACTGTATGCATATTTTCTTAATTTTTGTCATTAATATACAATTAACTTTTAATTTATACAAAGATTATAATTGCTCATGTTATGCCTTTAAATTTTATATAATCAAACTCACCTATCGTAGGTTAATTACATAAAATTCTTGTAATGTTTTATTTGATGTATATATTATGTTGATTAAATTACTGTGATGGTAATTAAATTTAGGAATAATAAAAATTAGGATAGTACTATACTAATGAAAATTATACCCTATCGATATAATTCTATTAATGTAGTTTGTAGGCGATAACGTGAGTGGTAGAATTATATGTTAATTTTCTAAAATTTTTAAATACCCTGTCAGTGTTAAATTTTAAGAATTTATCATGTAGTTCTTGTATTGTGTTATAATACTTATACCTCATTGGTTCTAAGTATCATAGCATTATACTGTAAATAGTTGTATATTTATGAGGAAAATTTAAAGCACGACTATTGCTTAAACATGCTATATTGTTAATTTACAAATAATTTCATAAATTTTAGTAATTTTTCTCAGCTTCTATTCCTATGCAACTGATCTCTGTGAAAACTTTAAATGGGACCAATCATGAGGACTGGGTGGAATCCTTGAAACTGTATTTGGTAGTCTCCAATCTTGATCTAGCTTTGCGTGAAGAGGAACTGGAAATCAATGAAGAGTCAACTCCTGCCCAAAGAGCACAACATGAAAAATGGACTCATTCTAATAGAGTTTGTCTAATGGTAATCAAGTACACTATGGATAAGACTATTAGGCAAAGTATTCCTAATAGTTAGAAGGCGAAAGCATTCTTGGATTCAGTGGCTGAAAAATATATTAAGTTTGATAAAGCTAAAAAAGGATATTATTTATCTTTATTGGAGAAGACTGTATATGATGGAGTGAGTAGTGTTCAAGAGCATATAATGAAACTAGTGCATTATTACAACTGATTGAAGAGTATGAATGTCGATCTGGGAGATAGTTATTTAATTTGGCAAGCTCTGGAGTCACTTCCTCCTCAATTTGATGTGCTGAAAACATATTACAATACTCAGAAAGAAGAATGGACCATTAATGAGATGATCTCTATAGTGACTCAAGCAGATGAGGATATGAAGAAGATAAAGATGCAAGTGGTGAATTTCGTCTCTCATGGTTCAAGTTCTGGACAAGTAAATAGGCCCTTCCAGAAGGATAATAAAGGAAAATCTAATCATGAAAGGAAGAAGAATGATATAAGGGAGCAGCAACATAAGCCTAAGAAAGCCATGTTTAAAGGAAATTGTAAATTCTATAAGAAGTATGGGCACAAAAGGGTAGATTTCTTTAAATTTAAGAAATGACTTGAAAAGAAGAAGAAAGGTAACCTTCTAGCTTTAGTTTATTTTGAATCCAATAGTATTAAAGTTCCTTTTAACACTTGGTGGTTGGATACTGGTGCCGCTATCCATGTCACTAATTGTTTGCAAGCGCTGAGAAATCTAAGGAGGCCAAATGAGGGTGAAACAACTTTGAAACTAGGAAATGGAGACAAAGTACAAATTAAACACATAAGAGTCATTTCTTTACATTTGTCCACCGATCATATTTTAAAATTGAAAAACGTTATTTTTGTACCTTCTATGAGAAGGAATTTAATTTCTATAACTTGTTTGGACCAAGATGGATATTCATGTTTATTTAGAAATAATAATTTTAAGTTATATTATGATTCTTGTATGGTTAGAACTGGTACTTTGAATAGTGGCTTATACAAAATTGATTTGGATAATGTTTTTGAAAATTCCATCAACATAGTTGTTGAAAATAAAAGACAAAGATTAAATGAGACATCTTCAATGCTTTGGCATAGAAGATTAAGCCACATCTCCAAAGAAAGAATGGAACGATTAATAAAAGAAGGAGTTTTACCCAAACTTAACTTCTCAGATTTCAGCATCTATGCAAATTGCATCAAAGGAAAACTAACGGCTAGAGTTAGAAAAGGGAAGAAGACTAGGAAAGAAAGTATTCTAGAGTTAATCCATACTGATGTGTATGGGCCCATCTCACCCAATGCAATGGGAGGTTTCAAGTATTTTATCACCTTCATTGATGACTATTCGAGATTTAGATGTATAGAACTTCTTTCTGAAAAGTCTGAAGCATTAGAAGCCTTCAAAAGGTTTAAGGTTGCAATTGAACTAAAACTGGGAAAGCAAATCAAATGTGTGCATTCAGACAGAGAGGGTGAATTTTATGGCAGATATGATCAAAACCAGGAGAAACCCTGGTCCTTTTGCAAAATATTTACAAGAATGTGGAATAGAAGCAATTTACATTATACCTGGCACACCAGAGCAGAATAGGGTTGCAAAGCAGAGGAACAGAACACTCATAGAGATGGTACGATATATGCTGACTCATTTTACTTTACCAGATTTTTTATGGGGTGATGCTCTGAGAATAGCTGCGTATGTGTTGAATCAAGTTCCGAGCAAATTTGTGTCAAAGACTCCATATGAACTAATTTATGGTAAGAAGCCTAGCTTGAAACATTTTCACATTTAGGGTTGTAAAGCTAAAGTTAAACCTTATAACCCACATACTAAGAAGCTTAAAGCAAGAACAATCAGTGGGTATTTCATTGGCTATTGCATTAGTTCAAGAGGAAGTAGGTTTTATTGCCTATCTCAATCATCAAGAGTTATTAAGTCAGATCATGCTGTCTACTTTGAGGATGACTTGAATAGTGGGAGAAAATTACTTCAGATCTCTCTAGGAGAAGAACAAAGCAATATCTCTCAAACAGCTGATAAACAAAGCATTGTTCCTCTAATATTGCCATCTGAAGAACCATCTCACATAGAACTACAAATTGATCCAGTCCAACTTGTGATTGAACCAATCCAACTATTGAATGAACCAAATAATAAAATTGAAGAAGTTCCCCTAAAAGGATTACAGAGAACTTATCGTCAAGCAATTTCAAATGACTATGTAGTTTATTTACAAGAGCATGAATTTGATGTGAATGATGATTCTGATCCTATTAGCTTTTTAGAAGCTATTTCAAGTTCTAATTCCTCAGAATGGATTCATGCCATAGAGGATAAAATAAATTCAATGTACAAGAATAATATATGGTATTTAGTGGAACTACATGAAGGATGTAAACCAATTGGATGCAAATGGATTGCTAAAGGTAAAATTGAAAGATACAAGATCAGATTAGTAGCTAAAGGTTACACACAGAAGGAAGAAATTGATTATAAGGAGACTTTCTCACCAGTCTCGACCAATGACTCATTTCGAGTTATAATGACTTTGGTAGCTCATTTTGATCTCGAGCTACATCAAATGGATGTAAAGACTGCCTTCTTTAATGGTGACCCATTGGAGAAAATTTATATGAACAACTGAATGGTTTCCAAGAGAATGGAAAAGAGCACTTAGTGTGTAAGTTGAATAAGTCAATATAAGGCCTGAAACAAGCATCCAAGCAATGGTATCTCAAATTTCATGAGATTGTGTCCTCTCTTGGATTTAAGGAGAATTCAGTGGATTAGTGCATCTATTATATGATGAGTGCAGGCAATTTTATGATCATTGTGTTGTATGTTGATGACATTCTCTTTGAGAGTAATAATGTAAATCTTTTCAATGAGATAAAAATGGCACTGTCACAGAATTTTGATATGAAGGATCTTGGCAATGAGTCCTTTGTGCTTGACATAGAGATCCATCGTGATAGATCTCGGGGTTTGCTTGGTTTGTCTTAAAGGGCATATATAGATAAAGTGCTTAAAAGATTTAATATGACTTCATGCTTGCATAGTGCTATGCCCATTCAAAAGGGTGAAGTGTTTTCCAAAGCCTAGTGTTCTCAAAATGATGATGAGAAATCTAGAATGAATATGGTCTCATATGCTTCTACTATTGGTAGTCTGATGTATGCCCATCTGTGTACACGCCCAGATATTGCTTTTGCAATTAGTGTGCTTGAGAGGTACTTACATAATCTTAGTTAAAGACACTGGATAGCAACTAAGAAAGTCATGAGGTACCTACAGGGTACAAAGAATTATATGTTCACTTATAGAAGGTCCAGTGATCTGATTTGTACAGACTATTCTGGCTCTGATTTTGCCAGTTGTCCAGATGATAAGAAATCAACATCTGGATATATCTTTATGCTAGCAGGAAGAGCTGTATCATGGAAAAGTGTCAAACAATCTATAACAGCAATCTCCTCTATGAAAGCAGAGTATGTCGCTTGCTATGAAGCCATTCGAGAGGCTATATGGTTAAGGAATTTTATCTCTGAATTTTGCTTAGTTGAAAGCATTTCAAAACCTTTAACCATTTATTACGACAATACTGTTGCTATTAGCTTCTCTCAAAACAATAAAAATTCTACCCACACAAAGCATTTTGATGTGAAATATCAATTTATGAGAGAGAAGACACGCAAGCATCTTACTCATATTGAACATATTTTGATAGATTGTATGTTCGCAAACCCATTAACAAAAGGCCTAACTGTAAGAATATTTAAAAGATATGTATTGGATATGGGCTTTGTTGAATCTTTCGATATTTTGGGTTAGTGGGAGTACTTATGTATTTTTGAAACTAAAATGTGTTAATCTCGAGATTTTATAATATTGTCATTTT
Source organism: Sindora glabra (assembly GCA_020226215.1). Taxonomy (NCBI): domain Eukaryota; kingdom Viridiplantae; phylum Streptophyta; class Magnoliopsida; order Fabales; family Fabaceae; genus Sindora; species Sindora glabra. Next base: position 66,933,376 of record CM035226.1, read on the forward strand.
ATTATATTAAAAAGTGCACTTATCGTATTATGATAATATAAGGAGACATTAAGATGTTGTCTCAAACTATTGTAAAGCATCTTGGCAAATGCACGGATCATTTTGTATATTTTGATTATGCACACATTTTGTATTATTTGATCTTTTAGAATAAGTATTTCATATATGTATATCTTTTCAATCCTATCGGATGATCAGGTATGCATTTAATGAAATCTCATATTTGACCAATAGTTGTAATGATATGAATTGTATTAATGACATTGTTTAATTGTGACCACATATTGTAATTCAAAATTATGTATTAAAATCTGATTGTCCAAGTGGGAGTTTGTAAAATAAATTTTGTGGATTAACACATTTTAATATATATTTGAATTAAATAATAAATTCAATGTCATTAATATAATAATAATGCCTAAACTGTGTTATATTATAACTCTAAAGTGTGTGCATATACCCTGATTTTAGATTAATTAGAATAATTATAATAGGTCAATTAATCCTAATTGAGTTTTAATTAGAGTTAGGATCCCTATCCACCTCTTTATAAGATGAGCTGCAGTCTCACATCATATTGTAGTTTGTTATTCACAATTCTCTTTGAAACTCACTTGAGGATGTGTGAGCAGTGATCTAACCAATTTTTCTATCTGACATCATGGATGCAGCAGGAGGGTTAGGTAATTCGAAAACTCTTTATTTTATTTGTTTAATTCTTGTACTCTTCTCTATGAATCTATGATTGTATGACTATTGAAATATTTTATTGATAATAAAATTCTTACATATACTTGCTAGAACTTAATTGATGTGTTAATTCTCCTTTACAAATACATATATGGTGGCTGAGGTGAAGATTTAGAAGTATGTATATATGGCCAACTATTGTAATAAGGACAGTAGTCGTGGTTGTTATATCCGAAGTGGGAACCCTCAAATCCATTTTTGGTGTTTGCATTTTTGCAATTGAACGATGTATCTATGTACGGCTGGCAGCCCTCGCAGTGCAGTGTTTGCGTCGCTAGTTGGGTACTTCACCTCTCCCGAGTTTACAACTATTTCGTTTGGTTGAGCTTTGTTTTCATTCCTTAACAAACTATGCATATCCAGTTCTCAATATCTTCGTATAATGTTGTTCTTGTGGGTATTGGACAGCTGGCTCTTTCAAAGATAGTCGATGTTGATGGGCCATTTTATTTGAATTCAACACTTATGCCTCGTTTGTATTGTTTTTTTTAATATAATTATAAAATATTATAATAAAAAATATTTTATTTATTTAATATTAAATATGAAAATTTTTAAAAAATAATTTTCTTTATATAATTTTTTTATCCTCTATTTTCATGTTTTTAAGTATATTTTTTAAAACTATTAATATAAGTTACATATTTACTCTTTTGTTAATATATATATAAATAATATTTTTAAAAATATATTTTTTTAACGAAACGGAACTTTAAAATCAAACAAAAACGACACATAGATTATTTTATTTTGTTTGGTTGACCTTTGTTTTCATTGCTTATCAAACTTTACATTTGTAGTTCACTTCGATATATGAAGAACCATTTTATTGTTTTGCTGCGTTTATTGGATCAATGCATGAGACTCGATCTAAGAAAATGTTTCTGGGATTTAACCTAGAAAATTGCAACAACATTTGAAGTCCAAAAATCAAAATCCTTGGAATGCAACCTAATTATCTGCACTAGCCAGATGACAGTTGATATTATACACCAAATCCCGGTAATTCTTCCATGGGTTCTAAACCCCAATTATACCACTTGTTCTTAGTCTTAATAAAAGAAGGTCAATTGTTAGCTTTTGTAATATCTAATGTCTTAAAATTGAAAAATCATATTTTTAATGAATCTAGCTCCGACAAAATTAACAAATGAACAATAAAAATAATAATTATTCTTCATTGTTAGGTAAGACTTAGAATAGTTGTTGTAATTAGAGTATTTAATAATTTCTCATTGATTTGCATGAGAACTTGCTTACAATTGCAATTTACACTTTGGTGATGTTTAGTATTCAGTTGACTACTTTATGTATGATTAATTGATTCAATTTATCAATAATTGATTGATTAGCTAATTTTAATTATTTAAACAAAGATGTTTCATAAATTTAGTTAATTATGATTAGTTGTTGATATGCAATGACGAATGGTTAAATCTTGTTTAGAGAGGGTCAAATATAGTTTAAATTTTAACATTCAATGAGAGTAAATATTTATATTGAATGTTAAAAATCACAAAACAGAATACATTGATTAATAAATTTAACATATTTATTAAAAAAATTATTAAAATGCAATAAAAGTTACGGGCAATAGTTACAAGAGAATATACATACATACATACATATATACATACGTACATAGATACATATATACATACATATATATATATATATATATACATATATATATATATATATATACATATATATATATAAGATTCTCAATTTCTATGCATATATATATGGATGGTTATATATATTATTTTTGCCTATAGAAAAGATTATGTGAAATGTAGATGTGGGGTACACCTATAATGGGGGACCCACATCTTACATATATATTAAATAGAAAAGAAAAATAATTTTATTTATTTTTTAAATTACATTCAAATTTGGAGGTGGTTATTTTGATAACCACTTCCCCCATTTTTTTTTGAAAGTGGGAAAACTGCTAGTGCAGTTACAGAGCCATGATCAGGACAGGAACAAAAAAACTACAATGTTCAGTTTTAAAAAAAAAAAAGAATCAGAAAAGTACTACTCTGGTCTTCCCTTCTCTCTCTATTCTTTGTACGAATGCAATTTGAGTGTTGGGTGAAATCATTGTGAAAGTAACAAGGAGTTTAGTGTGATTTCTATACACCGTGTGAATCAAAGTATCAGAGTGAAAATCAGCATAATTTTCGAATCAAGTAAGTAATTCCGCATTGAAATTCTTTGTATTGAATTTTTTTCCTACATTGGTATCAAAGCATGGTTATTGAAATTAATGTCTGTGTTTCCCCATACATGTGCTGCATTGTATGAGATGCTTTGAGTTAAATGTATGCATGAGATGTTCTGATGATTAATTTTAGCCTACAAAGCATGTTTATTAATTATAATTCTTTTGATGAAATGATTTGGCCATTGATATGAATTTTTATTTTTGGTTGTATAATTCAATTATTTTTGGAATGAAAATGTTAGGGATGAATTGAATTGTAATAAATACATATAAAACTTTCATAAAACATTCTCGAACATTAGAGAACAACCAGAACACATAAATTACCATAAAATTTATAATTTTCCAAATACTGGGTCCCTTGGAAAATTAATTTTTTAGGCCATAAAATTATCCTAGAATGATAGAGGATAAAATTATAAGTCCGTAGGTTTTTGAATCATTCAAATCGGACCTCCGGATCAAAAGTTATAGCCATTTAAAGTTTTTGAGTCAATTGGATCCGCGAATCGGGTCGGGTCAATCTAGTCTGACCCACTGGAGGTTAAAGAGGACGTAAATGACAGGTCATTTTGGGCCTTTGGTAAATGACACGTCATTTTGACCAAAATGGGTCAACCCTAAAGCACAAAACGACACGTCATTTTTGCAAAACAAGTAAACAACACGTCATTTCAATAATACTAAAAAACAAAAAACACTCTCTCTCCTCTCCTTACTCTCAAGAATGGCACATGGGGCCCACCGCTACGTCATTTTGCCATATGTCACACACATGCATAGAGGACGAAAAATTGCACATTCTGGCATTTTCTGGTGGCCAGAATCGCTGATCACAGTGGCGCGTGGACTACACGCGCCGTCGCCGCGTGTGGTTCTAGAATTTTTTCTAATTTTGGTTGTTTTTTTTTGCGCATGGAGGCGTGTGTAGGCGCATGCAGCAGTATTTTTTACTGTTGTTTGTTTCTAAAATTTTTAAAAAATGAGTTCTATGTAATGGTAATTTTTCTGGAATTTTTGGAATTTTTTGTGACACTGTTTGTGTTGAAAAAAGTGGTAAATTGACATATTTTTTGACTAAAAATTTATTTTTCAGTCAGGGAACAATAGTTCTTGGAAGAATATGACCCATATAGGTTTGTGGAGAACTATATTGAGGAACCGAGAGAATCTGATTAGGTGGACACATCAAATGACCTTAGAATCATGCTTCACTAACTGTACAAAAGAACCTCTGATACCTTGCATCCTATTAGTGCCTATTTGGGAGAAGTAAGAAACTTAAAAATAGACCTCAAATGAAGAGGAAAAGTATTTCCAAATTACCTTTGGGTTCGTCACATGTTGACCGAGATTCCGAATGACAATTTTTGGAAACCAATCAAGAAAACCATTTGGCTATGCAAGGACAACAAAACCGGAGTCACAAGACGCATGGATCTTGAAAAATGTATGGAAGAATTGAGATTGCAAGAACTGCGACAATTAAAAAACAATTGGAGTAGGGCAATCCTTCTTTCACAATTCCCTAATATGAAAAGTACACGACAAGTTGGTCACAACACTCTAGAAAGGGGATTACATCTCAAAGGTCCACTCAAAGGCATGAACTCACACTATTTTGGACTAGCACACTCCAAAACTCCACCTAAACTTTTAGCCACTTTTGAAGAAATGAAGAACCTAAGTTCTGAGTAGGAAGCTTGTTTAGAAAATTTATGTATTGAATTTGTAATTTCTTTTTGTTGTTTGTTGCAAGTTTTTTTTATTGTTTGAATTAGCTTCTTGAACTCATTTTATTATGTTTGAACTTGGTTATCAATCAATACATGTTTATTATCTTAATTTCAAATGTGTATATCTTATGAAATTCTATATTTGAGTGGGAGTTCTTAGGTTGCGTTGTCCTGAGAGCGATATAACATTTACATGAGTACGATCTCGTTAGGAAATAATGATAATATTTAGACACACATGCGATAGGGGTATGACAAACATAAACTCCTGATCATGAACTAAGTAGTATCATCATTGTCCTATACGAGAACCATGTAAACAAAAGACATTGTATACTCATAGGAAATGTTCATGAATTGTGATTCAACAGAATGGCAAGCAAGAGTATAATTGCTGAGTTGAACAAGGGTGATAAGTTAAATGGGGATAATTGGGACATTTGGCATCGAAAAATTTCTTACATTTTAGAAGAGCAAAATGCTCTAGAAACCTTGAACCATGTCATGATTAAGCCTGAACATGGGAACTCTGCTCAGCATAGGAGAGATGCTGAAGCTTATACTATTTGGAAAAAGAAAAACAGTATTGCCCGCATCACACTCTTGAGTGCAATGACGGATGACCTCATGTGTGAATATGAAAAATACCCAACTGCTTAGGGAATGTGGATAGCCCTGAAAGAGAAATTTGGTGGTACTTCAGCCTCCAAATTAAGAAGACTCACAATTAAGTTTGACACTTATAAACTTCGGCTTAGTATGCCGATGAAACAACATTTGAGAGAAATGTCAAACATGATTCGTGAACTGAAAACAGCAGGGCATGCACTTTCTGATGAGCAACAAGTGCAAGCAGTGATTAGATCACTCCCTGCTAGTTGGGAATACATAAAGGTAAACTTGACTCACAATGAGAGCATTGTTACATTTGATGATGTGGCGTGACATCTAGAACTTAAGGATGAACGTTTGGAGGCTTATCGGTCCTCCAGACAAGCTTATCTAACAGAGGGTTCAGGACCCTCACATTCTAAGCCTAAATACAAGAAAGGCAAGAAATTCCAAAAGAGAAAAACTGGACCCCATTCTAAGGGCAGGAAAACCTTCAAAAAAAAGAAGGGAAGAAATAGCTCAAAGAACTTTGATCTGAAGAAAATCAAGTGTTATGCATGCCAGAGAATGGGTCATTTTGCTTGAGATTGCACTCAACAAAATGAGCAGAATAAGGTATTTCTGGATACTAAAAATTTATATTTTTCACATGTTTCCAGTATTATTTTTCTAATTGAATCTCATCCATTGTGGATTTTGGATTCAGACGCCACAAACCACGTGAGCAAGGATAGAGGATCCTATGTGGATTACCGTCGATTATCAAGTCATAGCAGGTGGCTATACGTTGGAAACAATGCAAAGATTGAGGTCAAAGGAATTGGGACATGCAAATTAGATTTGCGTGGAGGAAAGACCTTAATTTTACATGATGTATTGTATGCACCTGATATTCGACGGAATTTAATTTCTATTAGTTCCCTACTTCAATACAGTTTTTTGATTAATTTTCATGACAATATTGCAGATATTTTTAAAGACAATATATATTATGGTTCTGGTTTCATTTTTGATGGATTTGTCATTTTAGATACAGTTAATAATTCTGCTTATGATTGCTTTACTGCTTCTACTTCCAATCTAAATGCTGATATGGATATTTGGCATGCTAGACTAGGACATATTAATCAAAATAGAATGATTAAACTAGCAAAAGAAGGCTTGCTAGGACCAATTTCAAAATTGGAAATATCCTTGTATGAACATTGTTTAGCTGGTAAAGCAACTAGAAAATCGTTCAAAAAAGGGATTAGGGTAGAAACTCCATTACAACTAATTCATTCCGACATATGTGGTCCTTTGAGTGTGAGGGCGAGGCACAGAGCTTGGTATTTCATCACTTTTATTGATGATTACTCACGGTACGATCATATCTATTTGATTTCACACAAATTAGAAGCAATAGAATGCTTTAAACGCTATTTGAGTGAAGTTGAAAATCAAATGGATAAGAAAATCAAAGCGCTCAGAACTGACCGTAGACGTGAATACTTATCGGAACAATTCAAAGAGCTCTGTGAAGAAAAAGAAATAATAAGACAATTAACAATTCCTGGCACTCCACAACAAAATGGAGTCACTGAAAGAAGAAATAGAACTCTTCTAGACATGATTAGGTCAATGATGGCGCAAGCAAATCTACCATTTTCATATTAGGGAGATGCTTTATTAACAGCCACTTACATACTTAACCGTATGCCCTTAAAGTTTGTTATATCCACATCCTATGAACTCTGGATAAAACGCCAACTTGATTTGAGTGTGCTCAGACCATGGGGGTCTGTTGCGTATGTCCATGATACTTCCCATAGATATGGAAAATTAGGTCCAAGAGGGAAGAAATGTATTTTTATAAGATATTTAGATCTATCAAAGGGTTACGTTTTCATTGGTGAAAACGAAGATGGAACAGTAACGGAACTTAAATCAAGAGATGCTACATTTCTCGAAAATGAATTTCCTATGAGAGGTGAAATTGATCGTACTGTCTCATTTTATGAACAGCAAGATCAAATGGATAATAGCGAGTCTTATCCATTTTATCCGAGTGGGAGCTCTCAAAGAGCACTTACTATTCCGAGTGGGAGCTCTGAGAGAGAAAAAGAAAATCCTATTTTTAGAGATGACATAATACAGGGAACCTCACTACGGAAAAGTAAAAGAGGAAGTGTACTCAAGCAACATTTTTCGATTGAAGGATCAGCATTTATGGTTACTCCTCAAGATGAAGAAAAGCCTAAAATAATACAAGAGGCTCTGAGTTGCCCTGCTAAGGAATAGTGGAAGAAGGCAATGGAGGAAGAAATAGACTCAATGATAACTAACCAAGTTTGGAAATTAGTTAACCTTCCATCTGGCCGAAAGGCAATTAGGAACAAGTGGGTTCTCAAAATTAAAAGGAAAGCAGATGGATCAATTGAAATATAAGGCTCAGTTAGTTGCAAAGGGGTATACACAACAGGAAGGAATAGACTATGAGGATACATTTTCTCCTATTGTGCATTTTAATTCCATAAGATTACTCCTAGCCATAGTAGCAAATTTAGATTTAGAATTACATCAAATGGATGTAAAAACTATTTTTCTCAATAGAGAACTGGATGAAGAAATCTACATGGAACAAATAGTAGGTTCTATGCAAAAAGGAGAAGAGAAAAAGTTTGTAAAATTTGAAGGTCTATTTACGGACTCAAACAGTCATCTAGATAATGGTATTTGAGGTTTCACCTAGCGATAGCCATAGTAGCAAATTTAGATTTAGAATTACATCAAATGGATGTAAAAACTGCTTTTCTCAATGGAGAATTGGATGAAGAAATCTACATGGAACAACCAGTTGGTTTTATACAAAAAGGAGAAGAAAAAAAAGTTTGTAAACTTCAAAGGTCCATTTACAGACTCAAACAGTCATCCAGACAATGGCATTTGAGGTTTCACCTAGCGATAGCCATAGTAGCAAATTTAAATTTAGAATTACATCAAATGGATGTAAAAACTACTTTTCTCAATGGAGAACTGGATGAAGAAATATACATGGAACAACTAGTAGGTTTTATACAAAAAGGAGAAAAAAAAAAGTTTGTAAACTTCAAAGGTTCATTTACGGACTCAAACAGTCATCCAGACACTTAGTATTTGAAGTTTCACCTAGCGATAACCTCATTTGACTTTTAAATGATTGAGGAAGACCATTGTGTTTACATCAAACGGTATGAAGGCAATCTAGTAATATTATCCTTTTACGTGGATGATATAATATTAGCTAGGAATAATCTAAAATCGATTATGGCCATTAAGGAATGACTATCCTCGAATTTTGAGATGAAAGACATGGGTGAGACAGATTATATCCTTGGAGTCAAGATCATTAGGGATCGTTCCAAGAGATTGATTTCTCTTTCTTAAGAAACTTATTTATGGAGAATTCTTGAGAAATTTAACATGAAAGACTACAAACCTATGGATACCCCTGTAAATAAGAGTGAGCCATTGAGTCAAAACATGTGCCCTCAAAATGAATCTGAAAAGAAAGCAATGGAAAGAATTCCTTATTCCAGTGCGGTTGGTAGTCTTATGTATGCAATGATGTGTACAAGATCGGATATTTGTCATGCAGTCGGACTCGTAAGTAGATACCAGTCAAACCCCGGACAAAAGCATTGGAAAGCTGTTAAGCAAATACTGAGATATTTAAAAGGCACGGTTGATTACACATTGTGCTACCAAGGCAAAGATTTGTGCTTAGTTAGATATTCTGATGCGGATTAGGCAGGAGATCTGGATGAGCGAAAGTCCACATCAGGATACTCATTCTTGCTAAACAATGGCGCCATATTATGGTATAACAAGAAGTAGACATACATTGCATTATCGACAATGGAAGCTGAGTTCATAGCATGTTTTGCAGCGGTACAAGAGGCTATATGGCTGAAAAGATTTTTAGAACATTTGGGAATTTGTGGAGAAAACTTAGATCCCATCTTGATATATTGTGATAGTCAGGCAGCCATCGCCTATACAAAGGATCCGAAATACCACAGCAAGACTAAGCACATTAATATAAAATATCATTTTATCAGAAATGCTATAGCACAAAAGGAAATCACCGTTCAACACATTTCTACACAGAAGATGATAGCAGGTCTATTCACTAGGCCAATACCTAGAGATGTATATATTGAACATGTAAAGTCTCTTGGTATACGTAGAATGTAATCAAACATTTCCAAATTGAAATGAACAAAGTATATTTCATTCAAATACAATTTTTTTTATGTGTGGATGAGTGTACAAATGTCTCGTATGTATGTTGTACAGGTTGATAAGGTTGATTCTCTCACATGAACAACTGCCTCTAACACTTATGAGGAGTGGGTAGAGATGAGACATGTGTTCACCAACATGATAATATGAAATATTCATTTAGTAGAAAAGTAACACAAAATAAAATATGTCGTCTCCAAAGTGGAGATGAGATCCAAAGTACAAATATGGATCATTTTTTGTGGATACTCCCACTTTCCACAATACCTGTAGCTAGATAATGAATTCCTCACATACAGATGTCAAGAAAAGTCAATAATGTGAAAGAATTCAGGTTAGGTACTGTATGTGCCTAAACTAAAGTTTGTACAGTATTACTAATAACATCGACATGCGCCTTTATGTTAAAAGGGAAATACCGTAGCATGTGATTCATACCACATGTGTAAAAGAACCGCAGATAGGAAGTAAGTGAAAGATCCTTGATTCATTGCTGTGTGAGTCCCAAAAAAGAAAATTCTTTTCATGGATACCCTTCGACTTTGACGATATCATGGAGAGATGATACAGTGCTCACTACCTTAATATGCATCTTATGATCATAATATAAACATTCTAAGAGATAAAATACTAGGAAAGCAACTGTTTTCAAATTAAAATGATATGCATGCGAAAGAAAGATTTTCTAACATACATAATTATTATGCTAGTGTCTGAGATATGTCCATTATGAAGTTAATTCAGGTAACTTCATAAGTGTGGATACTATGCATATGTGAATAGTAATTTGAGCTTACATTAAAGCTTGCGAGGGATCAGATTTACAAGTGGAAAGTGTATATGGGATAATCTAGCGCATTTGAGGCATTATATAAACAAATGGAAAATAAGGTTGTTTTGTGCTAATCCTTCATCAAGATTTCTAGTACAAGAACACTCGAGGAGACGTCATGCTCACGCGATATGATGATGCACCAAGTATGAAAACCTAAAAGAGAGATGAAGGTTATATGATGTGGCTCATCCCATTATGTGCGAGTGGGAGATGTAAAATGTAGATGTAGGGTACACGTATAATGGGGGACTCACATCTTACATATATATTAAATAGAAAAGAAAAATAATTTTATTTATTTTTTTAAATTACATTCAAATTTGGAGGTGGTTATTCTGATAACCACCTCCCCCATTTTTTTTGAAAGTGTTAAAACTGCTAGTGCAGTTACAGAGCCATGATCAGGACAAGGACAAAAAAATTGCAATGTTTAGTTTTAAAAAAAAAAAAGAATTAGAAAAGTACTATTCTTGTCTTCAATTGACATTGAACAATTTATTATGAAAGTACAATCAAATAAGAGAAAAGATAAATAACTCTATAAATTGATTTTGATATTTTATTTCTTTCAAATCATTACATCTCTATGTATTCCATAGAATAATATCCTACACAAAAAGGACAATAAATCATCAAGACACTTTTGCAGCAAAATTATTATCTAACTAAATTTACACTCCAATTGTATTAAAATCCTTGTCTTTGTTGGAAATTATTGTATATTGAAGAAAGCTTTATTTCACTCAATTAAAACTTAATAGTCTCTTAATTATGTTGAAATAGTGAATAAGTGGAAGTGCTCCATAAGATTTTACAAACATTCACTACCATTATCAACTTTAGAGTGTCGGGTGGAACATAAGAATAACTCATTGATCTTTAATCCTAATTTTGACATTTTTCAAATTTTTTGGAAGCATCTTATCTCAAACTTTAATATCTTCACTATGCCATAAAAGACTTTTAGTGATAATTAAATTGTCTTTTAGCAGCAATAAGAATTGCTGTTAATTCTTTTACCGGCAATCAATAATTTGCTATTGAAGCCTATGTCAACAAAGGCTAAAGTGGCAATTAAGGTAAATATCAGTAAAAATTGCAATAATTACCGCTAAAAGTTTTCCATAATAGCGGCAAATAATTAGCAACAAATGTTAATGCCAATAATGCCATTATGTTATGACCAGTCCACCCAGTGTATAGTGGCAAATGTTATGCCATTATTTATCCTAAATAATTGCCGCTAAAATTTTTTAACAATAATGGCAATTATTTAGGGGCAAATGTTATTGCCTTCAATGTGCCAATCTTTAGTGGCAAATGTTAGGCCAATATTTATCTCAAATAATTGCCGCTAAAATTTTTTAGCAATAGTAGCATTTATTTAATGGCAAATATTATTGCCTCTAATTTAAATATGGCAAGCAAATTCACCCACTCTTTAGTGGTAAATGTTATTCCACTAATTACCACAATAATTGCCACTAAAGATTTTTAATAATCCATTTTTTTAGTGGCAAATATTGTTACCTTTAATATACCAGTAGTTGATAATTGTCAATAAAACTCTAACTCATTGTAATTTTGCAATTAATTTCTCTTATTATACTTTTTAAATAATTTGTCATTATTGATATATCAAATTAAATTTCAATAAAAAGAAGTCACTACTAAAACATAATTGAATATCACAAAATTATATCAAATTTCATTAATTTCTCAAATAAACAAGTTTAATATAGGTTTAGTTTTAACACCTTCATATATGAGTAAATAGAAAATCACTCTACTAGTTCATCCATAAATACCCATCCACCTTCATAAAACTACTAGATAACATAACAAATCTTCAACTATTGCCCAATCATCTTATCTTGAATACTTGTGAAGATTAAAGAGTATAACCTGAAAAATTAAATTGAAAGTAGTTAGAAAATTATACATAAACACTTTAATCACAGAAAGTACTCAATAGATAAACAAACATGACAAGTTAGGAACTCAGCATATATACATTAAGATAATTAATTGACATTATCCTTTGAAAATTTAATATTATTCTATATTTACAATTTAACTTTTAATTTTTACAATTGAAGGGTGAGAAATGTACAAAAAAATATGATATGGTATTTTTCTTCCATACATTTACTGTCTGATATATATATATATAGCTTTCTCTCTGTTGGAAAATATTACTCTCTGACATAAGATAAGCCAAAAATCTTTTTTCCTTTTTTAATTAAATTCTTCCATCAATTTATTGGATAAATGAAAACATGTCATTCACAGTAGCAATAGATTTATAGAAATGAGATACATAAAGAAAGGAAGTGAAGTTGGAAAGGGAATTCAGTCATAACTCCAAACAAAATCATCCAACTGTCTTACAAAATCTACTTAGGTTAACTAGATTTATTACTCTAGATTAAGCATAACTGTTTCTTGAAGTAGCTAAAATTAAATAGATCAAGCATCGAGACTAAATGCAAGTAAGCCTTCTATGATTGTGAATCAACTAAATCAGTAACTCAATAAATGCCAACTAATGGTTGCAGGTAAAATTAAACAATATAAACTAGCCATGTAACAAATTAGCATAACTTAAAAGTTAGATAAAACACAAGTCAAAAGAGTGTCTAAAGGTGTGATAATTCTGAACAATCCTTTATACAAGACATTTTTCAAGGTTAGCATTCCTCTATGTCCTAAACATTTTTTTCATTAACACATAATAACAACCCACCGTGCTATTATTGGGACGTGGATGGAAAAATTTTACAAGTTTTTATTGTTCGTACAGTCAAAGGCACTTCGCTAATATAAATTCTAAGGTACCATTTTGAAATTTGTAGTAATAATAGTGGTAGTAGTAGTCGCAGTAGCAGTAGCAGTAGTTAAAATAAATAATTATAATTAAATAATTTTTAATATAATAATTTTAAAATTTATTATATTACTTTATATTTTAAAATCCTGGTACAGTATTAAGGGCTCTAAGATCTGCATATGACCCCAGTGATCTTGCATCTATCTATATTAGTCCACACATTGAAAGCTTCTGATTGCTTTGAAATTTGATTGCATATATAATTATTTGTTGGTTCTTATGGATAAGTTTTTATCGTATACCTAATCAATCAAATTAACAAAAACATTTTCATGATAATAAAGCTTAATGTTAAGATGGATTTAAATAATTAATAAACCCAATATGTAATCATAAGGAATAATCAATCAATTTCAATGAGAAAAAATTTGGAAAGGTGTATAAAGATAGGATTAATCTGGCTCGGAAGTCATTCATGAAAGCTCAAATATAGTATATTAAACATGGAAATAAAAATCCAATGATAACTTTGATGAATAAAAAAACTTGTAAAATTTTGCCATCCACATCCCAATAAAAACATTTTTCAAGGTTAGCATTCCTCAGTGTCCCCAATCAACCATATACATGCAAAGGATAGAAAATTTTAAGTAGGTTTAACTTCTAAAGCAATAGATATATAAAAAGAAATATAAAATAGAAGAGACATAGAATTCAAGTTACCATGTTCAATATTTGGATTGTTATTGGAAAGAATGACTTGGAATCTTGGCACTTATGATAGTTCTACACGTCTATGACCACTATTGGTATCAAGAGCCTATAATAGAATGTTTTGAATATTAAAAATAGCATCAATATTGATCAAATTATGCAAATATAAAGGATTAAATCTTAAATAATATACTTATCCATTTGAGCTTTTGCAAGAACTTGAAGACCTAATTAATTCTATCGGAAGAAACTTGTTAATGAATTATTTGATAAATTCTACTTCACTAAGTAATTTATCTTGACTTTCCATCATCTTTTTCATTTCTTATGCATGCTTCTCCTTCAAATCTTTCATTTCTTTCTCCAATTTTTGAACCGTATCATGGCCTAAGTCATCTATTTCTGTACTTTCCAAGCAAGACTTTTTACCCCAAAGTGATTTAGGAGTTAGACCAAGTCCCAACCCTCGCACATGGTTGCTTCTTTCAGCTCTGAAAACTTGGGAATATACATCTCCTTCCCAAGCAACACTTTTAGAATGTTGCTCATTTAAAGTTTCAACATTGCTTAACTTTTCTTTTATCAATGCCTATAAAAAAAGAAAATCAATAAAATCACACATAATAATGGAAAATATAAGCTATTTACAATCTAAAATAAATTGAAACTTAAAACATGCTTACAACTACTTTTGCTGATTCTTCATCTTGTAGCCTACCATCTTTGCGTTGTGTATGAGTTTTACAATATACTAATGCTCATCATGGATCTACCCCATCTTCTACCTAAAATATTAATGAATACTATTATAGAAAATGAAAAATAATGGCAAAGGTTATATTATTTTTACTATAAATTTATGGAATCAAAGAAAGGTACTAATTTTTAATTGAATATTTTCATATCATTTCTATCATTATAGATGCAAAGCTCTTAGATCCTAATGTATGAGGCATCTTTGCTTTGCATGATTATTTCTATTTGTGACACTCCTTTTTTGTGATAAAAGAACAACACCTAAATGAAGAGGCATAGAAAATCATAGATATATGACTTAAATAATTTTTACCTTTACCTTTTTAGATTGCCAATGAGTCACAAGACCAGTCCATTGATTGCTTGGTATGCGCTGAGGTTTATTTTTCATTAAATCATTCTTATTCCTATACTTTGTGGTATATTCAATTTTCAAATCAGATTTGTAATCTCTCCATTTCTTTGCAATTAATTTTCTGATAAACACTTCACTACTTTGTGGAAAGGAAAATTTCTTCTACACATATTATAATACAATAATACTCTTACATTAAGTATAAATATTTGGTTTAAAAATATAAACAATCAATAATATAAATAAGATATATTCATTGAAACTTAAGCATAACTATTAGAATTACACGTGGCATTTGTTATGAAAAAATGCAGGACAACCATACCATTAATATAGCACTTCATCTCACTATTTAGTTTTAAAGAAATTAATTATCTTATTAAAGGTTAGGGTCTCTTTTTTCATAGCAATCCTTTCTCCTATTTAATTTTAAAGAAATTAATTAGCTTATTAAAAAATGTTACTAGTGTAAATTTTTTATTATTGAGAAGGTTATTGTTAAATTATCATTGGACTTTAAGGAGGTTATCGGTGGACTTATATAGAATTACTATCTATTAAATATGGTGATGTGAAAGTGTGTACTTACCTCGGGGAAGCATTTTTAGTCTTGTGCAAATAACAACTATTTTAATTGCTGGTGTGGATGAGCAGCATTGACTTAGGGCACGAACCAACCTATGGAACTTACGTGCACATTTTGCACTTAAATATATATATTCTGGGATTTGTTCGATGGATCTGTTATCCACTGTTCATAATGTACACTAATACTACATTTATTAAAAGTAAAAAAACAAACTACAAATCCTTTCTTTAATTTGAGTGAAATAGTTAGTTTATTTATTTGTTTTGAAGAGAATTTTTTGAAGTTGTTGTTTTTTCTTTAAATCGAAAAAGTATACAAAAGCACCACAACATTATAAAAGGACTTATTCTTACCTTCACAAACTCCACCAATTTGGCTTTTTGAGTTTCTGGAAAAACTCTCTAATCTTGTATATGCAAAGGTGTTAATTTTGGAGTCCTAACTACAATACCTAGAAAGCTAGCAAGTTTTCGACCTTCTTTTCCTATTGGTTAGTTACGACGATTGAACTCCACAACAATTTTTTTTCCATTAGGCAACTTCCATACATCTCTCAGCAATGTTGGCCCACGTACTTTTTTTTTTTTGAAGAATCTAAATATCAAAGGATAGTCATGAACATAAAAATGTCATAATAAGCACACAAATTGACACAAAGGAAAGCAATTTGTTAAGAGTTCATCTCATAAATTTATTTCTAAGCAATAAATTAAATCTAGATAAGGTTTTTTCGATACGAACCTAGCATCATATTACATTGTCACAAAAACAAAAGATAAAAATGCGTATTGCTATAATAAGACTAAATTTCTTTTAAATGAGTCATGACTCACGAATCATGTAAGTCTCAGCTTTTCACATGCAAATCCACCTAACCTTGTCTACCTTGCACTTTGAGGAATTTTGAATGAGTCATGACCAAGCATGATTTTCTGAAAAATATATTTTTAGGAAAACCATCGAAATTATGGCTGTAAAATCACTAGAATACGTGAATAGTTATATATCGAAACTAACTATGCAATAATCTAGTAGATGGTGTAAAAAGGTGCAGCCTCTATGCCAATGATGAGATGTATATGATAGAAATGGAAAAATATAACCAACTATTTCGAGAAAGAACAAAGGTAATTAAAAAAATTCTAATATTCATCATAAGTAAATAAAGATTTTTACTCCAACATGAGAAAAATAAACACCGAATTAAAAGAAAGAGACATATGGAATCACTCAAAAGATGAGCCTCCCTGTATAGTTTTGACAGCAAGTACTGCAAAACTAATCTCTGCTAGTAGACACATTATGATTTGAAAGTGCCATAAAAAGAGAAACAAATATATGAAGCCTCGTGCTCTTAATGCTATAAGCATCAAAGATATCAGAGATCAAATACTCTTTCAAGAAAAAAAAATTTCGTATGGAATCACGAGATGGAAAAACAAAGGATGATAAAACAGAACTGAAGTATACCATGATGGGAGTTAGATCCTCGGTCAATATTTTATTTATTTGTTTTAGAAGTTTTCTCTATTCTCTCTAACAGTTCAAAAGTACATAGCCCTATACTAGACATTGAAAAATAAGTAATTAAGTCATTCTTTACTAGCGTGGGTGCCAAGGCTTTCAATACAGTAAGGTCTACAATTAGAGGTACTTGACTCTTATTTGATTTCTTCGGCGTTTGAAAATCACTAAGCCCTAGGGATGCGTGAAAATGAAGTAGGTTAGATAAGGAAAAAAAGGTTGTTTATACAGAGGCTTGAGCAATATAATATCTTCATAATTTTATGGTAACTCAGTAAAAGAAGTGCTATCATCACAAACACTACTAATGCTTCAGTCAAACATGGTCTTAAGTTCAATTGTCCTTTAAAATCCATGGTCCACTAAGCATTACTTTAAATGTTAGGTGCAATTTAGTCCATAAACCTTCTAAATTAAAGTAATACTGAATAAATATTAGTAAGAAATACCTTTTGCATCACTTTGCTCATCTTTTGTACTATCATTTAAATTCAAGTCTTCAATGTTATCAAGTGGTTGCTCCTGTGATAAGTTCTTGCATTAATCAATTGTAGCATCTGCATTCTGACTTCATCATCAATTTGTTCTTGAGTAGTAGACTTAGAGTTTATCTTTCTTGTCATGTTGATGTTAACTGCTTATTCATCACAAGTTTTAAACATTATAGTTAAAGAAAATAACAAACTATAGAACAATATATATATGGTAACTTGAGATAGAAAAATATCTCATGTTGAATACATAATAGAAGAATGATCAAATAAACAAATATGAACTTCTTCAAAAAATTAATATTTTAAAATTACCTATCTCTCTTAATCATTGTCATCATTTGTATCACTTGTTTTATCAATGTTAAATTCGCAATCATTTGATGGTTGAGTAGAATATTGGTTGAGATTAATTTCTATGCCATCAACAACACTTCTTAACTAATCAAGATTGTCCTGTTCTACTTCTAAAGCATAATCCATTCCATTGGAGTGAGTAGGTTGATTTTCCATTGATGGTTCGACCTGTGCATCCTTCTCTTCCCCCATGTTAAAAATATCCTTTGGCTTAATTAGCCTAGGAACAAACCATCCATAATCCTTAGGATCCTGTACATATATCACTTGTTGGGCTTCTAGCAAAAATATAAAAGGCTCATCATTCATTTGGTAACTAGTATGTATCAAATGTGAAAAATTAACAAGTGTGAACCACATCAATTCAGTCACATTTGAATAAAATAATCTTAAAGTTTCATAATAATTCAGTTCAACTATATCATTCAATTGCCCATAATAGGTAAGAGAACCTTCTTTTAGGATATTATCACTTACACTAGCATAACTTATAGTGTTTGAGATAACCATGACACCATTATTTTATGTCTCCATGGACTTTTTAGAATCTTTTGTTCGAAGTTGATATCCATTATTTACATCAAAAGCCTTGAACCTTCTTGCAATATAGCTTGGACCTTGGGCAAGAGCTTTAATATGATTAGTGATTTCTTTGTTAGATGTAGCTTCTACCTCTTTTACCTAGTTGTTTATCTAGAAAAAAATGAAAACAAAATAAAATGGATTAAAATACAAGTGGAATTCAAAGCTTTGTTATCATAGATTAATGATTGTTATAGCTAACTACTTACTTGCTCCTTGAACCAATCATAAAATGTTTCAAAGTGTATAGATTGTAGCTCATGATCTTTGAAGTGACACTTACGATTTGATCTTTTAATGTCAACAATATGTTCACTACATATTCATAACATAATAGAACACTAAGACAAAATGTATGTATCATTTAAGCATCAACATAATGATTTTTCACTTACCTTTTCAAAGTTTCAACAACATCAAATTCATAATTAAACAAGATGTATCGATGTGTTTGTAACCATGTATTATCATCTAACATGAAGACATCAATCTTGCCATATGGTTGCCCAACACAAGGAAAGGGACATCCTTCTTAATTCTCTTCAAACTCTTAGGCATTTTCATCTCTTCTTGACCAATAAGACCTTGACTTACCACCTTCTAGATATCGTGCATAAAAAGTTAAACATTCATTTGCAATATATGCTTCTACTATTGAACCTTCTGGGTGTGCACGATTACGAATATATGATTTCAATGTAGATAAGTACCTAATAAAAAGTCAATTAATGTTAAGATTATGATTTAATTTAAATTTATACATTTACTTTAATTAAATACTTCTTACCTCTCAGTTGGGTACATCCACCTATAATGCACTGGCCCAGCAAGTCTTGCTTCATTTGCCAAGTGAATGACTAAGTGCACCATAATTGTAAAAAATGATGGAGGGAATATTTTCTCCAAATGACAAAGTAGTAATACACTTCTTTCCTCAAGGAGTTCCAACTTTTTTACTTGAAGAGTTTTACCACATAGTATTCGAAAGAATGTGCATAAGTCAATCAAAATAGTGCTCACTTTTTCCAGCAATGTTGAGCACATTGCAAGAGGTAAAAGTTCTTGCATCAAAACATGACAATCATGAGTCTTTAATCCTGATAATTTATGTTTATGAATATAATGTGCAACATTTGATGCATAGCCTTGTGGGAATTTCACTTTTTCTAATACTTCATAAAATATCTTTTTCTCATGTAAGGATAATTGGAAAGAAGCTAGAGGGAGATATGTTCTTCTAGAAGCTTGTTGTTAGGACCATAACTTTGGTCTAATATTCATCTCTTTTAAATCACGTCAAGTATTCAAGTTATCTTTCAAATTTTTATCAATATTCAATATTGTATAGGCCAAGTTATCACACACATTTTTCTCTATATGCATCACATCAAGATTATGATGCATTAAGTTATATCTCCAATATAGAAGCTTAAAAAAGATACTCTTCTTCTTCCATGTTTGAGCCTCAACCCTTGTAACATTTATATGTCCACCCAAAGTAAAGTCGATGTCCTTAAGTTGATCTAGAACTCTTGATCCAAATATAGAGGGAGGTGCAAGACTCAACTCTTTAGTTCCATCAAATGATTTTCCATCTAGTCTATATTTATGCCCTAGCCTTAAGAAACGTCAATGGCGTAAATAATAAATTTTTTTACCATGTTTTAATCTAACAAAGGATATGTTTATATTACAAATAAGACATGCAAATCGACTATAAGTACTCCATCTATATAAGGCACCATATGCTGGAAAATCATTTATAATCCATATGATAGCTACTCGTATATGAAATGTTTCATTGGTCGATGCATTATAAGTTTCAACCCTTACTTCCCATAATTCTAGCAACTCTTTTATGAGAGGTTCAAGTATACATCAATGCTATTTCCAGGTCTTTTTGATCTTGGGATGAGTAATAAGAGAATGAGATATGATTGCTTCATGCATAACCATGGAGGCAAATTATATGGCATTAAGATTACTAGCCATGTGCTATAAACACTTTGAATTGTACCATAAGGGTTAACGCCATCACTAGCTAATCCAAGCCACACATTACGAAAGTCTTTAGCAAAATTTGTATTATTTAAATAAAAAGTTTTCCATGCTTCTGAGTCAGCAGGGTGTCACAAATTTGCATCTTTATTGTGTTCTTTATCATACTATCTTATGAGATTAGAAGTTTTGGATGCCATAAATAGCCTTTGCAGCGTTGGTATTAAAGGAAAATGCCTTAGAACCTTTGTTGCAATTTTTCCTTTCGTTGTCTTTGTAATAGTTCTACCCTCAATGTCACTCTCATCATCTTTCCACCTAGAAGCCCCACATATCAAGCATATATCATCTTTAGCCCTTTTTTTTCTAAAGAGCATACAATCATTAGGGCATGCATGAATTTTTTCATACTTAAGGCCCAATCCCTTAATGATTTTATTTGTTTCATACATGGACTTAGGCAGTTTTTCACCTTTGGGAAATGCTTCTTTCAAAAGCCCAAGTAAAGAATTGAAAGATTCATTACTTCATCTAAACAAAATTTTCAAGTGATAAAGTTCTAGCAAAAAAGAAAATTTAGTGAATTTTTCACACCTTGGTTATAATTCTTCATCTGCATCTTTCATCAATTGCCTTTGGTTTTCAACCTCTGGATGATCATTTTCTAATGGCAAAGGATTAGTTCCTAGTTTTTCAACCTTTGGATGATCATTTTCTGATGGCAAAGGATTAGTTCCTTCTAACATTAGTTCTACTAAATTTCTAGTTTCAAACTCCATATCAAAAGTTTTAGTTAATCCCCTAAAAGCATTATGTATCATTCCAACCATATCATCACTTCTAGAGGCTTCTTAGTTAATATTTTCTTTCCTTGGTTTTGATACCTCAATGGATTCCCCATGACAAAACCAAGTGTCATATGATGGAATAATACCATACACCACCAGATGATCATATGCTTGTTCACGATTAATAAAAGATTGCAACACACATTGTTGACAAGGGCACAAAATTTTTTCTCCATCATTCTTATTCTTAAAAGCATGGGTTATAAGCTCTTTTAACCCTTCCAAATATTCTTTGTTGAATCTATTATAATTCATCCACTCCTTATTGTTATGGTTTTCCATGTTATTCAACTAAAATAAAAAGAACACAAAATAAAAGGTTATATAAATTGTATTAATATTAACATTTATTAATAGTACAATCTATCATTTCTCCTCTATTTGCAAAAAAGGAAATATATAAATCATACAAAATAAAGTGTAATTATATTTTTTCATTTTTTTATTATTAATAGCACAATACTTATTTTTCTTAAGATTTAATGTAATTATATTTATATCTTTTTTATTTTTAAAAATAAATTTACTCTTTTTCATATATGTATTTATCTTTCCTTCTTTTTCCATATTTCAACAAAATAAAAGGGTCAAATGTATATTTCTAAAAATGAAATGATATAAATATGATTAGGCTGAATTTTAAAAAATGTAAGCAAAATTTATTCAAAATATACGGTCTTTAACTATAAGATTTGCTCGTTTTCAATGTTTACACAAAATGATATATTTGAAAGAGATGAGTTGATTGGCACGCAGAATTTAGACAATTACAAGTAATGAATTCTAAACTAGCTGTTTTATTTGCGTGTTTTCCTTTTTGAAGGTTTGGATGAGAAATTCTATCTAATAATTTTTTTCCTTTTTACTTCAAGAGAAGAGACATAAATATAATTTAAAAAATAAAAGTATGTATGATTTATAAATATGAAATTCTATGTATTTTTATGGATTTATCTCTTTCTTATTGAAATAAATAATTCTTTTATTTTTAAAATAAAATAGAATGTGTCAGTTTTGTTTTGATAATAAGCAGAGATCTAGGCACATGTGTTTTAACAAGACTTAATTAATTTTAAAAGATTAGTCAACCTATAAGAAGCAAACATGAAATATGTAGTCAAAAGTAAGTAACATTACATTTACTGAAGCTAATTCTTATTTATGTAGTTATTTTCACTTAATCTCTTAATTTTAAACAAAAATAATTCATTTTTGTCGTGTTTTGCAAAATGACAAAAATTAACTTGCACATAAGCTTTCTACATTGGCAAACAACAAACGTTACCTAACTTAAACATGAAACCTACTCCAAGATTGATCTATCCAAACAAGTTTAAAATGAAAAAACTGAGTCAAATTTTCTTTTGATGATGTTTTGGTTATGTTTCATTGTGCATTGGATTTAACCTATTCGTAGAACTTGACAAATCACTACCTACAATTCATTCATTTGCATAAATACACATATACCTATACATAATAAAAGGGAGAATATAGTTCTCTTACTAGTTTAAGGTGGATTTCAAGCTGAGCAGCTGAAATGACTATTGTTGATTCTTCAAAGGTTCCTTAGTCTCTTTAAGTTTGAAAAAAAATGTGTTGAAAGACTAAAAAGAAGGGATAATTAATATATAATTTGAATATTTATTTTTTATAAACTAAAAAAAAGTTATGTATAAGGAAGCAAGTTGCTTTTCAAAGGAATAAGGGACACGGTGCCTGAAGGCTATATGTCTAGCATGCAAATCATATTACCAAAAAGGATATTTATATATAACTGGAATTGGATAAAACAAGGGATGATTTGCAAGGTGGAAGACACCTTACAATGGATTTTTCATTGTGTAAGCATTTCTTAACCTTCGTGTACCCTACTCTACAACAAAGAAAAATAATGAAGCAAATGAACTGATCTCTGTTGCTAAGTAATATGCAAGAGAATGAGCAGACATGAAAACCAATGACTAAATGTTTAACGAATATGGATTTTTTTTTAAATTAAGCAATGATGCTAAATAAAATCTCCTGTAAAAATCAAAATCCAATATTGACTAGTTAAATGCAACAATTAATTAAAGGAAGATGGAAGCATACTCCCAACAACATAGTAACCTGTCATAGCTGATTGTCAAGGAAACTTCAAAAGCATTATATCAAAATGACCTTCTAGCAATGAGAATAATCACTATAATTCATTAATCATTGCTCTTTTAAATCTCTTATTTCCGTGTGTTGAGACCTATTTTATAGGATATAATCTAAAAGCTGATTATTGCAAAGTAAAGATCTAAAATCAAGGTTAATTTTACCTATAAAATAATTAACTGAAGCATCGTGTTGCAGAATTGTGTTGTCAAGATTCTAATTGAATATGTCACATTACATTGTTACCTCTGCTGGGTCATGTAGGGAAGTATTCATTCATAGATTATTAAATTTTTCCTCTTCTGTTATACTCTGCAATTAAATTTTACTCTTAGATGAAGCCTCCCTTGGCTCTGAAATAATCATTGGCCTATTAACCCCAGAATTTAAAATTTTTGACTGAAACTAAATTCTTCTAGGAAGATACAAACCACTATAAAATCTGAGTTTGATATATAGATTTTTGGGAAGATAAATAGTTCTTCACAAACCATCCTGGGGCAGTAGCTATTACAACAGCACAGGTACAACTGGGATCTATCCTGTGTGCCCCTTTTCATTTTTCCTTTTTTTAATATTAATAAACCAATCCAATACCTATAGTACCTAACCAATAATCACACTCTCTGCTAATTAAAAAACTAAAGATTAGCTAAAGAAACAAAAAATTAACTTCACATTTCCTCAACTAGCTTTTGTAATATTTTCATTCTTGAATATTCCAAGAGGCCTACAACAGGGAAGATTTGGATTCGTAAATTTTCTATTCTATAGTAAAGTAATCTCCCAAAAGCATCTATGTACCTTAACCTTCTCTTGTGAGTTTGAATCGATCCAAGCTTGAAGTGAAATAGGTCTTTCTACTCCAAACGAGAAGACACTCCGTCGTCGGCATTGTTGCTTGAAGGAAAACTCTATTCTCTAGCTGAAGAATATTTTTGTGTGTTGTGGGAGAAAAAATGCTAAAACCTATGTTTATGGGGTAGATGAGGAACAAAGAAATCTAAGTTCTCGCTTGGGTTTTAGCGCCCGGAGCAAATGAGTAAAGTGAAAAGGAGGTAAATTTTTTTAACTTTTGTCAGCGATTAGAGTTAATTGCCACTAAATAATATAATTATATTGGCAAATTTTAATTTGCTGGAAATAATTAAACAAATTAAATGAGATAGTAGCTTTTATATAATTGCCACTAAATATTTGCCAGCACAAGATATTTTTGGTGTAGTGCTTTACTTATGTGAAAGCAGAAGATATTAGAATTCTGGATGGGATGCTTCTCATCTATTTGAAATATTTTCAAGAATGAGTGAGTTGTACTCATCAAATTCCACCTAAAGATAAAAAAAGAGTGCAAACAAAATTTGGAAGTACTTTAAAAAACAATGGGCATCAACTATTAATGCAAGACTAATGTGTTATACATCACCCTTTCAAAGTAAGTAGGCAATTGTCATATTTTTAATATCAATTAAATTCAAAATCAACATGTATAATTTTTACTCTTTGTAGCATAATACTTCAAATGACTTTTGGATTGTGGTTATACAAAAAAAAAACTGACATCCTAAATTTTTGCACTTTCTTGTAATTGTGAAAAAGTGTAACTTTAGATGTCAATTAATTTTAAAATTGACGTCACTCACTATTTTAAAAAATGCCACTAAATTATTATAGATGTTGGACATAATTTATGTATGTTATCCTAGATTTTTATGTGATTTAAAAAATGTTATCACATTACAATAAACATTGATTATAATGGTAGTGAATTATATATATATTTACAAAAGAAAACTATATAATAATATTGAGATTTTTAAAAAATTTAGTGGGGCATGACCCCTAAACCTTGCAAGAATCCGCCCCTTGTATTCATTCGTAATTTTTATTTTTAAATACGCACCAAGGCATGGACTGTTAAAAGATATATAAAAGCCCTCAGGGGGGTTCGTCTTTTCGCGTAGTCGCATAGATAAGAAAAGAACAGAAAGAAAGCAAACAGTGAAACCGGATTAGGAATTTAGGATCATTACACTTCGAACATCACAACGATACCTAAATTAAGCACCTTATGTATGGAATATATGCAAAACCTTATTATTCCCAATTATTCTTACTCCTCCTGGCCCTATATATACTTGCACAATATTTGCTTAAAGCACATTAATCTATAGAGGGGCATCACATATTAACTGCAGACATTTATTTAAATGGTAGCTTCCTTTTCTCCACGCAAATTCACCACTTCCTTCATGTCTTTCATCTGCATTGCATTGCTTCTTTTCTCGATGGGTGGGTCCCCCTCTCTCTATTCCTTTTTGTATATACAAGTTTATTGGATCATGTTTGAACATGTATTTCAGGAATTACGTAAGTTTTTACGAAGATTTATGATCAATATTAGAATTGGTAAATAAAATTAAATTTTTTGAGAAAATCAAATTGACTTTTTTAAAAATTTAATCAAATTACACTCATAATGCTCATACCTTTTTTTATTGTTAGAAATATATTTGCCACCCATATTTTTTAAAATAGGGGGAGATGAATATTCTTGAAAATAGAAAGAGTTTGAGCGTGATTACATTAAATTTCAAGGAAGGAGAGTATAATTTGTCTATTTTTTTAATCAAAATTAGTATTTTTTATTTATTTCACATGTAATAATCATTCGTATATAAAAAGTATTAGTTACATAATTTTTTTAATAAAACATTCTTATGATAAAAGTTACAACTTTTGATTAAAATTACAAAAACCATGAAAATTTTTCATAATAATTATAAAAATACGTATAGATATTATTTTTTAAAATTTGTATTGTGACATAATCTTGTTTACATTTTCAATATATATTTCATGAGCTGTACGTTATAATTAATATTCTGTTTCTTTTCTTTCTATTATACATTTGCAGATGTACAAATTACAGAAGCTTATAAGTGCAGCAGAGCTAGTGGAACATTTGAGGGGCCTTGTTTGGAAATAGTGAAGAAGTATTGCCATCTGACTTGCAAAGAAAATGAGGGTGCAGTTGAAGGATTTTGCTTTTTGGACTTCAAATGTTATTGCAATTTCGAATGTTAAATCCATTAAGCTCTCTTAGATCCAGTTGTCATGCATTGATCCAATAATCCCGTTCTGTGTTGATGTTTCTTCCTCTTTTCTTTGTATCAGAAAAAAGTTAAAAAAAGATTAAAAAAGAAAAGTAAAATTGGGTTCGCCTTTTGAATTTGTAACTTTGAATCACTATAGGAAAAGAAACCATCAACAATGATGAATATAACTCAATCATCGCAGAAAGAAAAAGTTATCATTGAAATTGTTGTTGGTATAGGTTCGTCGCTGAAATGACTTACACTGATGACAAAAAATGTCGTTCATAAAAATATGGCTTATTGTGACAACAAATTGTTGCAGAAAGCCATTTTAAATTTAAAATTTTTTAATATGGCTTATTGTGACAACAAATTGTTGTAGAAAGCTATTTTAAATTTTAAATTTTTTTAAATTTTAATGCTTTTAGCAATGACTCTA
This sequence comes from Sindora glabra, assembly GCA_020226215.1. Lineage (NCBI taxonomy): Eukaryota > Viridiplantae > Streptophyta > Magnoliopsida > Fabales > Fabaceae > Sindora > Sindora glabra. The sequence continues at coordinate 66,960,528 of CM035226.1, forward strand.
AAAGTTATCGGTAAAAGCTTGAATTTCAACGACAGCAGAATCATTGCTAAAAGCATTAAAACTAAAAAATTAAAAATTACTTTTAGTGACAACAAAGTAATTTTATATTTTTTTATTTTTTTTATTTAAACATTTAGCGATGACACTCTATTATAGCTAAAAGTTTATAATATTTTTTTAAAATATAATTAAATTAATATATTATATTTAATAATATAGATAATGATACTTTTTATTTCAAATTAATTGAATTAATTTAATAATTTTCAATTTAATTTTATGTAATTTAAATCCTAGAAATAAAATATGCTAATAATACTAATAGTAATGTATAACAAGATCACACGATCCAAATAAAAGAACTAAATACTCATAAAATAATTGTAAAATTGTTTATACATATATGAAAAATTTTATGTACATGAATCATATAAATATCTATACATGAAAAAAATTCTAAATACAAAATCTAAGGAGAAAGAAAATACAAATAATTCGATGTATCATCATTTATGTCAGGACTATCATCATCATCCTCCTAGTGACATGTACAATACATAGAGAGTGGTGGTTAGGTGGGAGGGACCAGCTGGCTAGCTGGAGGATGCTGCTGCAAATCTGCTTGGCTCAGGCAGTGTAGCAATAAATGGTGGCACAAGTAGTAGGAGACCCTACTATTTAAGTATGGAAGTCAGCTCTATTAGGTATGTCTCGAACTACTGCTGCTATTGCTCCTGAATTAATAGCTAACTCTATTAAAATTGCTCTTAAATCTATTGCAGCTACTCTTACAACACACCTACCTAGGACATGTAGTAGGAGCTCATCTCAGAGTGGTAGGTGCCTGGTGAACGGTACGCCTGCTCAGCCAGCACATGACCAATTGCCTTCTTGTATCCTCGATGAGTGCCAAGCACCTCATTAGCAATGGCAACCTTATTGATCTGCACAGGAGTGCCAAGTGAGCCAGTGGATAATACACTAGACTGCGTGTGTTAGGTCACCAGCTTAGTCATCCTCATCTTGAATTTTTAAAACAAAAATTAATTATACAAACTACAAGAAAATTTGTTTCATTAAAATATAAAGTTTAGGTAACTTACATATTACTTTGCAAGGGTCGGATGCACCCACTCCGGTAGCACTCTCTATGTATTGTCCATGTCACTAGAAAGTGCCTATTCAACCTTACTTTCAGTCTTTATATAGATCGGTAGCACTCCGTATCAGGCTATTAAGTGCTTTATCTCATTCAGCCTTAGTGATGCCTAGGAACTCGAAGTGGAGCTGTAGTAAAAGATATTTAACAAATTAGTGAGAACTATGTCCAAAAATTTCAATACTAAATATAACTAAGTTAAGATAAGGAAGAGATAGATACTTAGGCAAACCTCCTGCATAACCCTATCTCGTAGCTGTTAGGGTACTAACCGCCATGATTTATAATAAGGTGGCACATGTGCTTGAATGATGTTGTCTATGTCGCAGGAGAGATGTTTAGCATTCTGACCAACCAGATGCCATGTACTAATCATATTGAATTGTATAGGCATCGATCTCCCTCCACTCATCTCTATCTTTTCGTGCAGCCTGAGGGACCTATTTAGCCTCTTCTTTCTTGGAGTTGTAGCTTTGATGGATAACAAAAAGTATCAGTATCATAAATTCATATTTAATAGACAATCAACATTAGTATGGATAGTTAGAAAAGATATCTAATCCCTCACACTACAAGGGAATATGAGTGGGCCGACATAGAGGGTCCCTTTCAACGTCACCTTCATAATTTCATTTCTCAATGTTCACTATGAATGGAATAATACACATTATGTAAGCATCTAAGAGAAAAGCCCATAATTGAATTAGATGACAAGATACAAATTATTATATTCATATAATGAAATTGCACAATAACTCTTACACAATTGTGAGTTATCATGCAAAAAATATTATTTTTCTAATCTAATTTAGTGTCAGTAAATTTAACAGACTCATCCCTATGGTCATTTATTTCTTCACAATCATTAGATTGTAGAAACCTTTCCTCCATATAATCTTCAATTATTTTGTCTTCGAAGTTGTCATCATTATTGATGAAGACATCCACTCCCTTTGTTATAAACCTAATATTCCTAGAAGGTGAAATGATTGAAGGACCATTTCTCTAATCCCTCAAATTGACTAAATGGAAATCTCCAAAATTAACTTTGAGGTTAAAATTAGAGGAGTTACTTTCCTATAGGAATGACAAGTCTTGTACATTGACATCGTTATCAAGTAGATCCCATATGTTGTGATGCATAATAGTATGAATGACCTTCCAATTTGGCCTATTAAGAAGATTCTTAATATAAAAGATTTGTTATGCTTGAGTTGCAAGAATGTAAGGGTCGTTTTTGTACCATTGCCCACTAATCAAGATGCTTGTAATGTTTTTATCAATTCAAAGCTTTTTCTTTCTAGGATCAGTATCATACCATTTGCATTTGAATAAACTCACAATGTAGTTGTTTTGATAAGTTAGCTCTATAATATTCTCCAATACGCCATAAAACATGTTATTGTCAGCTTCAGGTATGAAAATGCCATTGTTATGTGTTTTATGCTTTATATCTTAGGTTTCAACTATAAAGTGCACTCCATTAACAATACACATTGAGTATATTATAATAGTAAAACTAGGACTGGAAAGTAACAATAATACCTCTTCAATGGCTTTAAGGGAACCATTTCTATGTAAATGGTATATCTACGAAAATAACATTTCTATGAAGAGGTAAATTGAAAAAAATTACAAGCAAGGAATAACATTTACATTATTGATATAATACATCTGGAAAAAATAAACTTTTACCTTAGAGTAAAAACAAATGAAAAACTTTATTCTCTGTAACTCATTTATGTTATCAATACCACTTTATTCGAGCTCTTATCGATGCTCACTATAGAATATATGTATTTTAGTCCATTGTAATTAATTGAGAGAAATTTATGAATAAATATAGAAACTCATCAAAGATACTTTTCAATCTCCACACAATTATTCAAGATGTATCATATGGCAATATCTCGATCCCTTCATCAAAGTGAGATATGATCTTTTTTCCTAGGGGTAGACATTTAGATTGGAACATTGACAATGTCTTTTTGTATGTTTGGATGCTACGTCCTAGTTTCGGTTAGGCTAATTGAATTTAGTTTCCACCCCTTCTAGATACATGGAACAAAATGTCAATGTCTCATCAACAACATATCCTTTTGTAATTGAACAAGTCGAGCATGATTCCTAACATAATCCTTTAACTTTAACTTTTTTATATATCTCTCATATGGATACATCCATTGAAAATGAATGAGACCATCTTGTAATACTTCATTAGGTAAATGCATCATAAGGTGAACTATTATATCAAAGAATGTCAAAGGGTATATCCTTTCAAACTTACATAAAATGATGATAATATCTTGCTTATCTTGCAAGATATTCCTCATACTGAAAGTTCTAGTGCATATATGGTTGAAAAAATTTGCACAACTTAATAATTGAATATGATAATTCCTTCGAGAAAAATGCTTAGATTAAAAGTCTTAACAATCTTTGCATAATAACATTATAGTCATGTGATTTTAACTTTTTTAACCTTATATCACAATCAATCACATTCTTCTTAAGACTCCCAAAAAACTTATAAAAAAATTTCATATTTTTTATAAACTAGCAAAATTATCTTCATTCTTCTTGGTTGAGGATGTACACAACATGTGGTTTGAAGAGCTGACCCCTCTCTTCATATAGATGCAAGTCTAACCTTATCTTCATGTCTGCCAAATCTTGCCATGCATTATCTGTATCCTTTGTCTTATGCTCAATATCTAATAATGTACTTAAAATATTATCACATATATTCTTCTCAACGTGCATCACATCATTATTATAACTCACGTTCATTGTTGGCCAATATGGGAGGTCAAAAAACATGCTTCTCCTGCTCTAATTAAATATTTTAGCACCCCTCTTCTGCTTTAGACCGCTAAACTGAACATGTTTACTAGGAAGTTTTTATGCTACCTTACCTAACTATTCCATGATAATTTCATTAGTAAGAGAACGAGGAGGGGCTCTTCTCTTTGGCTTCCCATTGAATTCCTTCTGATTTCTCTATGTGTGACTCCTTGGAAGCCAACAATGATGACTAACATAAGTAATTTTTCCCCTAACTCGAACTAATAGAGTATCATCAATGCACATAGGACATACTTTATAACCTTGTTCACTCCATCTAGAAAGACTATTTTAACTAAGAAAATCATTTACAATCTACAACAAAGCAGCTCGTATGCTAAATATAGTATTTATATTAGCATCTTAAGTTTCAACCCCTTCTCCTAAAGATGCCTTAACTCCTTTACAACTAGTCTTAGGAAGATGTCTATATCCTTGCCTGGCAACTAAGGCCCCAATATTAATAGGGTTAACATAAAAAATGACTGATTCATCTAAATCCATAGTGCAAGTTATAGGTAGTCACAAACACTAGCCACATGTTATATGACAAGTTCTTATCATCAAAAGGATTAAATCCATCTGCACTTAAGCCCAACCTAACATTTTATGGGTTAGTAGAAAAATTGGGATGCTTTCTATCAATTTCTTGCCAGCTTCCCATCAATAGGATGTCACATTACCCCATCCTATGTTAAATCTGCTAGTATAATGTCATATCATATCCTTTTATAGTATGCCTTGACCTATACAATTGCTTCAGCTGAGGAGCTAATGGAAAATACTGAAACACTTTTTGAGTGTCATGAGTGGTTCTTAGTGATCATTATTAATATGATCCTTTGACCTGAGATCACCAAAGTTCCCTACATGTGAGTTTCATATTTTGATACTATTCTATGTCACTAATGGTTGAGTGAACGCAAGGGTAGATATTGGATATGTCACATATCATGCAGAGGGGTTTGTGTGATCAAGATGGGATTTGTCCCTCCTATATAACAAGAGTAACATCTATGGGCCCCTTAATTAAGTAAAGTTGAGAAAATGCATGGCCATGCTCAGATGAATTGACATGGGATGTCGATTACATTTGTTTTAGTCAGCTTACTTAGGAATCAAGAAACCTTAAGATTAGGCTATACGGGAATGACACGGTCCATGTCTCGTGCTCAATCTAAATGTATAGAACAAAAGGACATAGGTGATGATTACGTGTAAAGGTTTAGTCAAATCACCGACTTTCTCATTGCTTGGGTAACAATGATGTGTTGCTAGACACCAATCATTGTTTATGATCATCAATATGATCAATAGTCATTGCCAATGTAATGAGAGCCTGTAGGGTCGCACACTTAGAGCCTAGTGAATTTGGAATTAATGGATCAAATTATTTAGGCTTAATATTTAGGAATTCATGTTATAATTAAAAAGCCCAGTGGTAAGCCTATAATTGTACATGGAATAAAGCCCAAATAGGTTCAGTTTTTCTATGCACCTATTTAAATAGGCTTGTTGGATAATAATAGGATTATTATCATTATTCACGCACCCCAAAAAGGCATAGAAAAATCCTAGCACCTCTCTTTGACCAAAACTCCTGAAGAGGCATAGCTAGCACTACGAGGTGAAAGGAGATTAATTCCAACTGGTGTTTGTGTGGACATTCATCGGTGATTCACAGGTTCATGTGGATACCATAGAGGTGCAGCCATATTAAACGCTGCACTGGTGATCTGATCTTCTAATATCTATTCCGGTTCGTGATTTGGAGAGCAGATTGGATTGGAAAATGAACAGAAGATGTCTATATCTTGCCTGGCAACTAAGGCCCCAATATTAATAGAGGTTAACATAAAAATGACTGATTCATCTAAATCCATAGTGCAAGTTATAGGTAGTCACAAACACTAGCCACATGTTATATGACAAGTTCTTATCATCAAAAGGATTAAATCCATCTGCACTTAAGCCCAACCTAACATTTTATGGGTTAGTAGAAAAATTGGGATGCTTTCTATCAATTTCTTGCCAAGCTTCCCCATCAATAGGATGTCACATTACCCCATCCTATGTTAATCTGCTAGTATAATGTCATATCATATCCTTTTATAGTATGCCTTGACCTATACAATTGCTTCAGCTGAGGAGCTAATGGAAAATACTGAAACACTTTTTGAGGCACTTTTTCCCCCTTTCGTGTTTTTATTAACCTATTTGCTTTTCCCACAAATTGGACAGTTATCCTTTAAAGCATCTTTTTCCAGAAAAATGCACAGTTATGCTTACACATATGGATTGACTCATACCCCAACCCTAACTTATTGAGCTATTTCTTTACAATGATTCAGGTAATTTATTGTCCATTGAAAGTGCCTCTTTCAATAACGTTAAGATAGCATCAAATAACTTGTTAGTCCACTTATGTAACACCTTTAAGTGCGTGAGTTTCACTAGAAAGTTTAAGGTTAAGAATGATATGCATCCTAGATACAATTCTATTTCCATTTGTGCAAGTAGATAATTATAACCATAATGACTTAATCTAATATCTCCCTCAAATACGTCCTCATTCCCTCTCCTTCATTGCGAACTATTTCTTCAATTTCATGAGGGCTAGTGAAATCATGTATAATATCCACCATCTTATCCTTATCATTAAGAGATACCCCTATTGTTCCCCTAGAGTTGAAACATCTGCTTCACCATGATGTACCCAATTTGTGTATAATGGGTGATATCCATTATTTATAATATATGCCTCTAATGTTCCTAAATTTTGAAATAATAGATTCACACACTTTTTACATGGACATCTCATCAAATCCCTCTCATCAATAAATTTTCTAGCTCTATCAATAAACGCTATTGCACCATTCCAATACTCATCTAACAAGTGATTTCATAGATGGATCTAACTTTTATTTATAGATATTATACCATTGAATAGAAAAAAAAATAACTTCTTAAGGAATTAAATGTTAGGATTATTGTTTGTTATGTGTCCTAAATCCACCATATCACTCTAATTCTAAAAGGTAGGATCATATCCCATCCGAGATATTTCTGTAGTTATCAATTCATCCACGCTCATCATTTCTTCCATGCAAAAATTTTGATAGCATCTCCCTGTAGTTCTCCAAGTATGTAAACTATACATTGGTATAATTCACACTTGAATAATAGTTAGGATTACAAAAAAAAATTATAATGTTAAACGAGAGCCAAATGAATTCTTAATAATAACTACAGGACATGTCTCAAACTGTCCAATTTTATAGGACAATTCAAAGGTTGGTTAACGTATAGAGATCAATCAAGCCTTGAACAGATCTAAGCTTATAATACAAATGTAAAGGTATTCCATTTAAAATTATTGTAAAAATATATTTACCATAATTTTAAACTTACATTATATTATTTTATGATTACTGTTATTCTAGTGTGTTATTATCTATATGGTTAAATATTTTAAATATCCATATAAATTTCAATTTTTTAATAATTTGGAATTAGGAATTTAATTTTGTAACTTGCTCCACCACATTCATAAGATGTAAAGTTCAACTCTTTTGCCTTGATGTATATTTTATAAGTACTTAACTTTTTTTACATAACATATATTTTATGAGTATAGATATATTTTCAAGCATTCAAAGCTTTCAAGTTTCTATTAGTATACAATCGTCAAATTCATATGGATTGTATTTTGTACAAGAATTTTTATTGATGTAAAATTTTAAAACTTCATAATCTTTTTAAGATTCCTACTCATATGTAACTATATTGTTACTACTTTGTAATTTTTTAAAAATATATAATCATATGTAATCTTATTATTAATATTTTATGTATAGTTTTCCTATAAATTTTTTATTTTTATTATGTATAAAATATCTAATATTATTGTCAAATATATAAAAAATTAAATTTCAAATATTTAACATGTTATATTAATATATTCAAATGAAGCAATTTTATGTATTTAATTTTCAAATATTTAATTTTTTATTCCCGTTTTCAAATAAAACATTTTCGAATAGGTTTCATCTTATAAAAAATTCAAATCTTATTTGAAAATATTTGCATTATATAAATACAAATGATCAATATTTAGTAGATATTATTTTTATACAAAATAACAGTATATGTAGATGTTGTATAAATTTGTAGATAAAATGAAAAATTATATGGAAATTATAATAAAACCTATTTGAATTATTATCGAATGGTTATTATTTTTAATACATTTCCAATAAAAACATTGAATATATGAGAATTTGAATACATACTAATCATTATTGAATAAACATTATATATTGTTATGTAACTTGTATGATTTGCAATCCCCACTAAATTTTATAATCATATGAAAATTTTATGTTATTACATAAATTGTAATATGAAATTTCCTTTTATATTGATAAATTTTTTTTATTTTAATCATTATACATTGTTATGAAATATTTACAGCAACAAAAATTGAAAGTTTTTTCCTATGAATTCTTTTATATTAAAAAGGTAAAAAATTAGAAAAAGTTCATATCACAATTCATCATATGAAAATTTTCATATAACAATTGATTTCCACCCTTTTTTATATTAAAAAATATTTCATGCAACAACTTATCTTTATTATTTTTTATTTTAATATAAAATCTTTTACATAAATTGTTATATGAGATATTTATTAAAAATTGCAAGACAATCATTATTGAATGATAATTTTTTTTATTTAATCATTGTACATTGTTATGAAATTTTTATAAATTGTTATCCTTGTTAAATTATATAATCATATAAAATTGTATTACATTGTAAGAAATTCTTAAGATATGTCTTGAATTTTTTAATATTATTCTTAAATATAAAAAATTTTCATTAAATACAATATTTCCATCAAATATTGTATTAACATTTACTTTCTTTATTATACATTTTTATTGAAGTATGTTTACAAAGTTATGTTGAAAAATTTTAATTACATACTTAAAAGTTTATTTTTGTGTCAATATATTTTTTAAAAAATGTTTACATAATTATTCTAATTTTGCACATTATTATGTTTCAACAAAACTAAAAAATCTTGTGTTCTAAAACTACATCCTAAATTGAATAATCTACACACATATCTACCTAATTGAATAATTTACACATATATCAAATTATTCAAAGCTACAATTGTACTTAGTAACATAACAATAATAAAATTTATATTTATAAATTGTACATGAAAGCAAAGTTACACAAACACATTTAATATTTATAATATATAAATCCAACTAACATTAATTTTATGCTAAAGATGTCATACCATCAAATTAAGTAAATTCATTACATATTATTATAACAAATAAATTCATATCATATTATTGACCTCATAAATTGTATAATGAAATAAAATCTTATAAAATTTAACACACATGCCTCACTGAAGTAAATCTACTAATCAAATATCCTCTAACCAAAACATAAATAATAAATAACAATAATATCTAATAAAACAAAATAATATACATAAATAATTATATTATATTATTGAAATATATAAATAAAAAATATGCTAAAATATAAGAAAACATACTAGAATCTCTCTACCTTTAATTTCCCTCCTCACTGCATGAAAATGAGGCGAGAGTGTGGTGCTGCATATTTATAGAGTTACCTTTCAACAATGACAAATTTATCGATCGTCATTGAAGGGTTGTTACTAAAGGCTTTAACCTTACACAACAACTTATGTTGTCTCTGAAAGGCTAACATAGAAAATTATGCCAACCTGTCAATGATGATAAAATTGTTGCTGAAAGATTTGACCTTCAATGACAGCTTGTGTCATCATTGAAAGGTTGGCACAATTTCCCATGCCATCTTTTAGTGACAACATAAGTCATCACTATAAGGTGAAGCCTTCGATGATAACTATTTTGTCATTGAAAGCTTTAAGAATAGCTTTCAATGATGACATTTATTGTTAGTGAAAAGCTGGAACCTTTTGCAACGACAAATGTCATCACTTAAGTGTTTCGTTTCCTGCCCATTCAAATCATAATGGTGCCATATTATCACCAACGATAGTGTCATTGGTAAAAGTTAAAAGATTGATCACCGATGATTGAATATTTGTCATTGCTGAAAATGCCATTGGTGTTGAGCTATTTTATTGTAGTGAATGTTAAAGTTATTTCTCGTCGAAACAGATCTTTCCTTGTTGTAACATCCAATATAGTGTGACAAATGTTAATGAAAGAATTTATGATCTAATTTTAATACATTATATATAAGTAAAAAAAATTTAATGTACCCCGATACCTGTGAGTGATTATTGTTCTGCAAAGTAGTAGTAATAGTAGTAGTAGTAGTAGTAGGAACTATAGAAAATATTAAAGAAATATGAACAAGAAAAGAGGGTTGCCTACATTAGGGGATCGTTAACCTCCACGTCTAACACTAACTTTTTACTAGAAAATACTTGTTACTAATTTAATGATGATAATAAATGATATTATCACCACCATTAATTAATAAGAATATTTATTATGGAAATGAGAGAGAATGAATATAGTAAAGTTAAATATTTTAAATCAACATCTTTCTATTAAAATTACTTAAATAATTCTTATTATTTTATCAACATTAAATTATTAACATGATTTTTTTGTCTGAAAATTAAAAAGTAAACATTGCTAATTTCTATACATGGATATGGAAATTAGTAATCCTCTCTCTCTCTCTCTCTCTCTATATATATATGTATGTATATATATATATATATATATATATATATATATATATATATATATATATGTATGTATCTATGTATGTATATATATATCCAACTTTACTACTAACGCACTATTCATAGATAGGACTTGCATGAAACCTTGTTTTGGGTGAACATATAAGTGAATGTGGGACCCATAAGTGTTTGATTATTAATTTAATTAGTTTCCATGATGATCAGGATTACTAGAATTAATTATTATTAACTCAAAGATAAATTATTGAAGGATACAAAGCTATTGGATTAAGTAATGTTTCTAGTTTATTAACTTAAAATTGGAAGTATGCCTAATTACTTTGTGGATTGCTATGTAAGTGTCGAAGATTCCACCCATATTTTGCATGATTTATTACTTAAATGGAATTAATTTGATGAATAGATGTTATTGTTTTTCAAATGTATGATAATATGAAGTTTTAAACTGTCAAAATGTTAGAATACATTGTATTCTCCAAATTATTCTTTCATTCTGCATTAAGTAAAATTCTATGCTTTTTTGTGGGTTGTTCTTTGATTTTGCTACTTCATATTGACCTAGTTGGGGAGCTTTTAGTTATTAAAAAAATTCTGAATGAGCAAGTCTTTCTACTATATAAAAATGGATATCTTATTTCATAAATTCAAACCTTTAAAAGAGTAAGTTGGCTATACTTTTATAATACATTGTGATAGTGACACTTCAACATAGCAAACAAAAGAGCAAGCTTTGCATATTTAAAGTTACTGGATTTGATAATGACAAAAAATGACATTTTGGAAAGAGTAAATATTAAAGAAGACTTGAAGAAAAGAGAAGGAGCCTTGAGGATAAAATTGTTCTTTGAGGTGTGTGCATTCCTAATGGCTAGTTTTCATTCAACCATTATAACTAGAGGATAAAATTTTATTAGCAAAACACATCAAGCTTATGCTCTTCTCTCTTGAAGGCTTTCTCTCTCTAAATTATTTTTATTTTTTGTAACCTTTTTTTCTTGAACTTAAACTTACATATATACATTATTAAAGTCTCTTTGTGAGACAAACTTTACCTAGCAAAGATTCACTAACTTGGGCGGAGTATAAGAGAAACACTTGTAGGCATAGTAGAGTTAGGTCATGCGAAGAAAATCTTGAAATGCATAGGTGTGTAATGATCCTAACTTTTATTCATTAATCTAACAATGTTTATTAGTCTATTTATCTAATGATTAATATAAGGTAATTTTTTTTAAAAGAAAATTGTGACAAATCATGTGCGAACAATATGAGATCATGCCATGCATGTACCATAGTAAGCAAAATATTGAAAAAGAAAAACTAATATAAGAAAAAAATAAAAAATAATATCTATATTAATACAGTGGTATTTTTGAAATTATGGGATTAATAGAATATTATAATGTATAATTTATAATATTTGAAGGTTGTTGAGAAAATGAGGAAACTTAAGATGTTAATTTTAGAATTAACCAACATATATTTGGATGTGATGCCATTTTTTGTGAAATTATTAGGAAACTTAAAATGATGGTTTTTAACATAACCAAGATTATAATTTATGACATTTAAAGTTGCCAAGAAAATGATAAAACTTAAAACGTTGATTTTAGAATTAACTAATATTTATTTGGATGCAGTGGTATTCTTGCAATTATTTAAAAACTTTAGATGTCAATTTTTTTACTTAAATAACATTGTAATATACGGCATTTAAAGGATATCTAGTAAAATTAGGAAACTTGTGACATTAATTTTAGAATTAGCCGATATCTATTTAAATGTAGTGACATTTTAAAAATTATTAGAAAATTTAAGATGTTAATTTTTCACTTAATCAATGTCATAATATGTAGCATTTAAAGGTTGTTGAAAAAATAAAAGAATTTAAAATGTTAATTTTTAGAATTAACCAACACCTATTTTGATGTGGTGATATTTTGGAAATTATTAAAAAATTTAAGGTGTTAATTTTTTACTAAACTAATGTTAAAATGTATGACATTTAAAGTTGTGGGAAAAATGCAGAAACTTAAGATTTTGATTTTAGAATCAACTGATGTGAAAAGGCATGGCAAAAGTTTGGTAAGAATTCTAAATGTAATAACATATTTATATTATAAACAAAGTACATTTTATTTTTTTCATTATTATTCTCACTTCCCTTTATTATACTTTTCAAGTTAAATTTTTTTCTCCATCTAGCTCTTTCTATAAAACTCTTGATGTTCCTCCATCATTTACCATATATTAGCAAGTTATAAATACTCTTTCAACTAACATTAAATACAAAGCAAATGTCTTAATATTTCAGGCCATTGGTTTAAAACACAAAAGGTGCCTTTATTACTTCTATTTCTCAAATATTCACCTTTTTCATTTTTTAATTTTTTCACAAGTTTTTTTAAGAAATTTTTATTTATGTTTCTTTTGTATACTTCTAAGATTATATTTGATTTTTAGATGCTTATTATATTTTCAACAAAATGTCATAGTAGAGTCCAAAGTTGGACAAACAACAACTAAAGATAAGTAAAATTGAAAAAAGCCTATGAAAATAGTTGTTTTTTGCGATTCTAGTAAAGGAAAAACACTTTCAGCATTTTGTAAATGGATAGATCTTTAAAATTTATATAAAATCAAATAAAATTTGCCTTAAATAGACAACTAAGCATGAAGTTATAACATTTCAAAATTTTTAATTGAAAATACATATTAGGATATTAAGTTTATTGAATTTTAACTATAAATATTTTGTTAAGGAAGCCAAAATTGATATTTAAAAAATATTAGAAAACATTTAACATCATTTTTTATTAAAAAATAATATGAAATGTAAAAAAATATTTTAAAAATAAAAATTATTAGATTTTAGTTAAAAGAACCTACATGATTTCCATTTTTCATATCAGTTATATAACTAACGTCATAACAACGAATATATAATGATGCTTTATTATACATGAATTGAGCATCAATAAAAAATTAGCATGTAAGTCACTAAACACCCAATGCCAATAAGCTATTTTGTAGTAATGCATCCTAGGGTGGTCATGCCAACCTTTATATTAAAAGCCCTAGAAACTAACCCTAACTACTATAGCTATTGCATTATCAATAAAAAGTCTTATGTCCTTATGGAATAATTGATTGAAGTAAATATTCCTAACTAGTTAGGAGATGTCAAGGTCAATAACACATTCATGATGGACATTATATATTAGAGTGCATTCTCGAAGGTCTATGAACAACTTATAATGAAAGAATATGTGAATGGTCCTGAACGAATGCAACACCATGATCACCACCATGTGCTCATCCTTGTGCTAAGTGTTAGTACCTTAAAAAGTTACATAATCGAAGTAAGTCTAAGTAGACTAGACTTAGTGAATGGATCCTTACTAAGTCTTATAGTTGTTTTAAGGTAAAACTTTAGCAATCTTATAAATCATAAAGCTCTTCTTGTTAGGGCTTAATACAATTATATTGAGCCATGCAAACAATAAGGAGCCACCATGACTAATCATACATACATTAGGCTTTTATAATAGTTATCATATTGGGAATAACCATAAGGACATAAATATTCACTTAGAGATGTCATTATAAAAGTTACATCACATGATTTAAATATATTCAAGCATACATAAGATGCATAACCATAAATGCACTCATAAGCAATTCCATAAGACATGCATGACATGCCTTTTGGAAATCAAATTGTTCTTATATCTTCGATTTAGCCTTATCTATCCTACCCCACTTTATTCCTTTAAGTTTAGTCTTATCCATCCTACCATTGATATATTGCACATGTGCTCCCCACTTCCACGAGGATGTATATACATATCAATCTACTGGTACATCATCCAAATATTCTTATCATTTCATATAGCTTTTTCATTTCTCAAGTTCACATTTTTGCACATTTCTTGTATATTCAAATTTCCACATTTTTAGTGGTTCATTTCATCATCTATATATCACATTTTCCATGTCATTCAAATGTAGTTCATTATTCATAAAATCATGAAAGGATACAATATTCCACACAATTCTCATAATTACCATGAAATCTATATAACATGTAGAAATGCTCAATTTCTATATTTTGCATAGGATCATATAACTCATAGATAATGTGGGTACATTTAATTTCTCACAAATTTACATGCCTTATAAATAATACAAAATTGCTCATATTTCATATAGGTGACAATTTTCATTTAAATTCATTCTTCCTTTCATTTTTTTACCTTAAATTAATAAGTCACCATTGCATCATTATATCATTCACATATTCCTCCACTTTTAATTGAATTCCATATAACATAATTGCATTAACATTGATAAACATGAATATAAATTAACTTATTTAATTGAGATAGGGGAGGATACCCAAGAGCTTGCTCTATGAGGCTTCCCTTAATCTCCGTCATTTGCACTCTTTTTACCATAATTATATTACCTTATTCACTACTATAAAATAGTTGAATTATCATTGTCACTGACTACTATTTTGATGCAGTGCCATTTTTAAAATTATATGAAAACTAAAGATAATAAATATAAATTATGGCTAACACCTAGGTTGATATAGTGCTATTTTTGTAATTAGATTGAAACTTACCACATTTATTTTAAAACAAATTGACATCTAAAGTTTAGCATGAAAACTTATGACAATGGTGATATTCAAAATTGTCATAAAAAAGGTATTTGCAGCATCTCGCTAGAAAATTTTAAAAGTTCATATGATAATTCTTTAAATAATCAATTACAAAAGATATGGTAATCATTTCTTTTGAAATTTTGGCACATAAGACATTAGTCTTGATCTAATAATTGATGTCCTTTGTTTTTCATAGTTTTTATAAAAAATTTTCTCACTCTTTTTTTCTTTTTTTTTATTTGTGTTTAGGTAATTCTTTGAAATTCCTAGAATCTTGTGAAATTATCTTATCCAAGACTTTAATGTCTCTTACTCTTTAGCATTTGAGGTTGAATAAGAGATATGAGAGTATAAGATGTGATGCCTCTATGGTTCATTATCACTCTCTAATAGTTTAGTGATCTTCCACTTTCATTGCCAAAGCAAAAGAACTAAAAAGAGTTAAACTTTAGTTTTTCCATGCATATACTCGTGATTAAAATGGAGAAAATGAATTAGCAAAAGGGAATTTCCATTAGGGATCATGAATTTGATACATATGACTGTAGTTTTTATGTATTAATGTAAATGTTTATTTTTTTATATTGATGATTTAGTTTTGTTTTTGTAGGTATTAGTTGCTTCAATAATACAATTAAATGTAATGATTTTGAATGACGTAAGATGTCAAAACAAATTTTTAGAATTATCTTCTTTTGTTCTTATCTAATTTTACTTTGACAATAAATTGCTCCAAATAGAAAACATTGAAACACAAATAAATATTATAAATAAATTCATAATTTAATTATAGATAGCTAGCATAATTAAAAGAAATCTAATTTATAAGAAATTAGTTACTAATAAAATTGACATCTAAAAGTAGGCCAAATATCTCAATCTAGAAGATGTAATCTTCAAAACAATAGTTAAAGAACTAACCAATATCTAACTTTATGACATTTACAATGTTTCAGTAAATAGTGACACTCTAAGACATTAGTTATTTACACAACCATCATAAAAAATGGTTTTCCAAAGTTGTTATAAGAAATAAAAAGTGATTACATGTGAGTTTTAAACTTAATTGATGTCTAAATTTATAGGTTAGACATTGGATTTGGTTTTGTAACCAATGTTTAATATTTTGCTTATTGCCTATAAATTTTTCCTCTTAGTGTCCACTTTAAACATCTTGATGATGACTTTGTCTCCATTATTTAATTTCAAAATTTAGGTCAAACTTAATGATAGCTCTTTTTCCATCTCATTTGTTTACAAATTTAGAAATGTTGTCGATCATTCTAAAGGACTTGCCTCCCAACATTGAGAGATGGTATCCTCTTTACGCAAGCAGAGCTTCCTTTTATAGTAATTAAATATAAGAAAGCCTAATACAACAATTAGAAGTATGAAGATTTTGATTTTTTTTTTTTGGTTTTTGTTTATTGATGTTTACATGTGGTGTATTTTTTGATGACTGAGTATAGTTATTGTTTAGGTTGTTTTATGGATTACATACATGTATGTAATGATTTGGAAAGAAATAAAATTATAATATAAATTTACAAAATTGTTTCTCTTTCTTCGTTAATTTATATTTTCATAATGAATTGTTAAAATTGTATAATTGAAATTTGGATTACAAAGATTACTAAAAAGAATATAAAGAGAAAATTTTAATATTTTATTTAAAATAGTTCAAAAGTAACTTTCTCTTTACAAATATATTTGAAAATATCATATGTAAATGATTATAGCATCGATTAAATATGTAATTAATGTCTAAAGATAATCTAAATGCACTTATATATGAAATGACAATTTAAAAAAAATGGGTTTCATAACTAATCGACATCCAAAATTATGGTAATTATGAATTTATGATGAAATCTTAAAAAAATGAAGGACATATTGAATGACATTTATAAGATTATATGAAATCTAGAAAAATTAAGACATCAATTTTCTCTATACTTGATAGTTGTCTGAGGACAATTCAATCGTTATGATAATGATATGATCTCAAAGAATAAAGAGGAGTAACTAAACATACTGGAATGTCTAATAATAAAAGCTAAGACTAAAAGGATCAAGAAAGTACTTCAAGGGTTAATTCAATAGGCTTGGATGCATAAAGAAGGAAGTCTAGAAGAGTTTATCTTAAGTGATGTGCATTACAACTTTAGTAAACTACTCATGAGTAGTTGAGTATCATATTCAACTACTTAGAGTTTAAGCTCATCATTGCCTACTAGTAGTTGAATACCATACATAAATATTACAAAATTTTCCATAGTATTTGGATAGTGTATTCAAATATAATAGGTCTGATGCATGTTCTTAGCCAAGCTAAATGTTATTTGTAATTTCTTGGGCTTTAAATTATTTTAGGCCATTATTTTGTTAGTTTATTTTTTAGCTATTATTTTGCCACTTTTTTTATTTGAACAATATTAATAGTTTAATTAGCTTCCTAGTTTGAGTTTTTAAATCCCAATTAGCTTTAGCTGACTTGTTAAATTTTATATCTATTTAAAAAGGGTTGTTCCTTATTGTCATAACTTTTTATAAATTTGAAATTTAAGAATTTTTTAGAGCTTTTTCTCTTAGTTTTTGCAAGAACTTTAGAGTTGTCAAAGGATATTTAACCTTTATGGCATCAAATCTCACTTTTCAAAGGATATTTATCCTTTTTGGTGTGATTCTTCATCACTTATTGCTTCCTTTCTTCTCTAATATGAAGTATGATATGAATATTCTTCTTTTCTTATTTGTTTCTAAATTTTGGAATAATCCATCAATTTGATTCACACTATTTGGTATTTAGGACAAAGGTTTTAACCTTCAAGTTGTGTTTTTCATTTTTTGCTATTTATTTTATATTTATTCTACAAAATTTTTGTTGTTTTTGCTATTCTTGTTGATTTTATGTTCAATCTTAAGTTTGGTTCATTGTTGTACATCAAATTATGTGTCTTTAGTTTTATTTTTGCATAATTTCTTATTAAACTACTATTTTACACCTTTAATTTTGAAATTCTTGTTAATCTGTGTAGTGTCTTATTCCTTGTTCACCATTTTATGTTGATGCAAAATTATGTATTTTGTGTGTAAGCGTTTGAAGTTTCCATTTGATCTTTTTTGGTTATTAGTTTCTTGCTAAATGTGATAGAATAAACTCTATATTTAATTTAAACATAACTCTTTACTAGTTATCATATTTAATTTGAAATTTTAAATATTTCAATGCTTTTTATTAAAAAAAAATCACATCAATTTCTTTCTTAGAATTGACATTTTTTTGTTAGAATGTTTGCTTATTATAATAACTAACATATTAAACTATATTTCTTATATTCAGGCAATAAGTCTTTGGTAATAAAAAATAGAAAACATTGTTGGTTATTTTTAGTAAACTGATATTGTTAACCATTTGACTGTTAACTAAAATTAACAGTAAAGAAATTTCAAGTAGAGGTGATCCATTTTTACATTTTATTGATATAATGTCCTTCATAATAGATGTCACCTTTCTTATTTGTTTCATTTATATTCAACATATTGGTATTTGCATCTATTTAATTAGATAAAAGAAATATCACAATGCAAGAAAGAATTTTAATGCTACCGATTTCAATTATATTTTAGATTCTAGTTTGATATATATGATATATATAATTAAATCAGTTTTATTTTGATATACATATTTGTTATATCTAGCCATTTTGGAATGATTCTACAAAGATTATAGGAGTGTGATAGAATGGTTATGTAAAATATTACTCAAGCAAAAGAAATCTTTTTTTTAAATAACAAATAACATTATTTATTATGACATTGGATCTTACTTCACAACTAACATTAAACATTACTAAATGGGATGACATTATTATATCAAAGATGATGGTATCTTTTACTTAACCAACATCTAATGTAAACTTAGACGTTAGTTTTTAGAATTAATTGATATTGAAACTTAGCCCCGAGTGTGAATTGAAAATGAAAAGTTTAAAGCAAAGTACAAGTTGAAAATAAAAAGAGCAAAGTATGGTCCCATTCTCAATTTTCATTTTGAAGCTCTTTTATCCCTAATATGATTTTGTCTAATGAGGTATGCTATCTTTCCAACATTTAAATGTTTTCTTTCAATTTTGTGTCTTTACTCACTAAGTTTTTTGTAGAATTGAAGTGTTGTTAGCTTTTGGTTAAAAATATGAGTCTTAGCACTCATTGGAAAGGTACAAAATATAAATATAAAACTTTTTTTAAATTTTGTATTTGTTCCTATAATTTAATTTTTACTTCCTAATCAATTCTATTTTATTATCTATCATTTTGATGTAACTTTAATAGGTTTATACATGTAAGAAATTCAATCTCATTGATCTTCTTTAGAATTTTGTAGGATTATATACTATTTATTCATATGAAATTATTTAATATCATATGTCAATTTTTTATGAATGCTCATTACCTCTATAGGTAAGAGGCTTTCTAGGGAATGTAAACCTTATATATCAAGCAATAGGTGTTAGGAAAGATTTAGTAAAGTATCTATCTTTGATTAGGGTATTATATATAATCTTTCACCACTTTTAATCTTTTATTATTCAATTTATTTTTTGAAATTGTTTAAATTGAAAATCTATATCATTAAAGCTTTTATTCTAAAATTAAGGAGGATGAAGGGGTGAGGAATATAAGAATAGGGTTAAGGTTTAGGATGAAGGTGTGATGAACTAGGGAACAAAGGGGCTGTTGGGGCTTGGATCGGCTGGGTAGGACATACCACATCTGTCATGAAAATAAATTGACATAGTATTATTGAAATTAAATGTTGGTTGTTTGAGAACAAATGATGTTTAAAGTTATTTTCCATAATGATAGAAAAATAAATGACATCGGTTGTTTTAGAAAAAAAAATCGATGTTATTATTATATTTTATGATAGCTTGAAAATGGACATTAAAAATAGATATACAATGATTCTTCATTAAGCATTAGTCAATTTCTCACGTGTAATCCTCTAAACACCCTACACCAATTAGCTATTTTGTAGTAGTGGATATTCTACTCTATTTTGTGATTAACACATTTTTTATATATATACATGAGTATGAAATTGCTTCATAATTATATTTAATGATAATCTTATTCAAAAATTGTTTATTATGAATTTCTATACTTTAGATTTTTTTATGCTAATAACTATTTTGTTTATTAGTATGATGGAAATCAAGTTTATGAAGTTGTTATGAATTTGAATTTAAAATGTTTGTGTGAATATTAGTTTTGTGATTGAAATGCTTAATGAGTATAACTTTGAAAAGTAACATTTGAGAATTTTTAAAGAAAATGAAATAGTATGCTGATTTTATTATTTCTAAGGATGTGATAATGGATTATTTGATTTGCAAGGTAAATTGAATTATTTATGGATCCTTGGAAGTTTTTCTTAGAAAACTATACACATGCTTGGATTCTTTGCATTTTCATGGTTATTATGGGAGTCATAAAGGAGGATTTTTGTGTGGAGTGAGAAGGGGAAGTTTGGTTATATATCAAGATTTTTCAGTAGAGTCATGGATTTGACTATGATATCAAAAAGGGATTTGACCCTTCATATTTCTAACTTCTATATGGTCTTCTATGTAAAATTCCCATAGAATCCTACTTGTTGAGATGCCATATTACTTTAAATCATTGTATATATTTGTGTTAGTTTTATGTTTTATTTTCATATATCATATATCTTATGTTTATGGAATTAATAATTTACAAAATGCTACTTGTACTGAAATATTTCTATTATGACACTCATACCTAAAAATATGGTGTTAGCATATTTGTACTTGTTAATTGATATATTTTTCAAAAAAAATAGAAGGTTTCTTTGAATTTAATAAAATATGTTTTCAAGTTATAATTTTAAGTAGGCTATTCATTTACTAAGTCTCGATGACTTACTCATTCCACTTTTTAATTTTTCAAATATTAAAAGATAAATCAAGCATTTCAAATCATTTTAGAGTTTATGTTGCTATGGCAAGTAATTGGATGATTGGTGTTACGTGTAAAATGGTTTATCAATTAGTGCAAGTGCACACTATCGTAAACAAGTAATAAAGTGATAAGTAAGTATCGTTCCCTCGAGGATTGTTTCACTAAGTACCAAACTTCATAATCCTAACACTATTTGGCAAATCGATTAGTTGGAGAATGAAGTAATTAAATAAAGATCTATGCAGAAAATATTTAAAGTAAGTATGAATGCAATTGGAGTAAAGACAAATATGAATAAAAGACCTAGGGATCAGACTTCACTTAACAACTTCGGATTGAATCACCTATCTACACTAATCCAATTTTAACTCCCTTAATTGATAGTCGAGTTTCCCTAAATTAATTACTAGCCTCTTCCAAGGTCAAGTAATTCTATAATTAATTGCTAATCCACTATATTCCTATGTGAATTAAAACAACTAATCATGCATTAGGATTTATGGAACTCATTAAGACTACATAAACCATATGAATATATTCCTATTTCATATGCAATTTACGGTTTTAATTATAAGTTCCATACACATGTATCTCCTTCCGATCTCAACACATATATTGAGTTCATTCAAAAGGTGGCCAATCAATTGAAAGCATTAAGAGTAATAATTAAAACTCAATCTAGGAAATAAAATTGAAATTAGTTTCAATAGATTAGAATTCAATCCGTTATTATCAAGTTACGTCATCACCCTAGGAAGATGAAAAATTAAAACATAATGAAATTAAACACAAACATAAAATAGAACAAAAACATCATCACATTCATGATACAAACATAAGGATACAATTACAAATGCATGAAAATGAAAACACTATCCATCCATGTAGGAGGAAAACCTAGCCTTCCATGTAGGAGGCATACAAGAACTAAAAATGCATGAACTAAACTACTATCTAAGATGCACGAATCAATGAATGCTGCAAATGCTCTCCACTTCTACCTATTTATAGGTGAATGAATCAGTTACAAGCCATAAATCTTGACCATTGGCTACCAATCACATGCTTTAGCCGCCCTTTTTGATTTTCGCAGCACAATTCTTCTGACTTGTTGGTAATTTTTGACCACTAGAATGGAAGATTTACATCTTCCTATCAACATAGGAGTTGTAGATCCGGATCTTATCTTTCAAATGCCACAAAGAACTCCTAATTTTGACATTTTTATCTCAAGTTATGATTAGATTGGTAGTCAAAGGTCAGATTTCGCCAGAACCACTGTTTTATCTTCCAAGCAGAATTTGAGATCCTTAGATCCCGAACTGGGCTTTTCTTTAAACATGAAAGTTGTAGGGCTTCTTCTTAGCTTTTTAACCATTTAAAGAACAACCCAATCCAGCATCTAGAACTCCAGATATAGCCTAAAACCTGAAACAGGATCAAAATACAGCATTATCTAAAATATTTGATTTCATTTCAAATTCAAGATCCATTCACAAAATGCAACTAAATTTATTAAATTTAACAAGATAACATCCAAAAATGCATCATACAAGGGAAAATAAATATGTAAATATTTTACGTATCAAATTCCCCCACACTTAGCTTTTGGACATCCTCGGACAAACACAAAATAGAAGAAAACTAATACTAATACTAATCTACCCATGAGATAAAAAATACAAAAACATAAGAAAGATAATTAAAGTACAAAGATATCATAGCATTCATGAATCAACAAATCTTGACATATAAAATCAAAAAGAAATTGCAACTTCATTTGAGTAGAATTGAATCAGATTGATATAATCACTAGAACTCTTCCTCTCTCAAGTGTTTATAGGCAAGTGTTTCACTCAAATTCATCCTATTAAAGATTGCACTACCATAGGCTTGCATAAATTCTCAATCTCCACTACCTGATTTACATGCACACTTCAAATTAAAAGGTCTTATTAAGGGTTGTAATGAGGCCAAGGTAAAGGAAAGATAAAACAGGGATATGAAAGGTTGACGTAAGGAGAGAAATTAATAGAACAAATAAAACATGGGTAATCTCTAAATAATTTTATCTTAACATAGCAGCCCACGATTCAAATTCAAGTACACATCAATTTCTCTCTTTTTTTATTTTTATTTTTATATTTTTTTTTGAATTATTTTTTTTTCTTTTTTTTTTTCTTTCTTTTTTTTTCTTTTTTCTTTTGAAAGAAAACCCTTGCACTTTGAAGTTAATAATACATATTCCCCCACACTTTGTCAAAAACCCATTGTTCAAAGATTCAAATGCTCTACTAATTCCTAGGGTTAAGTAAAGACAATTGATATTTCATTAAATGACATATTAATAGGTTAAAGCAAAGAAACGGTTAATCAGGCTCAAATGGGTTTATCAATAGTAAACTGCAGGGTTGGCTATTTAGTTCTAACTGAGGAAAAAAATGCCTTTATCATATCTGAGTATGCATATAAATTGTAATCTCAACCAGATTTTATGCAAGTTCTAGAGTGACAACTTAACAGGTGAATATCACACACAAGAAATATAATACTAATTCAACAAGTAGGCTCAAAATCTCACGGTTAAAGGTTTCCAACTCAATCCAACTCAAAATCCATTACCAAACCCATTAATTCTAAGAAGTAAGAAAGTTGTTCAATCATGCTATGAAATCTTTTAAAATTATTGAAAAGAACCTAATAAGCAGGAAAATATTTTTTTTATTTTTTTTTATTTTTTTAGGATGCGTATCAAGAGTAGAAAATAACTCTTTACTCGGCCATCTCTTTTTATATAATAAATCTCATGGTTCTACTACCAAAATATCCTACAAAGTAAACAAAAATAAAAAAAAAACAAAAACAAAATTTTTTTTTTAATCCCCCCCACACTTAATGTAGACATTGTCCCCAATGTCTTCAGTAGATTAGCAAAAAGGGTTTATTAACAGAAATTTTGGGAGTAAAACCATAAGAGTAAAGAAAGTTACAACCGGAGAGTGGTGTCTGGCTCATGCTTCTGACTGCTGGTTGGAGATTGCCAATCTATCTTTTTCACTAATAGATCTAGTTGATGTGTATAGTCCTGTAGTTGGTCAATCAGCTGATCAGTAGTTGAGGCAGACATTATGGCACGGTGAGTCGCTTGGGGTATGAATCCTTGTTCCACAGCTTGGTCTAAAAAAGACAGCAAACTATCATAAAAACCATTAACATTCAATAAACCTACTATCTTCTGATGAAAGTTCAAGCTAATCCAATATGCAATGCTGGAAATTCCATCTAATGCTTCTAAACCACCAGGTAAAGCAATAAAGGCTTCAGCACTGTAAAGCATACATCCAATACGTTCAGGCAAGTTTGAAACCTTTAATGTTTTACCGATGGCGTATTTCTTATCATCTAAACCATTCACAAGGATACTCAGTATTTTGCTTCCTTTAATGTTGGCAGAAAAGGCTGCACTTCCTTTTAAGCTATTAAGCCCTCCTCCATACACACAAGCAATCTTTCTAGCGGCTAATGCATGACCAAGTTCAGTTGCTGCTAGCAGAAATTCTACATTCTTTCCAGCAAAAGATTCACCAAAAACACAGATAGATTTAAATCCACATTTTGATAGTTTTTCAACCTCTTCCTCCTCTTTACTCTCTCCTTCAGACATTTTGCAAAGTGTGATTGCTGAAATGCATCTTTATAATACAAAAGCAAAAATAAAGAAATCACGCAAATCAGATAATATCAGAAAAATACTATGCAAAACTGACAATTGTAATAATGGCGTGAACAAAGTAGAATACGGAATGTAAGGAAAGTCAAAAAGTTATTGAAAAGGTAAACTTAAAAAGAAGAGAAATGTACATAAAGTCAAAAAGCAACTGTAAAGATAAAAAGATAAAGGAAAAGTAAAGCAGACAAATATGTACAGTAGTTGTGATTGTGGCTCACATCTTCCTCTGATTTTTCGTTCAGTAACGGCTTAAACGGCTTCTATGAGCCGAGGATATGCTTCCCATCCAATTTTCTTATAAACTGGCAAATAGGGTCTTTTACAGTCAGATCCCCAAGACTGTAGCGTTCCTTTTCTGTATTGAATAAGTTCATTAAATCAAGAAGAACAGCATGAACATCACCACTAGAATGCGTCTCAAGAGTCCGAATGATATCATCCAATGACTCTTTACTCAGTCCATCCTTTATGAATCGAATTTTGTCCTCTCGATTTACTGAAATCATTCCTTTACTCCTACAGAGCCTATTACAGTTCCACCTTGCGCACTTATGACAGACTTTCATTCTTTTAGCTCTTCTCTTTTTAGAGTAAGAACTTCTTCCCATACCTGGCATACGTCTAACAAATGATTCATGAAACTCACCTGCTAAACGTACCTTAGCTTCAATAATCCAACGTATATCCTTGGGAAGACCCAAACGTTTAAATGCCCTCATTCTTTCAAGTCGACAGTTGTAAATTTTCCTGAGCACATCTTTGGGAAGAGTAGGGAATCTGCTCTTAAGCTTTACAAGGCATTCCTCCATGATGAAAATGATGAAAGCTGAAACTATAAGTGAAAAATGCTGTGCGATATGTGCTTAAATAAGTTAGAAGAAAAGAAATGAGTAGAGAAAGAAGTCTTGGGTTGCCTCCCAAGCAGCCACCCTTCTTTAACGTCTTTAGCTAGACAAAGTCCTAACCTATTGCTTTATTTTCTTTTTTTTTTTAATACTTACCAACTGGCTCCTCGAGCGTGATGATAGTCTTGATGGTGTTGAATGTACTGTCATTGTATTCCTTCAATCTTTGCCCGTTCACTTTGAATTTTCTGTCACCATCTTGAATCTCTACAGTTCCATACGGCCAAACTTGAACCACAGTAAAAGGTCCTGACCACCTTGATCTTAATTTTCCTGGGAAGAGTTTTAACCTTGAGTTGTAAAGAAGTACTTTCTGCCCTGGTGTGAACTCCTTCCTTATAATTCTCCTATCATGCCACATTTTTGTCTTCTCTTTGTAGAGCTTAGCATTTTCGATAGCCTTTGGTTCCAATTCTGATGATTTTTCTATTGATGGAACAGGTTTACTTGACCTTTCTCCTAAACCTTTGAATGGTTTCTTATTTAAAACTGGAGAATTTATCTCAAGGTACTTAATCGGCTTCAGGATTTTAGGATTAGTAGACTTTGATGCATCAACCATTCCTACTGCTAATGGCCCTTCTGTGTAGGTTTCATGCATTACATCTTTCATGCAATTGGTCAGTGTGTTTACTCTGTAACAGATATTATCTTCATATGGAAAAGCTTTAAAAATATTGAAAGATACTTGATCATCTTGAACTTGTAAAGTTACCTTTCCCTTCTGCACATCAATTAGAGCTCGTCCAGTTGCTAGAAATGGTCTCCCAAGAATAATAGGAATTTCTTGGTCTTCTTCCATGTCAAGCACTATGAAATCTGCTGGGAAGATAAATTTATCAACTTTTACTAGCACATCTTTAAGGATTCCACGTGGATGCTTTATTGAACGATCTGCTAGCTGCAGTGACACAGTAGTTGGTTTCACTTCTCCCAATCCCAGCTTCTTGTAGACGGATAATGACATCAAATTCACACTTGCACCAAAGTCACATAAGGCTTTTTCAAATTCACACTCTCCAATGGTACAAAGTATGCAGAAACTCCCAGGATCTTTAAGCTTTGGCGGTAGTTTCTTTTGGAGAATTGTACTACACTTTTCAGTTAAGGCTACAGTTTCAAAATCCTCCAGTTTGCGTTTCTTTGATAAAATCTCCTTCATAAATTTTGCATAACTGGGCATTTGGGCTAAAGCTTCAGTAAATGGGATGTTAATATGCAACTTCTTAAACACCTCCAGGAACTTGCTAAACTGTTTGTCTAGCTTAGCTTTCACCAATCTTTGAGGAAATCGAACTGGTGGAACATATGGTGGAGGATTATCTGGAAAAGTCATTCTTCCTGGAATCACCTCATCTTCTTTCTGAGCTTCTTCATTTTTCTTCTTTGATTCTGGCTCATTTAACTGCTTCACACTCCTTAATGAAACAGCCTTTACGTGCTCTCTAGGATTTCTTTCAGTGTCACTAGGTAAAGTGCCTGGTTGTCTGGAATTCAACATACTTGCAATTTGGCCCATTTGCACCTCCAGATTTTTTATTGAAGTTGCTTGTGTTTGCATGATTGCTTCATGATTCTTGAGTGTAGCTTTTGTTCTGACCATGAATTGGGAAGTATTCATGGTTAATTGAGCCAATGCTTCTTCTAAATTCGCCTTTGGTTGTGGTAGTGATTGCTGAATTTGCTGTTGATAATTCCCTTGAGGTTTGAACACATTCTGATTATTCCTCCATCCTAAATTAGGGTAGTTTCTCCATCCTGGATTGTATGTGTTTGAGAAAGGATCATTTTGACGATTTTGATTCCCCACATAGTTGGCTTGTTCAAGTTGAGAAGGAATGAATGGATTTCCTTCTTGGTATTGTGTGCTCATGTGAGGACCTCCACATAAATCACAAGCATCTGCAGGAGTTCTGATTGCATTTGCTTGAGCTGTTAATGAACTCACTTGCTTGGATAAAGAGGTAACTTGAGAAGACAAAGTGGTTAGAATGTCTAGCTCATGGACTCCAAGTGCTTTATTTGAAGTGTTGCATTCAGAAGGCCATTGGTAAGCATTTGCTGCCATTTCTTCCAACAGCTCCATAGCAGCTTCGATGCTTTTTCCCATTAATGATCCACCAGCTGCAGCATCTACAAGTGTTTTGGTAGCATTAGACAATCCATTATAGAAAGTCTGCAACTGTAGCCAATCTGGTAGCCCATGATGAGGACATCTTCTTAGCAGCTCCTTGTATCTTTCCCATGCTTCATAAAGGCTTTCCATGTCATGTTGGGTAGCAATCTCATTCCTCATTTTTGCAGTTTTAGCTGGAGGAAAGAATTTAGCTAGAAATTTTTGTGCCAATATGTTCCATGTAGTGATGCTCCCCACTGGTAAAGAATGTAACCAGCTTTTAGCCTTGTCCCTAAGTGAGAAAGGGAAGAGTCGCAACCTTATGGCATCATCAGAAACGCCATTGTGCTTGAATGTATCACAAATTTCCAGAAAGCTGGCTATATGTGCATTCGGATCTTCTGCTGGAGAACCTCCAAACTAATTTGCTTGCATCATTTGAATTATGGCTGGCTTGATCTCAAAGTTGTTAGCTGGTATAGGCGGTCTCCTGATCCCAGAAATGGTATCCATGACTGTTGGTGTGGCATAGTCACGGAGTGCTTTGGTGTCTAGTTCTTCTCTCAAATCTGCCATTGCTTCACCTTGATCTACAGTTGACCGCTTCTGTATCTTTTGATTCTTTCGACAAGTTTTCTCGATCTCAAAATCAAATAGCAGTGGCTCAGCAACTTTTGATCTGGTCATACAATAGGACAAACCTGAAAAAGAAAAGAAACACTAAAAAAAATGTAAAATAAAAACCAAATTAGGATTAAGATTACTTGGTATTGATATTAATGATAACAATCCCCGGCAACGGCGCCAAAAACTTGTTACGTGTAAAATAGTTTATCAATTAGCGCAAGTGCACACTATCGTAAACAAGTAATAAAGTGATAAGTAAGTATCGTTTCCTCGAGGATTGTTTTACTAAGTACCAAAATTCATAATTCTAACACTATTTGGCAAATCGATTAGTTGGAGAATGAAGTAATTAAATAAAGATCTATGCAGAAAATATTTAAAGTAAGTATGAATGCAATTGGAGTAAAGATAAATATGAATAAAAGACCTAGGGATCAGACTTCACTTAACAACTTCGGATTGAATCACCTATCTACACTAATCCAATTTTAACTCCCTTAATTGATAGTCGAGTTTCCCTAAATTAATTACTAGCCTCTTCCAAGGTCAAGTAATTCTATAATTAATTGCTAATCCACTATATTCCTATGTGAATTAAAACAACTAATCATACATTAGGATTTATGGAACTCATTAAGACTACATAAACCATATGAATATATTCCTATTTCATATGCAATTTACGGTTTTAATTATAGGTTCCATACACATGTATCTCCTTCCGGTCTCAACACACATATTGAGTTCATTCAAAAGGTGGCCAATCAATTGAAAGCATTAAGAGCAATAATTAAAACTCAATCTAGGAAATAAAATCGAAATTAGTTTCAATAGATTAGAATTCAATCCGTTATTATCAAGTTACGTCATCACCCTAGGAAGATGAAAAATTAAAACATAATAAAATTAAACACAAACATAAAATAGAATAAAAACATCATCACATTCATGATACAAACATAAGGATACAATTACAAATGCATGAAAATGAAAACACTATCCATCCATGTAGGAGGTAAAACCTTCCATGTAGGAGGCATACAAGAACTAAAAATGCATGAACTAAACTACTATCTAAGATGCATAAATCAATGAATGCTGCAAATGCTCTCCACTTCTACCTATTTATAGGTGAATGAATCAGCTGCAAGCCATAAATCTTGATCATTGGCTACCAATCACATGCTTTAGCCGCCCTTTTTGATTTTCGCAGCACAATTCTTCTGATTTGTTGGTAATTTTTGACTACCAGAATGGTAGATTTACATCTTCCTGTCAACATAGGAGTTGTAGATCCGGATCTTATCTTTCAAATGCGGCAAAGAACTCCTAATTTTGACATTTTTATCTCAAGTTATGATTAGATTGGTAGTCAAAGGTCAGATTCTGCCAGAACCACTGTTTTATCTTCCAAGCAGAATTTGAGATCCTTAGATCCCGAACTAGGCTTTTCTTTAAACATAAAAGTTGTAGGGCGTCTTCTTAGCTTTTTAACCATATAAAGAACAACCCAATCCAGCATCTAGAACTCCAGATATAGCCTAAAACCTGAAACAGGGTCAAAATACAGCATTATCTAAAATATTTGATTTCATTTCAAATTCAAGATCCATTCACAAAATGCAACTAAATTTATTAAATTTAATAAGATAACATCCAAAAATGCATCATACAAGGGAAAATAAATATGTAAATATTTTACGTATCAATTGGAATAGCAACATCTCTATATATGAATTTTGTGTTTTGTGATTGTTCTTAATGTGTATTACATATCAGGTTTATACATTTGATGTTAGAGAGATAGTCATCAAATCTTGGATCATTCATGAGTCACACTTGTCGGATGATCCTTTGTGGCAACTTTGTACATTGCTCACGTGCTTGAAATCAAGGTGTGACAACTCCCCTTGCACATCTCTAAGCGAATTGTCCCGAGATTCCCTTAACTTTGACACCATAGTCCCTTTTTTACTTTCCATGATAAGTTAATTGGAATGATAATGGGACCTCACCTTTTTAATGATTTTGGCTTCATCCATCCTTAAATAGTGACTGCCAAGGCTCTTGATTAGGTTGATATTTCCTCTAATCCTTAAGGACAGCAAAATGATTTTCAATTCATTTATTTATATAGACTAACAGAGATTTTAACCATGTAACGAGAAATCATTTGCAAATAAATTATTTATTTATTTGGTTTCAAAAGAGAAGTTAATCTATTGTGCTGATGTTGTCCTCAGAGAAGTCACCTTTTGATGTGCAGGATTGATCCGTGAGTGGAATGCAAGATGCATTAGAGTGGAGAATAATGTGAAACGATGAGATGATTTCAGAGACGTTTAGAGCGGAAAACATACCATGAACACGTAATTAATTTGGATATGATGATGGCAGAGTTGTTGAAGTAACTTTAAAAAATAATAAACAATCAAGAATCACAAGAAAGAATGGCTCAACAAACTGCTGGTGTGTGATGAATACTAACTTAGTTGCGGTCGTAAGTACAACTAATGTCAACTGCTAATAATTTGTACCAAAAATAGGCTTCTTGATTTCCTTCTTTCTTATCTCTTACTACCAGATCTCCAGAATCTAAGAGCTGAACCATTAGCAGAAATTGCACTTGTTTGGCTGATGATGTATTGTATGCCAAAGAACAGTGCCATTTTACCCGAGAACAAGGTTGCTTTTGCAGTTTTGTGTTACGATGCCACGGCTGGAGGTATTATTGATTGTATTCTGCGGCTACTTAAGGTATGAGGAAAGGAGAAGGTCGTCCCTCGAATTGACCCGCGTGTTAGAGTGGACAAGTGAAAATGATGTGTTGATTCCATACTTTTCAGGGTGGAAAATGTAGCAGAGTTGAATTAATCAGTGGGGCAAGTTGAGATTGATGGAAAGTGCTTTCAAAAAGCAACAAGAAATTAACAATCACAAGAAAAGGACTTGTGGAGGGTTGGAGATGGTTCTTTTTTTTTAAATTTCTTCTGTATAAAAGTCGGTCATCAAGTTAGTTTTATATGGGTAATCTTTTAGTTATATCCATCATCCGTATTCTCTCACAATCTCCCACTAAGAGGCATGATCTACATTTTCTCACATTTGTAATTGAAATTGAAGAAACCCACTGCACTATTTGCGGATGTGTAAAATACACAGTAAGAAATAAGTGTGAATTCTTTTTTGTTTACATTCAATCATATATCTACGTCTTTATGTCTTCTGACCTAGGAAGAATGTAGTATCTTTAGTTTCAGGGTTTCACAAAGGGGAGATTGAACGGGTCCAGTATGGGTAATAATTAAATCTCTCCACAATGGATATATTATGGCTGCATAGGCCATTTGTAATGGTTATCATCTAATTCCAGTTTCACGATCAATCAAATCATGACGAATCACTTAAGTTTCTTATTGTCGCAGTGTTCAAATTTAGAGTTGGTTTGAATTGATTTCATTTTATTTTAATTTTAATAGAAATAATTTTAATTTATTTATAAATGAATTTTATTGTTTGAAATTTTTGTCAAAAATAATGATTTTAATTCATTTGTAAATAAATTATTTTCTTTGGAATGTATTAAAAAATGTATGAAATTTAATTAAAAAGTAAATTTTGATGAATTATGATAAATAAAATATTAGAAAGAAGGTAAAGTTTTTATATAAAATCTTTTTTAAATCAAATAAAATGAATTCTAATAAAACCTTTACTAACTTGGAAGAATTTTATAATGACACAAATATAATTAAATTAAAAATTAAAAATAAAATGAAATTATTTTTTACTTAAAGTTAAACATCATTTAAAAAATTATTTAGAAATAAAATAAAATCTTATTTTTTATTATATCAAACAAGGGGTTAATGAAATTTTCTATGAATTTGTTATGCATTGTCATGATAACACCTGGAAGTTCAATATTAACCTTCACTCCAATTTTTATAACGATACTTATAAAAAGGGTCAATTACTAAGCACGTGGATAGTAACATAGCTGCTCATTATAGCGCATAATACATTCTGATCAACATCAGTAATAATATATATAATATTTACATCAATGCTAACTTAATGATCGTTAACGGCTATCAAAAAATGTATTACCTAGTTCACTAGTTGAGCATAATTCTTGATCACATGCGAATGAGTGTGCTTCAACTAAATCCTTCCTTGGAAAGAAAGCGGGTTGCCTAGGGGGAGGCAAATCATTCTCCCTGCCTAACATTAGAAGCACAGAGGGCATGGTAGGCCTGTCCTCCGTATATTGTTGTGCACGCAATAGACTAGCATGCATGCAACGCAGAACTTCTGATAGAGTACATGATTCTTCTAGGTTTTCGTCAATAAGCTCCGTCACCCTTCCTTCCTTCAATGATATCCATACCTGAAATGCAAAATAATGACAATACCAATAAAAAGGAAGATTTGTCTGCTATATTCTAAATTGAAATGAATGTATATTCGAAATACTTATATGGCCAATCAAGCTAAGGATAAAGTCTTTATAGTAAAGTCCTCTATTTCTTTTCCTGCATATAATTTCTAACAATAAAATAAAATGCCGAAGTTGAAAACATTGGATTTTATTGAAAATAACTCATCAATAACATATTTTGCTGCCATGTATTGACCGTAAGATATCATTTTAAATAAAGCCATCAATGAAAATACTATAAAGAGTTCATAGTTAGGGGAAGATTGATAATACAACATTCACTAAGTACCAAAAATTGTATTTGTATTTCCTTCAATTTGGTCTCCTCTAAAATTTTAATCATTCCAAAATTTGATATTTTTGAATTGAACTTTTTGTCAAATAAAATATTACTTGTCTTGAGATCTCAATAAATAAATCTTTATTTTGAATCTTGGTGGAAATATGAAAGGCTTTGAGCAATGCCATAAATAATGTGAAAATGCATAAATGCATACACTATCCTTATGATCTTCTCCTAGTTTCATTTGTTATCATTTACAATTAATCATCAACTCTTCAATTGAAAAATATCAAGTCTAATAAATTGTCAAGGGGCAATAAAACTTTATCTTCCACTCAAATGTAACTTCGCTCAGGTCCATATCAAATAAGTAATCCAAACTTTTGTTAGTCATGTATTCATAAACCAAAAATTTTCTTGTCTCTCAATACAACAATCGAGAAACTTTATAAGATTTCAGTGTTGAACTCTTGCAATTAATTTTACTTCAATGTAGAGCTTGCTAATTCCTTATCCTGAACATTTTGAAAGTTTCTTTGCAACAATTTCTTGACCATTTTGTAATCTTCCCTGTATAATCATATTTCTATAAGCATGTTACCGCAGTTCATATACAATCTATATGACAATGTACTTTTGTTAGTTCTTTAGTAAACTAATACTCCTACAATTTGAGTTACCTTGTGAACAGGTCTGAATCTACCTTCTCCATCCTTATTCATCATTGAAAATTTATTAGTGGCAGTTGTTATTTTTTACAGGTCAAACAATGGGAGATCTTGATCATGCACTGCTCCTATGTTGCTTTGATCTCCAAAACTTTTTGATTTCACCAAAAATTTTATATGGACATTGTCTCAATTAAAAATAAGTTTCTTCAAATTTTGAAGCGGGTTAAGATAAACATGCATTCATGTTAGATAAGCAAATATATAGACTGCAATGCCAATTTTTCTTCATCATCTGATTGGAAGTTTTTAAATTTCTTGCATGATGTATTTATGTCGTTGAGATAAGTTTTATATCCTTTATGCCTATATATTCTTTTGTGTAAAAAGTTAAAAAGCTCACTGACTATCAATGCTCAACCTAAAAGATTCATAAAAAAAAATCATTTACAATAAGAAGCACTTGAGAATTTCATTTAATTCTGTACTAAATAAGTTACATTGAACAAAATTTGTACACAAACACATGCTCTGTCTCATTTTATCATTTTGTTTGGAGCATGAAATTAAACTTCTCATAAACAAACTAAATGACATGATCTATCATATTTGCATAAATTAAGAAACAAAGCCAAAACATACATATTTTGCAAAAGTGTGAGTTTGATTTATTTTTACCAGGCATACTTTTGGCGGATTTTGTAGATACAAAACATCCAAGTGAAAGAATCCCTATAATTGCAGAAATGCTGGTAGCAACTATTATTGTCAACTGCCTCTTCTTACCTTCCATCCCTTCGGGGTTTAAATTCATCAAATAAAAAAGTTTTGTGAGAATCATAGATTGAAAGACAAAATTGAAAAATTTATAACGAAACCAAAGGTCAAAAAGTTAGTTCCATACTTAACTTTGAAGTAACCATTCGAATGTATAGATATTGCCTTCATATGAGAGCTATTTAACATCAATTAGATTCCTATCTCACATTACACAACCAGTACATTGTCTTTTGATATCTTTATTTGTATAAGCCATGCATGAACAATAGCTTAAACTTGTTCCTCCATTCATTTAGGGTAATAGTCTCTCCCACTATCATGGGTTGGTAACTCTCTAGTCGAAATTATATGATGCATGCTATCCCTTCTTGGTGAACATACTAGCCTTCCTACTTAAAACACTCTTTTTGGCACGTTTGGTAAAGATAATAGAACATCAAAGAATTATCGCTCATATAACAGATCCCATGTACAACATGTCCGTAAGCCTATATTATATGTCGTTGAAGCACCCACGCATACCAAAATGCAAGATCCTTCTGCACATGAAGCATATAGGCAGTATGGGCTGAAAAGGATAATAAAATAGAGAGAAGGATATTTCGTTTGCTTAATTTATGCCTCATTTCATGCTTTAGAGTTGTAAAGGGATGGCCACAAGCTAACATACTCCCATCCCTAAGTTAGTGTTCAGGCGTCTCACCAAACCCTCAAAACACTCCTCCCCTTTTAAAGAGTATTTTGAATAAAAGGCCTTATGTTAGGAGATGATATACTTTTTCTGAACTATTATAAGCTCTTTTTTGTCATGCTCTGGGTGTTTGTTTCACTCAAAAACCAATCAACATGAATATAAAAATGTGATGATCATAAATATAAGCTTCTCAAACTCTTTTGAATTCTTGAACCATCTAAAATGACTAAAATACCCCTAAAGTTAAGAAAATTAAGAATAATAGTAAACTAGCTAGATTGATCCTAAATTTTACTCATAAGACCATCACAACATGCTTGATTTTGCCACCAAGTATTGTCTCAATTTGAGCACTTTTTGCTATCGAATTATAACAACTGTCAACTTGTGACATTCTCCCCCACTTCAAATGTTAATGCCCTCATTATTGCTTCAATTTGACATGGCTCCAAGAAAACCTACTTACCCTTTCAAAAATTCATAATGGTCTTTAGCTTACTTCACTGAGTTACTATATTGACTAACTTAAAGCTTGTGTTTTTTAGTGCTATGAATGTTTCCCCTATTTCAAATTTAGGCTATTTGTTGCCTCCATAACATAGGTTTTCTTTTAGCAAAATGTATCCTCCGCAAGTTTCTCAAAGGGCTACTTTTATAGTTTCCTTTCAAAGTGTCCTAACACTCTCTAATGTTGCTTACCCATAAGCTCTCCCAAACTTGTTGCTTTTGTAACTTGTTCAATGGGTAGTTACCTCTACAACTTTGTGCTTTTTGCCTTTATAGCTTGCACGAATGCCACCTCTATAGCAAAAATGTGTGCTAACTCTTTAGCTAATGACCAATGCTTAGCACTTTGAATCATCTACTAATAGGCATCTTGCACCTAGTGTCCCATACTACTAGTACAAGAGACAAGACTTATGTTTAATCTACACAAGAGGCCCCATAACCTTGCTTTCAAGTTCACTTTTTTGCTTTTGATCAATTCATTATACTTTGCAATGCCATTTTCACACTTAATTGGATCTTTTGATCCTTTCTGAACTAATACCCTCTCATATCTTATTAACCACCACAACCCATTCTTGGAGTTGATGCACTCTAGCATTATAGTCTTCATGACCCTTCCTAACTCAAATGACATTCAACAATGCCTAGGCTCTCACTTTGAATAACTTACTAATAGGTATTTTGAACTTAGTGTCCCATACTATCAGTACAAAAGATAGGATTTATGCTTAATCTACACAAAAGGCCTTATAATCTCGCTTCCAAGTTAACTTTTTTTCTTTTGATCAATCATTATACTTTGCAATGCCACTTTCATACTTAATTGGATCCTCTTATCCTCTCTAAACTGATACTCTCTAGAATCTCATTAACTATCACAACCTACTCTTGGAGTTGATGCACTCTAGCATTACAATCCTTATAACCTTTCCTAACTTAAATGACATTCAACAATTCCTAGGCTCTCACTTTGAATCACCTAGTAACAAGTATCTTCCACCTAGTGTCCTATACTACCAGTACAAGAGACAAGACTTATGCTTAATCTATGCAAGAGGCCCTATAACCTCGCTCCTAAGTTTGCTTATTTGCTTTTGATCAATTCATTATACTTTGTAATGCCACTTTCACACTTAATTGGATCCTCTGATCCTTTCTAAACTAATACCCTCTAGTATCTTATCGACACCACAACCTACTCTTAGAGTTAATGCACTCTAGCATTGTAGTCTTCATAACCCTTCCTAACTTAAGTGACATTTAACAATGCCTAGGCTCTCATAGTCCTACTTGATCGTGTCTACTAATAACTTTTTCTAGCATGTCCTTTGATGACTCCTTCACTTAACGACTTGAAAGGGTTGAGCATAGAATATCCTTCACTCTAACTCAAGCTTCATCTTGCTTGTGCATGAGCAAACATAAGCTTAGTATTGTGAAGTCTTCTCAACTAAACAACAATGCAGTGCTACTTTGTAAACCTCTTAAAGTTATTGTTGCCATTCCACCAAGTAACTATGGAGCTTAGACCACTATATCAATGTATTAACTCCTTAGCATCTCATTTCGAATCTTATAAGTGATTATGCACCCTTTATCAACCTATATAGTGTGTAAATTGTATTAATTCCACCAAATCTTAATTTAATCTTCCAACTACGCTCCCCCAAGTAATGCTCCTTTAAGTAATACGAATGATCCTTCCAGACCACATCAAAATGATTTAGATTACTCCTTCTAAAGCAATCCTCTTTGCCTTTTGGCAATGCTCCCTTAAGTAACAAGATTGATCCCTTTGAACCTCTTTGACATGATTTTAGACCACTCCTACTAGAACAATCCACTCATGCCTTCTAATTATGGTTATGCACTCTTGCACGACTAAAAACTTCACCTTTTAATTCCACCAATCCTTCAGACAATGTCAAGCCCTTTAGCAAGACTAACGTTTTTCTCCCTAGATAGGCCATCAATTCCTTCATCCATTTGGATGATGGTTTTCATCCCTCTATGCCATTATTATAAATGGGCATATAACTAAAGTCCCATGCACATAAGCAAGCAAGCTAGCCCTTTGGCACAAATACTTTGGCTCGATGTACCAATTCACAGTCACTCGAATAAATCATTCCATAGAGCACTAGCTTCTTAAGTCGATCCAATTTCTTGCACCTTCTGATTAAATCTTTAGTAATGACACTATTGAGTTTGTGAGAATGATAGCTTCACACATCCCTCATATAGTATTGAAGAAGCTATATCAAAATTAATTATACCTACTCGATCTTGGCCTTCTTGCGCAAATCGAGTTCTGATAGCAAAATGTCATAGGTTTGTAGTTTTTTAATTGAAATTGTGCGACACAGGCTAACTACTCTTAGGGAATATGTTAACTTTCTCACTTAAAACACTCTTTTTGGCATGCTTGGCAAAAATAATGGGACATTGAAGAATTATTGTTCATACAACGAATTCCATGTACAACATATCCATAAGCCTATATTATATGTTACCAAAGTGCCCATACATATCAAACTACAAGATCCTTAAAAGGATAATAGAATAAAAAGAGGGACATTTTATTCGCTTGATTTATGTCTCATTTCATAGTTTAGAGTGTGCAAAAGGATAACTATAAACTAACACATTCATATCCTAAGCTCAATGTCTAGGCACTCCACCAAGCCCTCAAAACACTCCACCCTTTTTAAATAGTATTTTGAACAAAAACCCTCATACTAAGAGATGACATACTTTTTTCAAATTATTATAAGTCCTTTTTTTCATGCTTTGGGTGTCCGTTTCACTCAACAACCAATCAACACAATGATAAAAATGTGAGGATCATAAATATAGGCTTCTCAAACTCCCTCGAATTCTTAAACTATACAAAATAATCAAAATACCTATAAAGTTAAGAAAATTAGGAATAATAGTGCACTAGCCAAATTGACCCTAAATTTTAGCCATATGGCCATCATAACATGCTGGATTTTTTCATTAAGTATTGTCTCAATCTAAGCACATTTACCTGTCAAATTGTCATAATTGCCAGCTTATGACATCCACCTAAGTATAAGTAGTGTCGGGTAGTTTTAAACTCTCGAATTGCATAAAACCATTTCTACTATCAACCTCGCAACTTAATGGTTTGTCATGGATACATCCATGACCTGTTAGACTATTCCATTAAGTTCCATGCTTGTGATGACTTCAGTTTAAATACTTTCAAATAGTAGCACATAGGAAACTCTATAATTATACAATTTCCATTAAACCCACAAACATCATAGTTATCATAATTATCAGAAGGTGCTGGTGCATAAACTTTCCAATTTTTGTCAGATTTTGCCCATTTATTAAGTGGATTAGGTTTGTTGGTTTGGTAAAATACTATTCTTGTAATTACTGAATTATTCATAAGGGTAAGCATGAAGTACATTTCATCCTTATTGGTAATGATGTTAATGGTGATAATGTTATTTAGGAAATTCAACTTTACAACTGGAGCACCACTTAGTTGGAGGCTATACCAAGGTCCAGCTTGGAAGAACTTTCCATTCCTTTCATCACATAATATTCAAGATACTTACTGAGCATTAAACCCAAAGATAAGTCTCTTGTAGAAGGATTATCTAGGCTCTTCCATACTTCAAATTAAGTCCCATCCTACCTTCATACTTAGCAATATTGTATCAGTTGGATAATTAAAGCTTTACCATAAATAGTTTTATGGGTTTACTTCTTTCTCTTCTCTCATCATAAGATTGCCAGAATCCAAAAGCTAAAGTACTATTGGATCAATAATCTGTGGTTTTCTCAATAGACTTACATGCCAAATAATGGTGTTATTTTGAGTAAAAATGAGATTTCCAGTGCTATTGATTATTGAGATACTAAAAAAACCATTGATTGAGTCAAGCTTATTTACAACCCAAACCACTATTTGGGTTAGGATATTCTTATACCAAGTTCTTAGATAATGAGATATGGAATTTCCAAGAGTAAAGAAGCTAAATTAGAAGTTTCCAGTTTTGGAAACTAGGGACATAGCATTTCGGTCCATCATAGAGAGAAAAGGTTATGGTATCAATAGCCATGGAAACTTGAATAAAAAGAATTGCTGAACAAAGGATGATGAAGCTCATCAATAGAAGATATAGTTCATTGCCTTTATGATGCTCCATCGAAGAAATGATACCTTCTAATGTAGAAAAGAATGGTGTTATAAATCGACAACTTAATAGTTAGGATGTGCAACATTTAAACCTTCACCATCTAAAGAATAACTTAGCTAACTAGTTAATACACCACCCAAGCTTAGAATTAATGGACCAAACACACAAACATAGTACAATCAAGACAATTATAAGTATATAAGCAACATATGTAGGCAATCAACATATAAAAAAGGTAACAGTGTGCAAAATATGCAATTCAAATAAATACAAGTAAATACGGTCAAAAATGGTAAAAATTCAAGACATTATGTTTTAAAGAATGGCTATTTCTATTATTAATATAAAGCTTTATTATAATATTGGAAGTATGCAAGGGAAGCACCAAGTTACACACTCTAATCTCTAGATTAGTGCTAAGCGACCATCTAAGTCACCCAGGTGCTACCCCTCTATAGAGTATTTTGAGCAAAAATCCTTCGACAAAAGTTTATATATTTTTTCTGAGTTGCTATAAGATCTTTTTATTATACTTCAAGTGGGATTTTGCTATTAAAATGCATCAATTGAAAGATAAAAATCTAATGATCACAATTATGTGCTTTGTTACTCATATTGGATAAGTTACCTTAGCCAAAAATAGGAAAGCCCTAAAATTAGGAAAATTAAAAAAAAAAGTAAACAAGTTAGATTGGTCTCAAATTTGGGCATTAAGACCTCCATCATATGCTTAATTTATCTACTAAGTTTTATCCCAAATAAAGCTCATCTACTTCGTTGTTTAGTTCATAAGGCTGATTTGTGATATTAGCCCTCCATTTGAATAATTTCAATATCCTCATTAATGACATCTTTAGTTTGCTTGCCTTGACCTCCTCCCTTAATCTCTGCTTATCCACATGAACTCCACCAATAAGCAATTTGTCTTCAATACTTCAACTTGACTAAAATCCTTGAAAAGTCTTTAGTTTGATCCATTTCAACTTCACTTTCAGCTTCCTTCTAACTTATCTCCCTAAGGTTATTGTTGATGAAGAAATCTTTTGCCTTTGCAGCATCTTGAACTCTCAAACATGTTTGAACTTTGTCCCTTTATCATGGCTAATAAAGTTAAACAAAGAGTCATCTTTCTTGTTTTAGTGGTAGAGCCCATGCTATCCAAATTCATTGCCACAAACTATTCTTTGTGACAAAATAATAGCATTCCCAAAATAGTGTAAGCATCAATAATTATTATTACAAATTAATTCTTGTGATCAGATGGGTCAGCATACATGATCCTAAAATATTTGTAGCAACTTCTACCTTTATGCTATTCAAATATATACATGCCCACTAGCATCATTAGAGGCTCCTCTCAAAGGATTTTTCTTGCTCAAGACATCTTACTAAATGTGATACCCTACTAAGTAAGGGATTATTCTCTCAATTATGATCTTGTAAAAGAACTGTTAGTTATTACTTTACTAATCTGCCAAGTTTATTGTGGTAAACGCTAATTGGGACCTACTGCTTCATGTTCTTAGTGACATCACTCTTCAAGATTTAAGACCTAGAATGCCCTGAGACTCATCTTTATTATCAAAATCTTTAGTACCATCCTTGTCACTCATTTGCTCTTTCTCTTTTAATTTAGCTTGCAAATCACTTAAGGCATACTTCTTTAAACATTTCACCACTTTGTGTGGCCCATGGCATAAGAAACATGATAAGGTCTTTGACCTTTTAGTACTATTGAAAACTCGAGATGATGTTGATCCTTAGGAGCTAGAAGATTATCTATTATTCTCTCCCCGCCACTTTTGGACTTGTCCTTTTTATTTGATTAACCATGATTCCCACCAAAAGAATTCAAGGCATAACCTTTTGAGTTCTTGTTAGAGGAGAAAACTAATATCATAGTCATAAAAGTGCTCTACTGTAGTCACCACTTCAATGAGTCTTTAGATCTTTTTCCTTCGAAGTTTTATGGCAACTTCATATAAGAGACAGTCGATAAAGTAAAAAAGCTTGTCCTTTTTAGTCATATCTTGGATATCTGACATAATGGTTATGAATTTTTCATATATTTTTGGATTGAGCTAACTTACCATAAATCTAATAGCTTGTGTCTTACCAAGTAGTCAAGATTTTTGAGGTAAAAGTGCACTTTCAGTTCTTGTTTTAACTTTTCCTAAATATGAATGTGGCACCTACCCACTTAAATATCTTGATATTTTTTCTCCATCATACCTTGGCACAATCTATGAGGAATATTGTGGCCTGGTTAAACCCAAATTCCTTAGAATTGTCATCACCCAACCCCAATTGTGACAAGTGTGGATCTCAATACTTGGTTTCCATAAGTTTTGACATTAATTCCTTAAATCTATCTAAAAGAAGTTTCCATATTCCTAAAGAAAACTCGAAATTCACTTTAAATTTTATGAAAAAAAAATAGAGAGAGTCTTTCCTATTTTTGAATAGTTCTTGAGGACCACATGTTTTAAAATATAAAATTTGCATTTTCCAAACACAACAACTTCAAAAAGACACACAATACCATACAAATACATATACAACAATTTAACACCAGATAAATTAACATATCTCTATTGTTAATGCTGATTCTAATCCTAACTATCAATCTCTTTAGCAAGGTAGCCTTGATTCTCTATAAACATATGTCTAAACTAGAAAACATTAAAAATAAAATAGAATAAATTGTAAGAACTCAATGAGCATATATCTACCATTATTAAACCTTGATTCAATTATATTAAATGGTCATATGCTAATTAAGAGTTTGATTAGAGGAATAAATTCAACCCAAACTTCCAAAGTTTCTAAATATGTGAAACTAAGCCTTAGATGAAATATTCACCTACACATAACTTAAATTTTATACTTCTTATCATAAATCTTAATAATTTTAATTATTTAATAGCACACAACATCATTATTATATCACACACTACCCATTCTAGGTAAACATCACAATCACAAGTAGCTATTAAGGCTTAGAAACAAATAAACCATCTCAATCACACTAATTATAATATCCAATATCACATCATATCACATATCTAGTTATAGTAAATATATGTGTTGCCACTTTTTGATTTCTAGGTTAATATTATATTTCTCTCAATTGTTCACTAGAAATTTCCTATTTAATTTTTAGATCGATCTTATATTTTTTACAACTATTTGTTAAAAATTTTCTATTCGACTTTCACATCATAGCTTCATTATTGTTCATAGTTCCTAATGTCACTTTTGGCATGATCCACAAGTAAAATGCACAAGAGAGTTAAGCTCTCATATCACATTTATTTATAAGACCTTTAATGCAAGATAACTAATTCATCATGGAGCAATATAATGCATACAACAATATATATATATAATAAAGCGTCATATTCACCCACATGGCCATGACAAATAGATATCATAGAAACTCAATCACAATTCATCATTAGGCAGAAATATCACTACTATGCTTTTACTACACACTCTAATCCATTAACTTTCACTTAAATAGTTAATAACACTTATACATTGGCACTAAATTTACACATAATTATATATATACGTGAATATAAAATCTATTATATTAATAAAAATATTATAATTCATAACAATTAAAT
The DNA here is from genome assembly GCA_020226215.1 of Sindora glabra. Taxonomy (NCBI): domain Eukaryota; kingdom Viridiplantae; phylum Streptophyta; class Magnoliopsida; order Fabales; family Fabaceae; genus Sindora; species Sindora glabra. The sequence continues at coordinate 67,004,509 of CM035226.1, forward strand.
TATCTTTTATTAAAATATTAATCTATGATGAAATATATACTCACTTGAAATCATCCTATAGTTTTGAAGATTCCTAACTATTTTGCTTTTACCTTCCATTTTTTTCTACTACCAATATGATAATAAATTATAATTATATGCACATACTTTTTTTCTTTTTCACATATTACAAATCTATATCCTGATTATAATATAATGGCATTCCATATTACGTGCTTCTTATATTTTCCAGTATTAACTGATAATCAAGCTATGCCATTTAGTTATCTTAGATTCTAACTTTCTTTACATATTTAGAAGTAACTCACAAAATCAACATAGGCTTATATACATATATAACAAATTTTATATTAATTTATACAAGTAAAAATATTAAAATATAATGCCCCTAATAAACTTTGTTCTCATCACTTTATTAGCTTAGATTAACACTTCCTTATATTTTGAGAGTTATCATAAAGAAATCAAAGGCTTCCATAAATGAAGGTCTTCTTAAATTAAGCTTTGAACACCAAAATGTTAAAACTTTATGTCATGAAAAATTACAATTTTATAAAACTATATAGTTGTTTTTCCATATTCCTACATGTATCTCAAGAGATCATAATATATATATATATATTAAAGATTTTTCAACACCAAAAAATATGAATATTAATAATATAAGAACCCTATTCATGCTATTATAACATTTTATGATATAAAATTATAATTTTCTAAAGTCTTTATCATTTATTCAAAATCTAATTAGATCATGCTTAAATCCTTTAAAAATTTAAGATATAATACTTCATATTTACTCTAATCCTCCTATTTCAAAAATTTATATCATAAAGGTCATTTTTCTAACCCATTACTACATATTTGAAGTATACATAAAATGGTTTTTTCTAATTTAGCTTTAAACACTAAACACCAATAAAATTAATAGTAAAAACAGATCTTAAACATGCTATTTTAGCATTCCATAGTGTAAAATTTTTATTTTTTAAAGATGACACTATTTTTCTTACAGTATACAAAAGATATATTTTCTTGGATTTAGCTTAGATCATCATAAATATTACAATTTTATGATATAAATAGGTTCACCTACCTTTCAAGTGCTTCACTGAAGCTTATCAGTGGTAGAAACTTATCAGAGTGCTAGTGAAAGAAAAAAGGTTGAGCAGCTCTATCCTTTCATTGGCCATGCCTCCCATGGCCTCTTTTCAACAATTACTAATTGCCATAAGTTGTGAAGGATGCTCGTTAAGCAATGGTTGCCAGAATAAAGGAGATTACAGTAGACAAACTTGGAAAAAGAACTAACTTTGCTACTGTTCCTAATGTAAAATGCGATTTTTTTATGCTTGTAAATAGCAATTGAGCTAAAGTCATAAGCAGAGGATAAACACGAGAAGATTGGCAATGATAGTGGTAGCCAAAAATGCCAAGCCTAGCAATAGTAATTGCTCAAAGAAGAAAAAGAAAGAGAGAAAGAGACAATAGGAAGAGAGTGAGAAAAGAGAGAAAGAATTCAAGGATTTCTAAAAGAAAGAGAGGTTGGAAGAAAATAAAAATAAGAAAGAAGGGCAGCATCGATAATGAAAAAAAAAGAAGGATAGAGGAAATGCATAAAATAAGCTATGGGTAATGTGCTTCTCACCTATTACAAGCTTAATTCCCTTTTTAAAACCTATCCCTCTATCTAATTTAAAAATCCATCTAAGCCATTCATTTGCTTTAGCAATTCATTTTCATAAACTAATTTTATTTAAAATTTTAACTCAATTATTTTTAATCTTTCCTCAATATATAAATGCATTTGTAATAACTTGATTAATTTGAAAATCTTAAAATAAATATTTTTATCTCCCATAATTTCCAAAAATAATTTATTAATTACAAACAATTTATTTCACTCCCAAGCACTAAAACTATTTTCAATTTGTAAGAAAATCCTTATAGAAAATATTTAGACAAACCTTAAATTAATAATGGCCATTTAAAAATAAGTCTATTTCAAACTTTAACAATTCTTAAAAATAATTTATTAAATATAATAATTTATTTCATAAATTCTTGCACCTGTAATCATTAAAATATTTTCAACTTGTAGGAAATTTCTTATAAAAATCATTTTAAACTAATCTTAAATTAATAATAGCCATATATATATAAATAAATAAATTTCAAATATTATCATAGGTATCATTTACAATATTTTAGAACTTTTAATATGAAAAATAAATTTAAAATCAAATGTTAACTGAAAGAATAAATAATTACCTACAAGCATCAAAATTTATAAAACTTTAAATTTTAACTTAGGATATTACAAGAATATATTCCTGTGACTTGAAAGTATTGATCCATATCAAATAGGAAATTCTTAAGTTTTTAGGCATCTTTCTGTCTTTCTCTCTCTCTCTTGCAAATGGCCTAGGTTCAGAGACTTTCATCATGACCTTTTATAGTGGTTGTAAGGTAACCCATTTCCATTGAAAAAGTTGCCATAACATCCCTTACCTTATTAAAAAGTCCTTGAATGCGTTCCTAAGTTCCCTTTAGGTGTTCTCAATCGCAACAAGCCATTCATCAACTTATGGAGCATCACCACTCCCTAAGCCATTGACCCCCTTATTTGCTTCAAGAGTCTTAACTCAATGCTCATGAGTTTCCCAATTTTAGGCCTTTGAAAAAGTTTAGGAATCTTTTTGATCGTCATACTTCTTATGGCTTCTGCAATTCCCTCAAGATTCTTAAGTGTGTTCTCAATTGCTTCGAAATGTTTGGCATTTGTCATCTTCTTCACCATGGTAAGTGTATTCATAAGCACAATGGCATTTATGGTGTGGTTTATGCCATGCTTTGATACCAAATGACATGAACTACCAACTTAAATGTCAAGATGTATGACACTTAAACCTCCACCACCTGAGCTTAGAAGTGAAAGACCAAATACACACTCACAATTAGGGAAACTATAAGCATATAAGCAACATAATATGCAAAATATGCAATGCAAACAAATGTGGGCAAATGTGGTAAAAATTCAGGACATTATGTTTCAAAGAGGGACTACTTTTATTATTAATATAAAGTCTCATTGCAATGTTGAAAGCATGCAAAGGAGACACGAAGTCACACACTCTGACCCTTGGACTAGTGTTAAATGACCATCAAGGTCACCCAAGCACTTTTCTCTTAAAGAGCATTGTGAACAAAAGCCTTCTCAATACGAGTTAATATACTTTTTTTAAATTGTTATAAGGCTTTCTCACCATGCTCTAGGTGGAATTTTGCTACCAAAATACATTGATAGAAAGATAAAATCCAAGGATTGCAGTCATGTGCTTTGCTACTCACACTGGACAGGTTACTTAGATCCAAAATACAAACAAAGCCTCAAAATGGGGAAAATTGGAAAAATAGTAGATAAGTTAGATTGGTCCCAAATTTAGCCTACAAGACCTCCATTATATACTTGATTTATCTATCAAGTTTTACCCTAAACGGAACTTGTTAGCCTAGTCATTTGGTTTAGAGAGCTAACTTGAGTCAAATAACCATGTGACATAACTTTATTATGAATCAACATTGGAATAGATATTTAAGTTATAATAAATTATAATTATTTTAATAAAAATATTAATCTGTTACAACATTTATAAAATTATTTTTTTAGCACATTAACAGTAAGAAGGTCTAAACTTTATCAACGTATTATTCCAGCCCTGCTCAGTATAAGAGTCGTTTGGTTTGATGGCGGCAGTGTGTTCCCATTCCCATGACAACTTGGGTTGGACTCCCTTGGCTGTAAAGTCATTACATAAACAATTTGTAATCAATAATGTTAAATATTTTTTTTATTTTATAAAATTAAACACTTATTTATTAAAGTATCTCATATTCAACTGCATAATTAATTATTCAAAAATTTATGATTTTTTTTTACATAATTGTAACAATTACATGTCAAACTAATATGTATGTGATAAGTAAATAAATCAATCAATAAATATTTTCTTAAACATTATATTAAAATTATTTAATTATAATTGTTAATTTTTTAATAGATGCAATCAAATAATTTTGATTCAACAACTTTTAGAATTGCCACATTATCATGAACTTTGAAACCCTTAGAGTAACATAGAATTCACCAATCTTTTTAACTCAAATATTTAAGTGAAAGAAAATGAAAAACTAACATGAATATTTTTTTTAATTTCTTCCTCTAAATAAAAATATTTTTAATGACACGAAAAACTCGCCAAAATTTAGAAAACGACAAAGTGAACAAGTACTCTCGCTGACTTATAGGAGCAAAGCTTATTCAAGATAAGGAGTCTTGATCATTCAAAATTATTAAATTTATACATTACTAATTTGAAAATGCTGTGTACATTAGAAGTAAATTTCAAAATTAACTTCCAAATCTTTTATATCTATTGATTGGACTGTACAAAATTTTCTTACCATTCTATATTAATTGATATTCCTCGATGTATCTTTGAAACCTAATTGCAAATCTCATTTTCAATATATGTAGCAATTCTATTAGTAATTATGTAAAAAAGTTTCTAAAAATTAGTTTACATAGATTATTTGAACCTCTGAAAATTTTGAGTTTGTCATAAAATTTTAAGTCAAGATCGGCGTTGCTGACTTATGCGTGACTCCAAGTTATGATCAACATTCACAGTACTGTGTGATCTACGAAGTCAAAGTTGTCAGTGGATGGAATATTTACTTTCTATGAACATAATACATAGAAATTTAGGTTGCGCGCTCGTTTCCAAGAAAATATCTTTATAAGGCTATAGTTGTAAAATATTACTATGATACAAAAATATGTTATTTATTTAATGTTAATTATGTGAAGAGTAGTCTGAAAGATATGTAACATTTTATTTTGAAGAGGAAGTTACTAGCTCCACTATCACATTATTAGATATCATAATTATTTAGTTAAGATATATAAGTAATATTTCACTTATCTATTATATACAAATAAATAATAGTTTTATACTCACAATATTTTTCGACAATCATGCCATCTTCTTAGTAATTCTTTTTTACACAAAGAGTGCATACGATTTTGTTATGGGTTCATTTTAAGATGTGATTTATTTGTTCAGTTACTTTTAGGATTTGCTTGATATATATATATGTATATATGTATGCATATATATGTATATATATATGTATATATGTATGCATATATATAACACGTTATACTAAAGATAAATTAAATGTTTGGTTATTGAACTACCAATATAAAACATTAGTTCTTCTTAAATTAATTTATGTATACATGTCAATATTGGATTTACATTCCAGCTGCATTCATCACTGTAATTCTGAAAGGTCATGATTATTGCAGGAAAAATTAGAAAAGAATATTATATATACAGAATGTACATTATTATACAAGTTTAAATTAAACAGTTTCTCCATTTTTTCCTTCAAAAAACAAAACATATTATTTCAAACTTATGAGTTACGTCCAAAAACTAGCAATATTTACATAGTATAAAGTTATTTTAATTTGATGCTAACCTGGAACTAGTATAGCATTGTCACTTAACTACTTCTATGGAATGTCACTGCTGAATTAATAGAATTTGGGCTATGTTAAACGGAGATAAACATAGAATATAATATAAAATTATGTGAAATGAGATTTATAATTTTTTAATATAAAATAAAATTAATAAAAATTTGTATTTATCTATCTTTCTTTAATATGATATAAAGAAAAAAAATCATATTCATTTGAGTTTATACCTTTCGAATAATTTTTAAAAGTTTTAAATGAAGAATTAGAGGATTTCCTTGGTATTTATTTCAATTTCAACACCTTTTTTGTTAATGTCTCATCAATAATTGTGATGGAAGTTTCAACCCAGTTTAATTCATCCGTTAAATTTTTCATTTTGAATCTATTCAATAATAAAAATAAGATATAAAAAGTTTGGCTTAGTATTAAAATGACCATCTAGTTTGAACTCAATGACAATTTAACCTATTAGTGTGATACCGAGCGATTTTTGGTGATAGATCAGACTATTAACTGTTACGATATAAATAAGAATCATTACTCTTAATCCTAAGTTTAGTTTTGATCACTTTTTGTTAGTGATAGAATTTCTCCTTAAAATAAAATACACAATTAGGGTTGATAGAAGTAGTGATTTTTATTAGAGTTCATGATCAAGTCTAATCATGAGCAAATTGTGATATATAAAGAGATTCATATGCATTATACATCACAAATAGGTTTATTAGGTAATTCTTAATCTTTAATTAATCTATGTAATAATATTATCTTTTTCACATGATTCAATTGGGACTATTATTATTAAAATTAATTTTTACCAACATACGGATAGAATATGTTATTACATAGATTCAAAAATATAAATTTGTCTTTTGAGTCATTAAGGTTGTATCTTACAATTTCTAATCTTGATTTGGCAATTAGGGAGGCAAAAGTCTCAAATTAATGCTGAATCTACAGTAGATCAGAGAAATCATTATGAAAAGTAGACCTATTCTAATAAAATGTGTTTAATGGTAATAAAGTATATGATGGATATGATTAGAAGAAAGAGTATTCTCAAAACAACTAATGTCAAAATGTTCTTGGATTCTGTAGGTGAAAAATATAAGAAGTTTGATAAGTTTGAGAGGGGTTAGTATCTTTTGATGCTTAGGAAATTTATGTATAATGGTATTAGTGGGGTAAAAAGGTATATTTTGATATTGTTCAATTACTATAAGTTGAAAACTATGCAAGTTGATCTGGGAGAAAGTTATTCAACTTGGTATGTGTTGGAGCCTCTCTCATCTCAATTTGATATTATGAAGGCATCTTATAATACTCAGAAAATTGAATAGATCATCAATGAGCTTATTTCAATCATTACATTAGCTGAGGAAAACAAAAAGCCTAAGGCTTAGGTAGTATCACATGGCAAAAATTCAGATCATGGTGCAAGGGCTAATAAAAAAGACAACGAAGGTCATTATAACCATGGAAGGAAGGAAGGTGAGAAAGGTAAATCTAGTAAACAACAACACTGTAAACCTAATAAGGCCCAATTTAAGGGTGATTGTTAGTTTTGCAAGAAGTAAGGGTATAAGAAAGTAGATTACTTTAAGTATAAGAAACACGTTACAAAGAAAAAGAAAAGTACCTATCTAAATTTATCCTGTTTTGAATTGAATATTGTTAATGCACATCAAATTCTTAGTAGTTAGATACTAGTGTACTATTCATGTGACTAATTATTTTTAAAAGCTAATTGTGAGACTTGAAAATGGAGATAAAGTTAAAGTGGGACACATAAGATTAGTGAAGTTAAAGTTAAATACTAGATATCAATTTTTACATAATAATGTATTTTATATATCTTCCTTAAGAAAGAATTTAATTTTAATTGTCACTTCAGATTTAATTGGATATTCCTATTATTTTGGCAATAGAAAAGTTGAATTACTTTACAAATCCTTTGTTGTGGGTACTAATTTTGTGTGAAGACTTATACGGAATTGATTTTAATTCTAATTTTGCCAAATCAATAAACCTTTTTATTAGGAAGAAAATATGTTGAATTGATGAAAAGTTCTCAATGTTATGGCATAGATGATTAGGACACATTTCTTAAGAAAGAATTTAAAGTGTTGTAAAGGAGAAAGTACTTTATGATTTGGACTTCTTAAATTTGGAACCTATGTGGACTGCATAAAAGGAAAACTTATAGCTAAAGTGGGAAAAGGTAAGAAAAGTAGAAAGAAGAATATTCTAGAAGAATATTCTTAAAATTGATTATTACTCGAAATTTGGTTGAATGAAGCTGCTTATTGAGAAGTCAGAATCACTAGAAGCCATCAAGTCATTCAAGGCGAAAATTAAGCTAAAACTAGGGAAACAAATAAAATGTGTAAATTTTTAATAGAAATGGTTAATATTATGGTAGGTACGATGAAACAAGAAGAAACCTTAACTTTTTTGTGAGATACCTAAAAGAGTGTAGAATTTATGTAAGTTACACCATGCCTAAGACATTAAAGCAAAATGAAATTATAGAAAGGAGAAATCAAACTCCTATAGACATGCTAAGATTTATTTTGGCCCATGCCTCACTACTAAAATTCTTCTGGAGTGATGCACTGAGAACAACAACTCAATACCTAAAAACCCTTACAAATGATAAGAAGCCTAGTTTAATGTGTTTTCAAATTTGGGGTTACAAAGTTGAAGTAAAGCACTATGTTCCATACATAAGGAAACTTGATTCAAAGACTATTGATGAATACTTCATTGGCTACTATAATGGCTTGAGAGAAAATAGATTTTACTATTTAATTACACGACCAAAGTAATTGAATTTGATTAAGCTATCTTCTTTGAGAATAAATTAGATGGTAAAAGCCAAATATTACACATCATGAATTTCACTGAAGATAAAACAATTTTTTCGCTAGCACCAATATTAGGAGAGTCATCTTTAGTTATTCTACTAACTAATCTAATACAATCAATGGTAGAAGATGTCGAATCAAATGAGATAAATGAAGAAATTTCATTGAAAAGATCTCATAGAGTTTGCAGTTTAATAATTCCTAATGATTACCTTATATATCTATAAGAGCATGCCCTACAACCTTTTCTTAAGCCATATCTAGTTCAAATTGTTCTAATTGGATGAGCGTTATGAAGGATAAATTGGCTTCAAAGTACAAAAGCCAAGTGTGTGATCTAGTAAAGCTTCCTATAGGTTATAAGTTAGTTAAATGTAAATGGGTCTTCAAGACCAAGAAGGATGCTTGAGGTGAAATCGAGAGGTACATGACCATATTGGTAGCTAAAAGCTAAATTCAAAAGGAAGACATAGACTACAAAAAAACTTTTTCACCAATTTCAACCAAGGATTCATTTTGAGTTGTCATGGCATTTATAGCTCCTTTGATTTAGAGCTACATTAGATCAATGTAAAAGTTGCCTTCTTCAATGGTGATCTATTAAAGACTATTTAAATGAATAGTTAAATGGTTTCCAAGAGAAGGGAAAAGAGTACCTTGTATGTTAATTTAAAAAATCTGTTTATGGTTTAAAACATGCTTCTAGATAATGGTACTTTAAGCTTAATAAAGTAATAACTACTTTTAAGTTCAAGGAGAATGCAGTAGATTAATGCATTTATATGCCAATGAGTGTGAGCAATTTTATTATTTTGGTACTATGTATGGATGAAATTCTCCTTGCAAGTAACGATGTGACTTTGTTCAATGAGACAAAAAAAATGTTATTTAAACATTTTGATATGAAGGATCTTGAAAATGCCTCCTATATTTTAGGGATAATGATTTATCATGACAGATCCCAAAGTTTGCTTAATTTGTCTTGGTAGATATACATTGAGAAAATATTGAAGAATTTCAAATATCAATGTACTTTCAAGTTTTCACACCCATTTCAAAAGGTGAAATTTTCTCTAAGTCCTAATGTTTACATAATGATGTTGAAATAAAAAAAAATAAAAAATGTCCTATATGCATTGGTTATTGGTAACCTGATGTATGCTCAAGTATGTCTATATCCTAACATAGCTTATGTTATTTGTATACTAAGGAAATACTTGAATAATTTTAGTCAGAGACATTAGATTCCTACAAAAAAGTCATAAGGTGTCTACAAGATACAAAAAATTATATGTTGACTAATAAGAGTTTGAGAGATCTCATAGTTATAAGTTATTCAAATTTAAATTTTACTAGTTGTCCTAATGATAATAAATCAACATCTAGATATATTTTTATGATGGTAGGAGGAGTTGTGTTATGAAAAAGTATTAAGCAATTCTTAATAGCAACTTTCACTATAGAAGCAGAATATGTCATGTTGTATGAAGCCATTTTGTATTGTTATTGGTTAAGACATTTTATAGATGGTTTCAAGATTATTGAGAGTATTTCTGGACCTTTGACCATTTATTATGATAATATTGCTATTGTGAACTTTTCTCGTAACAATAAAAGTTTTACCTATACGAAACATTTTGATATAAAGTACTAGTTTTGTGAGAGAAAGTACATGAGCACATCACATATATTCATTACAAGAAAAGAAACTATCAATGATAACATTTGTCGTCACTGAAAATATTTCAATCACCGCAGAAGGTAAAAGTCGTTGCTAAAAATGTTGTCAATATAAGTTCATCACTAAAACAACCTACACCAATAAAATTTTTATTGTCAGTAAAAATAAACTCTTAGCGATGATTTTATCGTCGCTAAAAACTATTTCAAATTTCAAATTTGAAGGCTTTTAGTGATAACATAGTCTTCACTGAAAGTTTAACTTTTACCGATGAAAATTGTCATTGATATAGCTTGACTTTCAGTGATGACTATGTTGTCACTAAAAGCCTTCAAAGAAAAAAATAGAATTACTCTTTAGCGATGACTTTATCGTCACCAAAAGTAATTTTATTTTTTTTATTTTTCTCTTTAAACCTTTAGCGATAACAAAATGCCGTCGCTAAAAGTTTATATTAATTTTTTAATGAGTAATAATTAGTATATTATATTTAATAATATAGATAATACTTTGTATTTTGAATCAATTGAGTTAATTTGATAATTTTTAATTTAATTTTGTATAATTTAAATTTTATAACTCAAATTCTATAGTTTTATATAATAATACCTTTTATTTCAAATATTTAATAGTATGAATATAACAAAATCACCTAATTAATATAAAAAAATTAATACTTATAAGATAATTATGAAATTATTTATACACAAAAAAATTTATGTACATGATTCATACAAATATCTCTATATAAAAAAAATCCTAAATACATATTGTGTAAGTATTTAAGAGAAAAGCCCACAATTGAATCAGATGAAAAGATACAAATTATTATATTCATATAATAAAAGTACATAATAACTCTTACACAATTGTGAGTTATCATACAAAAAAAAATTCTATTTCCTAATCTAATTTAGTGTTGGTAGACCTAACAGACTCATCGCCACGGTTATCTCTTTCTTTGCCATCATCAGATTGTAGAAGCACATCCTCCATATAATCTTCAATTGTTTCATCTTCAAAGTTATTGTCATCATCAATGAAGACATCCACTCCTTCTTTCGCAAACCCAATATTCATAGAAGGTGAAATGATTGAATGACCATTTCTCTAATCCCTTAAGTTAACTAAATGGAAATCTCCAAAATCAACTGTGAGGTTGAAATTGGAGTAGTTACTTTCCTTCAGGAATGATGAGTCTGTTAGTCCATATGCCCTAAAATCAATCATATTGATGATTATAAATTTGAATCGTGTTATTTCAATGACAATTCCAATTATCATATTTATACATATATTGCCTACGTAATATATTTAATTATGATAATAACCTTAGAATAATTATATTCTTAAATGTCCCTAGTCATATATCATTGAGGATTAGGTTATTTTGATATGTTAAGACTAGCATGTGTGGTGACTTATATGAGATATTAAGTCTATACATGAGTCAAGTTAAAGAATAATTATATTTAATTATGATATTTATACATATATGTTAAGACTAGCATGTGTGGTGACTTATTTCAATGACAATTCCAATTATCATATTTATACATATATTACCTACGTAATATATTTAATTATGATAATAACCTTAGAATAATTATATTCTTAAATGTCCCTAGTCATATATCATTGAGGATTAGGTTATTTTGATATGTTAAGACTAGCATGTGTGGTGACTTATATGAGATATTAAGTCTATACATGAGTCAAGTTAAAGAACTTGTGTACTAGACCAACCCATCCTAAGAGCACTGCATGGATTATTATATGAGTGTCATAAGTGATTCTTAGTGATCATTATTAATATAGTCCTTTGACCTGAGATCACTAAGGTTCCCTACATGTGAGTTTCATATTTTGATACTACTCTATGTCACTTATGGTTGAGTGAATGCAAGGATACTTATTGGATATATCACATATCATACAAAGGAATTTGTGTAATCAAGATGAAATTTGTCCCTCCTATATAACAAGAGTGACATTTATGGGCCCTTTGATTAAGTAAGACTGAAAAAAATACATGGTCATGCTCAAGTGAATTAATATGGGATGTCAATTACATTTGTTTTATTCAGCTTACTTAGGAATCAAGAAACCTTTGGATTAGGCTATACGGGAATGACATGGTCCATATCTCATGCTCAATCTAGATATCTAGGATAAAAGGACATAGATGATGATCACATATAAAGGTTCAGCTAAATCACTGACTTTCTCATTACTTGGGTAACAATGATGTGTTGCTAAATACCGCTCATTATTTATGATCATTAATGTGATTTATGATCATTGCCAATATAATGAGAGTTTGTAGGGTCACACACTTAGAGTCTAGTGGATTTAGAATTAAAGGACTAAATTGTTTGGGCCTAATATTTGGGAATTCCATGTTATAATTATAAGGCCCAATAATAAGCCTATAATTATACATGGAACAAAGCTCAATTAGTTAGGATTTTTTATGCACCTATTTAAATAAGCTTGTTGGGTAATAATACAGGATTATTCATATATCCTAAAGCATAGAAAAACCCTAGCACCCCTTCTTGACCATAACCCTTGAAGAGGCATAGCTAGCACTATGAGGCTAAGGAGAAGAATTCCAATCAGTATTCATGTGGACATTCACTGGTGATCTGCTAGTTCATGTCGGTACCTTGGAGTCTTCAGCTGAAAGGAAGTGGAAAAGGTGATTAACAAATGAGTCCCTAAATCATCACAAAGGTATTCCTTGAATCTTTATTCTAATATAACGTTTTGCATGGATCTGTTAGCTAGGATCAGTTAATTCCGCTGTGCTTGCTTGGCTCCCAATCCTAATAGAGTCTTGTATATTGAAATGATCGTTAGGTAGATCCCATATATTACGATGCACAATAGTATGGACAACCCTCCAATTTTTTCTATTAAGAAGATTATCGATATAGAAGACTTGTTGTGCTTGAGTTACAAGAATGTAAGGGTTATCTCTGTACCATTGCCCACTGACAAAAATGCTTGTGATGTTTTTATCAATGCAAATCTTCTTCTTCCTCATATTAGTATCATACCATTTGCATTTAAATAAACTCACAGTGTAGTGGTTTAGATAAGTTAGTTCTATAATGTCCTCTAGTAGACCATAAAATATGTTGTCATCAACTCCCAGAATAGAAATGCCACTATTTTGTGTTTTATGTTTCATATCCTGAGTTTCGACTACAAAACACACTCCATTAACAAGGCATGCTGAGTATATCATAACAGTAAAACTAGACTCGGAAGCTAACAATATTAGCTCTTTAGTGGCTTCGGGGGAACTACTTCTACATAAATGGTACATTTACAAAAATAACATTTTTATGAATAGTTAAATTGGAAAAAATTTCAAGTAGGGAATAACATCTACATGATTGATATAACACACTTGGAAAGAACAAACTTTTACCTTAGAGTAAAACCATGTGAGAAATTTTATTCTCTGTAACTTATCTATGTTATCAGCATCGCTTCATTCGAGCTCTTATCGATGCTCACTATATTACATATGTATTTTAGTACATTGTAATTATTTTAAAGAAATGTACAAATAAATATAAAAACTTACCGAAGATACTTTTCGATCTCCACATAATTATTCAAGATGTACCATATAGCAACAGCTTAATTCTTTCTATTAAAATGAGATATGATCTTTTTTCCTAAAGGTCGACAGTGAGATCAAAACACTAACAATGCCCTTTCTGCATGTTTAGATGCTACATCCTGGTTTTGGTCAGGCCAATTGAATCTAGTTTCCATCCCTTCTAGATACATGAAACAAAATGCAAATGTCTCATCTACAACATATCCTTCTACAATCAAACCCTTAGGTCGAGCACGATTCTTAAGATAATCCTTTAACCTTTTTATATATCTTTCATCTGAGTACATCCATAAAAAATGAACGAGACCACTCAACAATGCTTCGTCAAGTAAATGCATTAACAGGTGGACCATTATATCAAAAAATGCCAAAAGGTATATTCTTTCAAGCTTACATAGAATGATGATAATATCATGCTTGGCTTGCAAGACATCCCTCCTACTGAGAGTTCTAATACATATTTAGTTAAAAAAATTGCACAACTTAACAATAAGAGATGATAAATCCTTTGGAAAAAATGTTCGAACTGAAGGTCCTAATAACATGACAGTCATGTAATTTCGACCTTTTAACCTCATATCATGATCAATCACATTCTTCTTAAAACTGCCAGCAAACCCATCAGAAAATTTCATATTTTTTATAAACTGGCAAAATCATCATCGTTCTTCTTGATTGAAGGTGTATGTAGCATGTGGTTTGAAGAGCTGGCCCTTATCTTCATATAAATGTAAGTCTGACCTTATCTTCATATCCATTAATCCCGCCTCACATTATTTGTGTCCTTTGTCTTATGCTCAATATCCAATAATATACCCAGAAAACTATCACTTACATTTTTCTTACAGTGCATCACATCAATATTATGCCTTAAGATCATTATTGGCCAATACAGGAGGTCAAAAAATATGCTTATCTTACTCCAATTAATTTCTTCAGTGCCCTTCTTCCGCTTTATATTGCGAAACTGAACATATTTACTAGGAAGTCTTTATGCCACCTTACCTAACTAGTCCATGATAATTTCATTAGTAAAAGGATGAAAAGTGGCTCTGCTATCTGTCTTCCTATTGAATTCCTTTTGATTTCTCCATGTGTGACTCCTTGGAAGCTAAAAACAATTACCATCATAAGCAATTTTCCCTTTAACTCAAATTGATAGAGTATCATCATTACATGTAGGACATGCTTTATAACTTATCCACTCCACCCTAAGAGACTGCTTCAAGCAGGAAAATCATTTACAGTTCATAACAAAGCAGCCTGTATGTTAAACATAGTATTTGTATTAGCATCTCAAGTTTTAACCCCCCTCTCCTAAAGATACCTTAAATCCTCTATAACTGGTCTTAGGAAGACATCTATATCCTTGCCTGGTGACTAAGGTCCCGATATTAATAAAGTTAACATAAAAAGGGATTGAGACATGCAAATCCATTAGGGTAAGTTATAAGTAGTCACAACCACTGGCCATATACTATATGACAAATTCCTATCACCAAAAGGATTAAATTTATTTGCACTTAAGCCCAGCTTAACATTTCGCAGGTCGATGAAAAAATTAAAATGCTTCCTATTAAATTCCTGCCAAGCTTCCCCATCAACAGGATGTTGTATTACCCTATCATCTATTGACCTGCTAGTATGATGCTATGTCATATCCTTTAGAGTATGCCTTAACTCATATAATCACTTCAGCTAAGGAGTCAGTGGAAAATGCCGAAGCACTTTTTGAGGCATATTTTTCTCTTTCGTGTTTTTGTCAACCCACTGGCTCTCCTCACATATTGAACAATTATCATTTGAAGCATTTTCTTTCTAGAAAAGTGCACAATCATGCTTAGACACATGGATTGACTCATACCCCAACCTTAAATTGTTGAGCCGTTTCCTTTCCATTATAATATGACTTAGGCAATTTATTGTTCATCAGATGTGCCTCTTTCAATAACTTTAAGAGAGCATTAAATGACTTGTTAGTCTATTTATGTAACACCTTCAAGTGCATGAGTTTCACCAAAAAGTTTAAGTCCAAGAATGATGTGCAACTCAGATACAGTTCTATTTCCATTTGCATAAATAAATCATCATAACTGCTACGATTCAATCCAATGTCCCCTAGGAATACATAGTTATTCCCCTCTCTTTCATTGCTAATTATTTCTTCAATTTCATGAGAGCCGATGAAATCATGTATAATATCTATCATCTCATCTCTATTATTAGGAGATACCCTTTTTATTCCTTTAAAAGTGAAAACATCTGCTTCACCATGGTGTACCTAATTCATGTATAAAGGGTCAAATCCATTATCTATGATATGTGCCGCCAATGTTCCTAAATTTTGGAATAATAGATTCACACACTTCTTACATGGACATCTCACCAAGCCCCTTTCATCTACAAAGTTTTTAGCTCTATTAACAAACATCATTGTACCATTCTAATACTCGTCCAACAAGCAATTTCGTAGATGGATCCAACTTTTATCTATCAACATCGTACTACTAAATAGGAAAAATATGACTTCATATGGAATTAGGGGTTGGGATCAATATTTGTTATGTCCTAAATCCACCATATCACTCCAATTCTAAAAGATAGGATCCTATCCCATTCGAAATATTTTTATAGTTATTAATTCATCCATGCTCATCGTTTCTTCCATGCAGAAATTTCAATAACATTTCCTCATAGTTCTCCAAGTGTTCAAACTACACATTGGTATAGTTCAAACTCAGAGAACAATTAAGATGCTAAAAAATTTCTACAGTATGAAATAAAAGCCAGATAAATTCTTAATAATAACTATAGAATATATCCCAAACTATCTAACTTTATAAAATAATTCAAGGGTTAGTTGACATATAGAGATCAACCAACTCTTGAACGAGTCTAAACTTATAATGCAAATGTAATTCTATTTAAAATTATTGTAAAAATTTGTTTACAATAATCTTAAACTTATAATGTAGCATTTTATGAATGCCCTTATTCTAGTGTATTATTATTTGTATGGTAAGTTATTTTAAATGTTCCCATAAATTTTACTGTTTAATAATTTAGGATCAGGAATTCAAATTTGTAACCTACTCTACCACATTTATAAGATGTATAGATCAATTCATTTGCCCTGACATGTATTTTATAAGTATTCAACTCTTTTATCCAACCATATATCTTATAAGTATAGATATATTTTCAAAGGCTTAAAGTTTTCAAATTTCTATTACTGTACAATTGTTAAATTCATTTTAGTTGTATTTTGTACGAGAATTCTTATTGACATAAAAATTTAAATCTTCATAATCCTTTTAAAATTCTTACTCATATGTAGTCCTATTGTTACAATTTTGTAATTTTTTGATTTTTATCGTGCATAAAATATCCAATATATATTATTGAATATATAAAAAGTTTAACATCAAATATTTAATATCCACTATTAATATATTCAAATGAAACATTTTTATGTATTTAATTTTTAAATATTTAATATTTTTAATTCACATTTTTAAATAGATTTTATTTTATAAAAAATTCATATTGTATTTGAAAATATTTGCATTAAATGAATACAAATGATCAATAATGAATAGATATTATTTTTATACAACATAAAAATTTATAAAAATGTTAGATATTGCATAAATTCGTAGATAAAATAAAAAATTAACTAAAAATTACAATAAAACCTATTTGAATTATTGCTAATTGGTTATTATTTTAATACATTTCCGATTAAAACATTGAAAATATGAGAATTTGAATACATATTAATCATAATTGAATAAACATTATATATTGTTATGAAATTTGTGTAACTTCTAGTCCCTATTAAAGTATATATTCATATGAAATTCTTATATTCATACATAAATTGTAATATAAAATTTCTTTTCTATATTGATAAATGTTATTTATTTTAATTAATATACAATGTTACGAAGTATTTATGGCAACAACAAATGGAAAATCTCTCCATTTGAATTTTTTACATTAAAGAATTAAAAAATAATAAACATTTTCATTCACATTCTATCATATGACAAATTTCATATAACAATTTTTTTCATCTAATTTTATGTTAAAAAATATTTCATGTAAAAAACTATCTTTGTTCTTTTTTTTAATATAAAATTTTTGGCATAAATTATTATATGAACTATTTATTAAAAATTACATAACAATCATTATTGAATGCTAATTTATTTTTTTTACTCAATTTACATTGTTATGAAATTTTTATGAATTATGCTCCCTATTAAATTGTATAATCATATAAAATTGTATTACATTGTGAGAAATTCTAAAAATATGTATTGAATTTTTTAATGTTATTGTTAAATATAAAACTTTTTTCATTAAATACAATGTTTTCATCAAATATTTAATTAGCAAAATTTCTATATTATACTTATTCTTTAAAGTATGTTTACAAAGTTATATTGAAAAAAATTATTAACATACTTAAAAAATTATTTTCATATTGATATATTTTTTAAAAAATATTTATATAATTATTCTAATTCTGTTCATTATTATGTTTCAACAAAATTAGAAAATTTTATGTTTCAAAACTACGCCCTAAATTTTATCTACAGAACAATCTACCTAGCTGAATAATATACACATATATCAAACTTTTCAAAACTACATTTGTACTCATTAATATAACAATAATAAAATTTATATTTATAAAATACACATGAAAGAAAAATTATACAAACACATTTAACATAGAAATCAAACTAATACTAATTTCATGCTAAAGATATCATACCATCAAAATAAATTAATTCATTACATATTATTATAGTAGAAAAATTCATATCAAATTTTTCATCTCCTAAATTGCATAATGAAATAAAATTTTATAAAATTTAATACACATGCCTCATTGGAATAAATCTACTACTCGAATATTCTTGAACCAAACACAAATAACAACAATATCTAATAAAACAAAACAATAAATAATATATATATAAATAATAAAATTATGTTATTAAAAAATATAAATAAAAAAATACTAAAATATAAAAAGAATACCTGAAATCTCTAACCTTAACTTCCCTCTTTGCCATGTGCAAATGAGGGTGCAAGTGCAGTGAGGGTGTATATAAACAAACTTTTTGATGACGACAAATTCCTCAGTCGGCGATAAAGAGTCATCACTCAAGGTTTGCAACATTTAGTGATAACATTATCGTCGCTGAAGGCTTGACACGGGAAAATTGTGCTAGACCATCCTTCAATGAAAACATTGTCATCGCTAAAGGGTTGGCACGAGACATTGTGCTAACCCTTCAGCGATGACAGTTGTCATAGCTGAAGGTTACATTATCGTCGCTGAAGTATTTTGCTTCCCGCCTATTCAATTGCCATTTTATTACTGACGACAATGTCATCGATAAAAGCTACAGTGATGATTGAATGTTTGTCATCGCTAAAAATATCATTGGTGTTGATCTATTTTGTTGTAGTGATTCAAAATATTTCTATGGATTATATGCTTATAAATCCATTGACAAAAGCCTTAATGGTAGGAATATATTATGATCATGTAATCAATATGAGATTAGTTAAGTTCTTTGTTATTTTAGGTTAGTGAAAGTACTATGATATAAATTATCTTCTCAAGATGCATATAAATAAAATATTTAATATGAAATATTTATGTTTTGCCATATATTGTGCACATTTTTCTTGTTATGATGAACTTATAAGATATTTAGACCCTTTCTTAATACTATATTTGAAAATTATGATTTTCATTTAGCATTTTAGGTAAATGTTTCAACTCAGTGTATAAAGATTTATATATGTTGTCACAATTTATTATATAAATTTTATTAAGTACAATTTTATTATGTATATCCCTATCGATATATTTTATTGATATCCCTATTGAATATTATGTTTCATGTTACTAGATACTTATAATTTCAATTTGGACTGACAAGTGTAAAAATATCATAATTTACTTTTATATCTTATTAAAGTGGCCAGTATTATTTAACTACATGATCTAAGTGAGAGACTATTAAATTTTTATTTTGGACCTATTAATTTAATAATAAAAATAAGATGTAGAAAGTTTGGCCTAATATTAAAATGATTGTCTAATTTGAATCAAATGACAATTCAATCCATTAATATGGTAATGGATGACTTTCAATGATAGATAAACTTATTAACTGTTATAATATAAATAAGATTTACTACTCTAAACTCTAAATTTGATTCTGATAACTTTTCTTAGTGATGGAATTTTTGCTAAAAACAAAATACATAATTAGAATTGTTAGAAGCAGTGATTCTTATTAGAGTTTATAATAAAGTCTGACTGTGAGTAAATTGTAATATATAAAAAGATTTATATACATTATATATCACAAATGAATTTATCAGATAATTCTTAATATTTATTTAACCTACATAATAATATTATCCTTTTCATATAATTCAACTGAAATTATTATTAAAATTAATTTTTATCATTGTCTGCACGTAAAAGAATTCCTCCAACTTTTATTCCAAAAAAAAAAAAAGAATGACTGATATACTTTTTCAGAAGCTTGTTATTTATTCCGTAATATTTCTGTCTTTCACATCGTTTTGCCCGAGCTCTTCTCAACTTCATCATTTCATTGTTCAAAGCATCGTTGGGGCCTCTTTCATCTAGTTTCGACGCGGATAGCTAGGACTGTTATTTGGTCTACCTGCGTCTTCTCCACGCCAAACGGCCCTTCCTGACTTTTTGATTCATCATGACATTGTTTTCCACTTGTGTAACAGAAAAAATGAATTTGACACCTGTTGAAATAGACTTAAAAAATAAAGTGAATAATAGTTAATGAATTTAAATGAAAAATTAAAAATTTAATAAATAATAAATCATTAAAAATAATTTTTAAATTTATAATTATTTATTTCTTTTATATTTCATCAATAATTGTGATGAATTTGATGATCCGTGGTGAATATATTTAACTTACTAAATAAGTTTATGTGTATAATAAATTAAAAGCTTTATAAGATAACTTTTAGATATCTTTGGTGCACTATTGTGTTTTGTGCAATAAATAAACTATATCTTATTAACTTAGTTAATAAACTAACTTAATCACTAGGTTTTAATGCACTAACTTATATGAAAAATTAAGCTTTAGTTTAGGTTGTATTTCATGTAGGTAACTATTAACTAATAGTTGATAAATCAGTTGATTATATCAAGAGAATTTCTTAAAATTAATTATTAAATTAACCAAAAATAAAAATATGTTAATATAAATAAATAAATAAAATTAAATCTTATTTATTTCAAGATTAAATTATATTAAATTAATCAATATATTAAAAATAAAAATATAATTACTTTAAATTTAATTAAATATATTTTATGATATTAGATATTTATTTACTTATTTCCTTAGTTTTTAATTAATTATTATATAAAATATAAATATAATTACTTGAAATATAATTAATTAATTTTATGGCATTAGATATTCATCAACATTCTTATTTTTATTTATTTAGAGTTTCAAATAAGGAAATAATCATCTAAAATTAAATTAATTATATTGGATTTGCATAACGAAAGATACGAGTTGTCAATTAATTATAAAAAAAAAAAGATAAATTTGGACACTACTTCTTGGACCTCTTAGCTTTTATAACTCAAATTTGACCTCTATACTTACATCACCTGAATTCAAAGTTACTGTTTCTTGCAATTACAAGTCATACAAGCCTGATTTCTCTTGAATTTTAACATGTTTCCCTTTTTCTTTAGACTCAACTCACTACCGATTAGAGTTTCAATCTCTATTGCTAATCAAACAACCATCATACTAATCTAGTCCAGATGGTCCCTGCATCACCCAAATATTATATTAAATCTATTCCTCCCAACTCATCAAACCCAATCTCACTATCGTGATAAAAGTTTCCGCTTATCAGTTTTATTTATGCCCATAACAATGTAAAAACATTCACACTTTCGAAGTTTGTGAATATCATCTCTTGTAATGGTTTCGACAAGCCTGATTATTCAATAATTATCACTTCCAATGCCTATTACCCCAACAATGCATATCTATAACCATTTCATTGTCCCTAAATTCCTTCCATAAGTTTATTGTGGTTGTATTCTAATTGCTACTAAATCTATGGATTCCTTCACCTGTTACCTAATCTCTTTCGACACTTCTGCTTATTTCTCGATATCAATGTAAATTAGATAGTTATTTCACACAGTCTCAAACAAGCAACTCATCCTCATACAAGCCATGTTTTATTCCCATTATTGCTAATCGATTACTTTCTTAATAGGCTTTTTCTTTGCATCTTCCTTTCTTTTTGTCCATGAACAAATATTATTCTTTTGACCATCCTGTTACTTATTATATTCTAATTAGTTGACTTCTTAAAAGGTCAAGAAGGTAAGGTACCATATTTGATAGCTCAAAGTCATCCTAAAATTCAAAGGGACTTCATAGACATTGATCACAAATCTTGAAATGAGTTTTGACATTTCCTCATTTGTGTTTCATGCTCCATGGTGCACTATAACAAATTTAGTATATCTAGCTTAATTTGACAGTTGGAAACCTTTAAACTGTGCACTTAGATTCTAGACTATACTCTCATATCAACTTTGTCATGCTCCAACTTTGAGCATGTGACCTACATAAAAAATTACTACCAACTAACTTTCCACAAAATTGACTTATGGATAATGCAAACTTCAATTGATGTAAATATTAAAATAAAACCCACAAAACACTAACTCCTCAAAAGTAGTCAAAAACTCATATAAAATTTTGTTAAAAAATAAATAGAGTTTTCTTATTTTTTAGATACTCTGCCTTTAAATATGAAACTTATAACTCAAAAAACAAAGCACCACACCACACCACATGTACAGAAACTATATATTTACTAATGTGACAATACACATATGCATATGATCCTAATCTAATTATTAAAATTACTTCAAGGTAATGCGTTCAATCTTCATAAGATTAATGAAGGCCCAGCGGATTGGTATCACGCCTAAAAAAATTTGAGAAGAAAGGAATTTTTAGATTTTACAATGAATTATTGACTTTTCTTTTACTTTGCATATGCAAGCACATTCGTGTACAAATGACAGTTTTATGAAGTTAATTATTGTATATTTTTATTTTTTATGTATATAAAAATTATATTTTCAATTTTCTATACTTAATGAAATAAGTTTTTCAGTATGATTTGCATTGTTATTAAATATGTTCTTGTTTTAGACTAAATGAATATATGAATTTACAAATATTATTGGGAGCATATGAAAAACTTTAAAATAGCCTAAAATAGTATATGCGATTTCTACCCATGGATTTTTTTCCAAAAAAAAGATAGAAGACATCAAAGATAAAAACGGTTACAAACCGCCTCTCTTTTTTTTTTAAAAAAAATTCAACTAATGGAGGAAGTTCATACCCAACTCCAATGTTTTTCAAAATTTTCAAAATACAAACAAAATTTTTTTTTAAAAGTTGGGGGCGATTCTTAATTGCTTTCATTTGGTTCTGTCAGAGCTGCAGCGGTTGAATTAAACCGCTGCTACAATGAAGTTGGCGGTACCTCCATTCAATATGTTGAAGCGCCTCGATTTTTCTCATTTTTTTTAAACCAATTATAAATAATTTCATATTATATCCACATGTAAATGCATCACATGTAATAAATTTAAAAAAAATTATTTTTTCCATTATTAGGACTCTAGATATTATTTTTTTAATAATAAAAAAGCAAGTAGCATGTTACTACTTCATTAATAACAAGCGGAATGTGTAATAGTAACCAAGCCCGATAATTAAGAAACTTCACTCCGATTTTCAAGCGGGTATTTAAGGGAAAAAACAAAAACAAAAAGGTGTCATTACTAAACACGTATATATAGCAAATAAATTGAGATAAGTTCAAATGAAATTTTGTATAGTGAAAATAGTCACTACCCTTGACTAAAGTAAAATATAACTTCTTCGTATTAGAGTCTTCGTTTCTTTTGTAATCCAGTTGCTCCATAATCATTTCTGGCTCACCATTTTCTCGTCTCACTTCAAATAGAATATCAAAGAATGAAATGATGAAATAAGAAGGAAAGTAGACAGGGCACTCTATAGCCAAATTTCATGGTTGATTGAACAGGACAACATGGGATAAGGAGGACAAAGAGAGGACATGGAACAAAGTAATGAAAACAAGAACAAACGAACTATACAGTCCCTGGTTGCAAACTATGAGAATAAATATCACAAAATCGATCATCATTTTGAACTATTTGAGTACTGCTCTGGTGCTATACTACTATCTATTCTATTTTGGAGTTTCAAAATATATCGTTTCTTTAAATTTTGCATCTATTTCATCAAGATGTCAAAACATCTCACTTTCTATAAAATAGTACTAAAATTAATGTAACGGTAGGACTATAAATATTTGTAATCATTTTTATACTTCAAATTCGGCGAACAAAATTTGTGGGTGAAGTGTGAATGATAGATATTATGAAAGGCAATTTTTGTGGCTTATTAATTGGTTTGATAATGGGAATTTCCTAGTATGCAAACTACTATAATTTTGTCAAATTTATAATGTATCTGCAGTAAATAACAATATGCACAATATTTACTACAACTAATATTTAGATAACGATCATTACTAGGAGGCAAGAATAAAGGAATAGCTGCCTGATGAAGTGCATAATACATTCTGATCTACATCAATAAAATAAAAAATGCATAAAAAATATACATTACTGCTAATTTAGTGATTGTTAACGGCCATCAAAGAGTGTATTAGATATTTCATTTGCGGAGCAAAATTCTTGATCACATGGAGAGGAGTTCTCATCGTGGACCAAATCATTCCTCGTAAAGAAACCAGGTTGTTTAGGGTCAAACAAATCACTCTCACTTCCTAACATTAGAAGCACAGAAGGCATCGTAGGCCTATCCTGTGGATATTGTTGTGCACACAAAAGACTAACATGCATGCAACGCATTACTTCTAATGGAATACATGACTCTTTCATGTTTGCATCAATCAATTCCATCCCTCTTCCTTCTCTCCATAATAACCATGCCTGAAATGCAATAAGAAGGAGAAGATTTATTTATCAAATTTCAATTTGAAATAAATAAAAGGACCATACATAGGAAATACTTACATGACCAATTAGATTCAAGGTACAATCTCGATAGTAAAATCCTCTATTTTTTTTCCCTGATATAATTTCTATTAACAAAATGCCAAAGCTGAAGACGTCGGATTTTACTGAAAATAATCCTTCGATAACATATTCTGGTGCCATATATCCACTGCAAAATTATCATATTGAACAAAACCATTAATAAAAATACAAAATAGAGTTTAAATGGATAGGTTGATAACACAACACTTACTAAGTACCAACAACTCTATTTGTATTTCCTTCAATTTGGTCTCCTCCAAAAGTTTTAGCCATCCCAAAATCTGATATTTTTGAGTTAAACTTTTCATCAAGTAAAACATTACTTGCTTTAAGATCTCTATGAATAATTCTTAATCTTGAATCCTGGTGAAGATAGGAAAGGCCTCGAGCAATGCCACAAATAATATGAAAACGCATAGACCAATCCAACAATTTACCTCTAGTTTCATCTGTTATCATTCAGAGCTAATCAACTAATCCATTGAAAACCACTTTCAAGTGCAATAAATAGAAAAGGGCCAATAAAACTATACATATATACACACACTCAAATATCAACTCTACTAGGTTCATACCAAATATGAAGGAATCTAGACTTTTGTTTGTCATGTATTCATACACCAAAATCTTTTCTGCCCTCTCAATGCAACAACCAAGAAGTTTGACAAGATTTCGGTGTTGAACTCTTGCAATCAATTTTACTTCAGTCTTGAACTCATTAATTCCTTGTCCTGAACTTCTTGAAAGTTTCTTCACAGCAATTTCTTGGTCATTTTCTAATCTTCCCTAATAATCACATTTATGAGCATGTTAAGCTACTATTTTTAATCTCTGACATCATATTTTGGTTAAGTTTTTAATCAACCAATATTAATGCAATTTAACTTACTTTGTACACGGGTCCAAAACCACCTTCTCCAATCTTATTCATCATTGAAAAGTTATTAGTGGCGGTGGTTATTGTTGACAAGTCAAGCAATGGGAGATCTTGGTCATCAAACACTGAACTTATGTCATTTTGATCTTCAAAACCTGTGGATTTCTCTGACCAAATCAAAAGGGCTTATTTTTTTAAAAAATAAAAATAAAAAAAAGTAACTTCGTTGAAGCTGTTTAACAAATATATCTAGTCATGTTAAATCAGAAAAACAATATATACAACAGAGAACAATTTCAATTTCTTTATTTAATTATTTTCACCTGACTTATTTTTGCGGATTCTGTAAATATAAAAGCATCCAAGTAAAAGCATCCCTGTAGTTACAGCAGCAATGGTTGTAGCAAGCATTATTTTCAACTTCCTTTGGTTACGTTGCACCTCTTCATGGTTAAAATTCATCAAACAAGAGACTCTTGTGAGACTCATAGATTGAAATAAAATATTTGAAAATCTATAATGGAAAAAGTTCCATACCTAATTCAGAATCAGCCATTCGAATGAATAGATATTGCCCTCCAGAGGATAATTGTCTAAGATCAATTAAATCCCCAAACCACATGACACAACCACTACCTGTTCCTTTTATATATTTGTTTGTATAAGCCATACATGAACAATTCTTCAAACATTTTGCCCTGCATTCTTCTAGACCGATGGTCTCATCCACCAAAGTATACGTTGTTTCCGGGAGTTTCAAATTCTCGAATCGCATGAAACCATCTTTGCTTCCTTCCGTGCAGCTTAATGGCTTCTCACGGACACATCCAAGAGACCAGTCTATCGAATTCCATGCTTGTGGTGACCTGGGCTTAAATCCTTTCAAACACTGGCACATAGGGACCTCTGTAATTATACAACTTCCATGAGCTCCGCATACGTTATAGTTGTCACAGTTGTCAACAGGTGTTGATGTAAAAATCTTCCACTTTTTCTCGAATTCTGACCACTTGTAGTTTGAAACAAGATTGGTTGTTTGGTTGAGTACGATTCTGAAAATTTCAGAATTGTTCACAAGGTTATGTACCACGTACACTTCATCCTTATTTTGTACCACAGTGGGGTCGTCACTATAGGGTTTGGACCTTGCTACTGGTTCACCACTTGCCTGGATGCCATTCCAAGGTCCAGATCTGTTGAGCTTTTTTGTTCCCTTCATCATATAAGACTCAGGATCGTTACTGAGCACTATTTCCATCGATAAGTCTCCTGGAGAAGGATCATCTGGACTCTTCCATGCTGTCAAATGCCTATTTAGACCAATTCTCAAGTCCCATCCAAACTTCATACCTGGCAATAAGGTATCAGTTGGGTAATCAAAGCTTTGCCATAAATAGTGTTCTGGGTTTACTTCTTTCTCTTCTCTCACCACAAGATTTCCGGAAGCCAAGAGCTGAAGTACCACTGGACTAGTAATCTGTGCTTTTTTCAGTGGATTTGCGTGCCAAACAACGCTATTGTTTTGGGTGAGAATCATACTTCCAGTGCTGTTAATTGTTAAGATGCCGGAAGCAGCGTTGAGAGGGTTAAGCCTATTTGCAACCCAAACCACAGTTTGGATTGGGATATTCTTGTACCAAATTCCCAGGTAACGGGATTTAGAACTTCCAGGACTGAAGAAGCCGAATTCGAATTTTCCATATTGGGAAACTATGGACGTTGTGTTTCGATCAATTATGGACTGAGAGAGGGTTATGGTATCAGTAGCCATGGAAACTTGAAGAGAAGGAGCAACTAAACAAAGAATGAAGCTCAACAAAGGAAGTGATATGCCCATAGCTTAACTTTTTGGCCGCTGAAGCGATGACACCTCTCAATGCAGAAAGAGGAGAGAATATAAGAACTGATATTGTTATTAATGGACCGGGGTCTTGTTTCCTTGCTAGGATAGCATAGACACTTCAACATGACTGAGGTATCCACGTACCCAACACCATATTTACAAAATATTCTTCTATACTCCTTTGAGACACATTTCTTATCTAATTTTTTATTCTTAAATTTGATACATTAAAATTTTCTTTTGAATTTATATTATAGTGCATATATTTGAAGGAAATATATGAGAATATAACTTTCTTCTTTGCACACCTGTGAAAAATGCATATTTCTAGTTCTCAAATGTTAATGTTCATAGATGAAATTTATAATTTTCTTTTCCTTGAATAATCAACGTCAGCTACCTTTGGTTATCTAACAATTAAATTAACAGAAGCTGACAAGCTTATTAGAGACAGAATACAAGAGATGTATTGAATAGAATTTAAGGCTACGCATTTGTTGAAAAAAAGAAAAAGATAAATATAAAATTTTTATATACAACTAGAATTTTTTTTATATTTGGCGAAGCTCCTAAAAATTTTATCGCCCCTCTCTTTTTTACATGGAAAAATAATAAAAAATATTATAAATAAAATTTAACAATAACATTTATACGGCCTTTTGAATATTCTTTGGCACAAGAACTAGAGAATATCGCCAATATCAGTTTCTAGACGTTCACAGAATGGACTGTGTAGAAAAGGATTTCCCTAACTTACGTCATATCGTTTTGCGCGTTCTCCTTTCAACTTCATTTCATTATTTAGATAGCAAAGCATTATTGAGTCCTCTTTCCTTAATTTCCACACTGATAACTTGGACTGTTATTTGGTCTCCTTGCGTTTTCTCTACGCTACCAAGATAGTAAAGCATTATTGAGTTCTCTTTCCTTAATTTCCCCATTTTACACATATCTTCACAATTAGTTCAATAAAAATGGGCTTAAATCACAACAAAAAATTGATTACTATTACGATGGTTTTAGGATGAATTTTGCTATGATTTTAACCCCTGTAAAGAGGTTAGCAATGGTTTTTGCGGCTGCTCTAAAAGTGAACATTGCATTACACCTTTATGACAGTTTTTTTATCATTGGCATAACCATTACAAAATTAATTTTTGCTTTTAACTTAATAGGGGTTAGAATTATTACTAAATGAAAAAAGAAATTTACTTAATTCTATTTAGTAGAGGTCGTAGTCATCACTAATTGATTGCTAAAATTTCAACTTTCAATTTAAAAGGAATAAAACCGTCACTAATTGATTCTTAAAATTTTAAGTTTTAAAATAGCAAGAGTCAAAGCCATCACTAATTTACTACAAAAAGTTTAACTTTTACTTTAATAGGGATTGAACCATCACTAACTAATTATAAATTTTGTTAATTTTAATCTAATAGAAGTTATAACCATCATAATTTTCTAGTAAAAATTCTTATTTTTAATTAATAAGAATTTTAATTTCCACTAATGTTTTAACTATTAAGCTCCCTCTTTAAATTAAGGAAATAAAAATATCTTGCTAGAAACATATCAAAACTAACAAATTCCCAAATGCACTTTCATTAACATAATTTCATAATCATTTTATATTTTACACAAGATTTGCCAAATGAAAAATAGAATAAGAAGTGCTGCATAATGTTTAAACTAGCATTTTCAACAAAATCATCTCATGAACTTGTAAAATAGAAGTGCTAGATATTGTTTAAACTAGCATCTTCAACAAAATCATCTTAAGAACTAACAAAATAGGATAACTAGTAATCCATGCTTGTTTTGTCACATGTAAAATATCAAAAAATCCTAAATATCATCTAAACTTGCTACATCATCAAAATCATCCTCTTCAACACTAGCAAGATGATCTTGTTTCTATGGATAGGTCTTGATTTTGCTTACTTGCCTTATTACTTGATTGACAACAATAAACATAACACAATTAGTCAATTCGCAAAATTGGTATTAAAAGGTAAAAACTTAAGATGAAATTTAAGTTTGTTAACATAATAACAAACACTAGGATTCAAGAATCAATTTTGTCAAAATATATTCATTAGTTTATTTTTTTTGTTTAAATAACTCGATAATTGTTAAATTTAGGTAAAATAAATATAATACTTATAGTTATTTTATTAAATATTTATTAGTATTCTAACATCACCACTCAATTGCTAATAGAATAATTATTAACAATTTAACGGTAACTACATTTTAACAAATTCTACCTTTTCCCTTCTGACAAGTTAGAGTTCTAAACTTAGAGAAGAAACAACCAATAAGTGAACAAGTAGTAATCAACAAGCACAAAAATGTTAGTGGCAAAGTATTGTTATAAATATAGTGATGATAACAATTATATTTATGAAATTGAACCAAATAAAATAAAATGCAGTTAGAAAGATAATTAATTGTTCAGTTATTGATTAGAATCTAACTGCTATTGTTTAGTTATGGAATTATATTTATGGAATTACCCTTTCACTTCAAAATTGTTGAATCTCATAGGATCTACTTTTCATTGCTCTGCAAATCAATTGTTTAGTTATTGATTAGAATCTAATTGCTGTGAGATAGTGAAAAGTCAAGTCATAATATAACACAAAATATCACTCCCAATAAATACAATGTGATTTTGCTTATCACATTAAGATTCACATTTCATTAGTTTCATTTCTCTTCTTAAATTCACCATGGATCTAATTCATGAAGAATGCAATGCTAAGTGCACTGCCTTAAATGGTGATGGTAGTTTGGAAAATAATGAGGTTAGCCACTAATTATGGAGTAATAATCATAAATGTTGATCAGTTGATGTACGAGAAGCTAGAAGTCCTATGCAACTATGTGGACTTGTGGGGCAAAATTATCTATTTGTTAAAAAATGAAGCAAACCAGCTATAATGGGCCCATGGATGAGTCAGTTTAGGCTGAGCATTTAAGAATTTCTCATACAAAATAAGGTTTGGTTTATACATTTTAAAATGACAATCAAATAAAAAAATGCAATTGGAAAGATATTAGCCAAATGTCAAACTACCTATTGACAATAAAGTAACAATGATCATGGTGTGAGGTGACAAAGGTATGAACATGAGTTCTAATTACTTCCATCCCGTACTACACCAATAAAACAAGCTAAACATGAAGAAAATCAGGAGGATACAGAAATGGTTAGATTGTTATATTCGAAATGAAATTTGAAATGAAGATTGGTATGCTACAATAATTTGATATTACGATTAAATACCTCTTAAAATTTTGGATGTGACTTTCTTACTTATAAAATGTGAAAAATTCTAAGGTACCCCAGGGGTTTCTAAACCCTGGGTGGTGTAGCACAATCTCATCCAATGGATGAGATTACCTAAGTCTTTGGCAATCTCATTCCATGGATGAGATTGTGCCACATACCTAGGGTTTAGAAACCCCTGGGGGCACTGTAGTCTTCCCTATAAAATGTAAGTAAAACTAAAGTTAAAATTCTCAATATTATAATACAATTACATATACTTTCTATAATATTTATTTTAAAAACTAAAGAAATTGTAAGTTCAGGATAGCATAATTGGAGGTTAGTTATCTTAATGATGACATGTATTTAAAATAACATGTCATCTCACGGTATTTTGTAAATCATTTAAAGTATAGCTTTTTAATCATTTTATTGACCTCAACATCAAAAGTTAAATGATGTTTCACTCAACACTTTCTTGCAGATTGGTAGCTTTTCAAACTTCATTTCAAGTTAAATAAGTTAATAATATCATTATTCAATTTTACTTGCATCAATCACTAATTCACAAAAAATAGTATCAACAAAACATGTTCACACAACAAACAAATAGAGACATTATAAATAATTTAAGAAAATGTTGCATTACTTAACTAACCTTTAGAGAAACACCTAATATAGTGCGAAGTGTTGCAAGCAATCACCCTTCTTTTTCTTGAAAATAGTCCTCTAAAAGGTTTTGTAAAGCAATCACTTAAGATTTAAGAGTATTGATCTCCTCTCATAATTTGGAATTTAAGCTGCTTTTCATTCCTTTAAAATGTCCCACAACACATTCAAACACTAAAGAAAGACAAGGGCCAAAGCCTAGACCTCTAACTTGATTAGAGTGCTCCTTCCCTAATACCTTTCTAGGACAAGTCTAATCAATATAATCTGTAGAGAATTGTTTATGTGTCAAGCGATCATATGCCTCATCTTTAATTAACCATTTTTTGAATTTGCATTTTCGACATGGACACATTCTCCCTTCAGTAGAATTTTGATTAATAGCAAAATAAAGAAACTTATTCAATCCTTCTTTCTACTCTTTGGTGCCTTTAGGTTTCATAATTCAAGATTTATCCATATTAATGAAATTATAAACTTTACTGAATTGTACCTATTAAATCCATTAAATCCATAAATACATAAAAAATAATAATGATTATAAAGGTCAAGAAATTAAGGAGAGAAGGTAACCAACAAGGAGCTAAGTCAGTGAAAAATATATTAAATTTGAACAAATTTTATTTATCAATGAATAGAATTTTAAATTTTTAAAACAATTTTTATAAGAAAAGAAAAAAATTATTAATATTCTAATTTTAAAATAATTTTTTGCTTAATGTCTCACAAAATAAAAAAGAAAAAAGAGAGAAGACAAAAGAAAGAGAATTATTCTAGATAAGAATATTGACCAATGAGTTCATAGACCAGAACTTGTTCAATGGCCCAGCACGTGTATGTGAAATTTTGACCAAACTAATTAGATTGCAACCACAAACTCTTCCAATAATTGCAATCCATTGCCAGACTGGATTGTCTCATTAGAAGTGGAAATTCTTTAGACCAACAAGATCACTGTTTAATTAGTTACTTGGTAAGATGTTTTGGGCAATCAAACTCCATAGTTTCCTTGTTTGTTGGTCTCAGACAACAGTATAATCTAGTTTTCGCGCAATGTGTTCTTTTCCGTAGCCATTTCATGCCTACTTTCTCCATAAGAATATAGATCCCCTCAATTTTTGTTTGAATTTAATAGAAAAATAGATACAGAAATTTGTTATATACTTTATTGAAGAAGTGGATGTCGATGAAGAACTAGAGGTTACAGAGTATGAAAATTATGTCTTCTTCTATCTCCATTTGAAATTAAAGGAAATCGACAAAAAGTAAAAATTTGACGGGACCTAGATCTCCATAGGACGGATTCTAATTGTCCTAGATTGAGATTGAGCCATAGAACATGAGACGGATTCTAATTGTTCTAGATTGAGATTGAGCCATAGAACATGACCTATTTATGTGGTAGGCAATATGGTTAGCACGTCAGCAAGAGTTTGTTCTGATATCGGCCGCCTTAGAGGTGTAAAATTAACAAGTTCATATACCACTTGGGATTAGAGAAAATTTGCATTTTTAGAAACATTAACGTTGAACTTAATCCAAAAACAGAAATTTGTGACATTGACATGCAAAAGTCCAAGTGTGAATAGCAGAAACGAGTTCAATCAGTCTCTTTCAGTTTCAGAGAGCTAATACAGCATCGAGCATGCATATGAACATCTTGAAATAGTTATTTAATATGAGTGGAATATAAACAAGTCAAAATTGTCAACAATATATATATATAGTGTACAGATGCCATATAATTTTTTTTTTCTAGTGATACATCCATAATCCATAATTTAATTTTTAAAATCCTGTACGTTGATAATATGAACAAAGACATGTACTAAACAAGCAAGGAAAAGAATGTCTACTAATCATACAGTATATTGAAAGTAACATGTGCTGCAATCTAAATGATCATACTTCAAGACAGAACACTAATATAATATTTGTGGCAACAAAAATAGAATAAAACAATTTGAGTGAATAAAATAAGAAAAATTTAAGGATTATTAATGGCAAGGAGAACAGTATAAATATTTTTGTGGGCATACCTTCAATGGTAATTCAATCACACATGCCCAATTTGCAATTCTTTGCTTAGCGGAGCAATGTAAATCGCTTGGAAATTTTTCTAGGATAACCTGTAATAATTTATCATAAAAAATATTCTGAATCTTCATCACATAGATTTATCACAGGCACTTTGACTTGGTAAATCAAGTGCACTCATTGAATGTAGCAAAGAGAAATAGAATATGAAGACACCAAACCCCAAATCTACCGAAATCAAGCATAAAAAATCACAAATTCTTATGAAGGAAAGGCATGCCATATATTACCTTGCAAACAATCTCAAGTTTTTCTCACCGTGGTCAGAGAATATTCAAATAAAGTTTTGACACTAAAACTGTTATACTAAAATGGTTGTTAGGACAAATAAGCACTTTAATTATTCTCAGATTTTTTCTCCTTAACCATGGTCAGAGCAAGTAACAAATGAAGATGATGAACCAAAGGAAGAGTAATCCACTATGGTCATGGCCAAAGAAAAAATTTAAATAGAAAATCGAAATTCTCTGCTGGCAATATATACTTTTTTAATGGACTCTTTATTCTTTACAATGCCTTGAACACAAACTTAGAAATCTGTAAGATTTGTGCCTTTTAGTGGTCGAGAGATAAATTATGTGCTTAAAATCCAGGATTAAGCAAGCAATATTAGATATTTAAAGTTTCAATAAAGACAATATAATAAAGAAGCTATATCACAGTTATTTTCTACTACATAAAATTCAATCCAAAGCTACAAAATAATGCAAAGCTCATTATTTTTAACACGATATTGTGTTTGTGTATATGGAAACTTTTAAAACAACAAACTATCTCGGTCCAACCTTTCCATCCATTAAATCATCTTATAAAATCAAGTTTCCTTAATCAAGCAATGTGTCACTTTGACTTTGTAAAGTAGAAGTCCGTTGGGAACAAATGAAGCAAAGCCAATATAAGGATAGAAACAAATCATTGCAAGTTTCATTTTTACTATTGAAAAATTAATTTCTTTTCCCTCCATACGCCAAACACCAAGCCCAGTATCAATGTCTTGAAGCCATTTGTTATTGAAAGATTTGATTAGGTAACTGGGAATATGGTAAGAGAGATAAATTCTAGTCATTATTCGTTTTATGAGAGAGTACATGATAAATTAATTTGATGAGTCAAAATTTTCTCAATTACTAGCTAGATTTTGCACCAGAGGATCACAAAACCCAGACTTATAATATGAGATCTATTTATTTCCAAGTTGATTAAATGAAAATAAAATGATAAATAGTACAATTTGAGAGCTAAAGTTTATTCAATAAGGTAGCAGATTTTGGGATTTATCCAGTTTAATTACTACTACAATATACATGATAAATAGTACAATAAGTTTCTGACATTTGAGAGCTAAAGTATATTCAAATATACTAGGCTAGAATAGAACAAAATAGAACACAAATAAACAAAGAGAAATTGGACGAATAAGTAAAGGGAATCATCAATGTTAAATGAAAACATAAAATAGAGCAAAAATTAGCAAATGCATTAGCTCAAAGAGTTCAATCAAAGTCAACAATGGTTGTCATGACACGATTCTAATCACAACTGGTGTGAATTCCATTACCAGTTTCTACAAGCATTAACAGATTTCTACTCTAACTAACCAACAAGAGTCTCCAAATTCTAAGGGAAATCAAATTCATTTTTTAAAAAAATTTATAGAAAAATGAATAAAATCTTCTTTATTTTTGGATACTTCCTAAGGGCCACACACTCTAAAATAGAATACATGTATTATCTAGATACGACAGAATCATAAACATACATCGTACAACACAAATCTCAAGACAAATACACAAATATAAACTCAACACACCAACTGCTAGATCAGCCACAACTTTATTTTAAATGCCAATCCTAATTCAAGACAATCGCAACTGTCAAATCTTTCATTCCAAGTGATCTTAATTCTCCATGGATGCATCAAGCTTAAATCTCAACCTGAAAACATTGGAAATTATATGCAATAAGTTACAAGAACTTAGTGGGTATACAACTACCACTATCTAGTAGGTGGTCAATGCAAATTAATCATAAGGTAAATTAGAAAATGGTAGGAAACCCATTTTCTTGGATTTTTAAGATATATGAAATCATATCATGTAATAAGAGTTTACTTGCACCTAACTTAAACCCTGTATCTTATAATGTAGAAATTACAACTATCTGTTAATTCACAATATCATCATGTCATATACCACCCATTCCAGGTAGACAACATAATCTCAACAACCCCTAGGGTTTAAATACAAATAATTCATCACGATCACATCAAATCATTTCAATTATGTCAATAATGGCATCCAAACACAAACAAAGTTCTAATATCATGTCAAATCACACATTCACTTCTAGTAAATGTTTATGTATCCATCTTTCTATTTTAGGATCAAGTTTACTATTTTCTCAACTACTTGTTAGGAATTTCTTATTTGGCTTTTGGGTCAATTTTATATCTCTCTATAACTATTTGTTAGAAAATTTTCATTTAGCTTTCAAAATATCAATCTAATACGATTCACAGTTTCTAATATCATTAATCTATCATAATTCATAATTTCTAGCACCATTCATGACAAAAGGCATAGATAGTATATACATGAGAGCTTAACTCTCAAATCACATTTCACACTATAATTTCTAGCACAAAAGTGACAAACATAAGCATTCAATAATCATAAATAACATTATCATGCTTCTACTATGCATTCTGGTCAAGTAACAATCACTTAACCATTAATTACTCTCAAGCCAAAGAACTAAGTTTTTATAGATAAGCATATAGACATAAATGTGAATATGAAATCTATACTATCATTAGGAATGCAATTTACAATATCCAGATTATTTTTTTATTATAATAAAAATGATGGTAAGATATATACTTACATAATGGGGCACATTCACTATAGAAGCTTAGAGCGATCCATTCTTGTCTTCGTATTCATATTTTACAAGAAATAAATGTATATAAACAACACTTCTTATTTTCTTTCTAATTATCTCGCTTTTAATTCATATTATGGTGTACTAACGATCTAGACCATTGACTTTCTTGATATTTTAATATTGAACCATAATAATATACGTTATTAAATGATAATTTCCTGGATCCATACAATCTGTGCATAGGTATTAAAACATGATGATCGAGGCATATTCTAAATATACTACTTCAACAATTTATAATATAACATATCTTTGGATCAAATAAATCTCTCAGAATATACGTATAATGCACTTTCTTTAGTTTAACTTTGATTCACCTAAAATATTAAAACTAATCATTTAAAGGCACTATTATCATATTCCTAATATACATGAAAAATGAGTTTTTCTTAAATTAAATTCGAGACACTTAGTTATGGAAGCATGATATTCTGAAGAGGCTCTAACTACTTTATTTAATAAGAATAGTACATTCGACTTTTAATGTTTTCCTAGCTCAATTTCTTTAAAATCCCCCATTCCCATTTTACATCTTTAAGAGTTCCTCAATTTAAACTTGAATCAATTATAATATTAAGATGAAATGTATCTAAAAAATATTCTAATCTTGGTATTATAAATTTTCATATCATAAAGATCATATTCCTTAAGCTTTCACCATATACTGAAAATTATTCATAAAAAGACTCTTCTGATTTATACCTTCACAATTACAACTAGCCAAATTTAATGCTCTAACTTGACTTTACTCTATATTAATGTGACATTTTAAAGAATAGTATTTCTATTTTACAAAAGTATTATCTTATTTTCCGGCAACACATGAGAATATGAGTTCTTTCTTTCATCAGACCATCCAAGCCAGCAAAATTAAGAAGTTCAATGTATATATAAATCCACCAAAATTCGTAGAATTCATCCCCAAACTACAAGACGGCATCAGCTGTGTTTCCCCAAGCTTGTCGTACTTACGAAGAAGCATATTGGAGTTCTAACAGCAAGGATGGCTGAAGATCAGGTCCGTGTAGCCTTCTCTGCATCCACCCGTTCACGTTTTCTTCTTCTGGCCCATGTTGCAATCAGCAAAGTTCTCAGAAAATGCAGCGGTAACAGCTCCATGTCAGGAGGAGAAAGAACGCCACTGAACAGGGGAGGAGCCACCCACAGTGACGGTCGCTGATGTTGGTCATGATTCTAGCCGAAACAGCAGCGTCCACATCCCAAAGAAGAAGACGGAAGCTACCAGAATTTTTCAAGGAAGAGAGAGATACCAGCTTAAAACAAGATCAAAGTCGATTAAGAGAAAGGAACACTATGGACATGGGAGGAGAGAAGAGAGAGAAGGAGCTGATCCGGAGATATGAGAGTGGGGTTCGGGTGTGTGGTTGAAAGAAAGAAAAAGCTAGGCTCTGTATTTTCTGCATTGTACCCGGAAAAGAGTGCAGAGAACTGGGCATGAATAGTGAGATGAGAGAGAGAACCGCCGAAAAGAGGGGGTGCTGACGGGGAACAAAAAAAAACTAAGGGAAGCTGTGCTGTTTACCTTGTGAGAAGAGACAAAAAAAGAGAGGCGGTAGAAAAGTAGGAAAGAGAAAAAAATTTGGAATTAAAAGAGAAATAGCAGTTGACTTAATAAGAGGGACAAAATGCAAAACGGTGAGCTATGGGTATTGTTTCGATACTATTCGCCTCATGATAAGCTCACCTTTTAATAAAATTTCAACCCTTAATTTAGCTCAACATTTTTCATGACTAATTTCATTTAAAATTTTATTTTATGTGTTTTCAATCCTCTATCATTCCCAAAATAATTTTTGAACTACAAATAAATTATTCATAATTTTTTATAAAAATTATTTAAACAAGTTTCAAAATAATAATAATCATTTAAAATAAATTTATTTCAAATTTCACAATTCTCAAAAAGAATCCATCAATTGAAATAAATTATTTTCATAAATGTTTTGCAACCATAATTACTAAAATTAATTTCTCAATTTATGAGAAATTTCTTATAAAAAATTATTTTAATTTAATCTCACCTCGATAATAGCCATACATAAAAATAAATAATTCCAATAAATATCATTTTTAAAATTTTTAAAACTTTTAATTTGAAAAATAAATTTAAAATCCAACTATTAACCAAATAATAAATAATAATCCACAAGTATTAAAATCCATAAAACTTCAAATATTAATTTGGGATATTACAATAGTTGTAGATTCGAAGGGAAAAAAACCTCTTAATCTAACTTTACTATAAATCAAAGGAATGCAAGGTAGATGATAATTTATTAGAAGAATCCTTCGTTGCCCAATAAAAGTATGAAATATATAGATATATACAAATAATCATTCACAAAAACGAAAAGTTAAACATAAAGAACCTACTCATATAAAAAGTAAAAGCTAATTAGCTTATGAATACTAATGATTGACTATACCAAACCACAATTTCAAATACTAAATTTAATACTTTCTGCACTATTATAGGCCACAAGGAAAAACAATTAAACCAAAAGCATCACTATAGATCTCATAGGGAGAAACAAAAGTCCAATGCAAGAGAAAGTTGAAGAACATTTGAGTCAACACCAACTAGTCATGACTTTGAAAAGAAGAATTTTTAAAAAGAGCATTACTCTATTACAATAACCTTTCATGAGAAAAGAAGTCCAAAGAAAATTTCAACAATGATGGGAAGAACTAGATTTGATCTAAGTAATATGTCTTTGATTTGGATTAAGTTATGTACCATAAGCTGATTAACAACACATGACAATTAAACTAAAAGAAATACTTTAGAACTCTTAACCTAAATTTTTATCAACTCTACCACGTAAAGCTTGTATATTGTACTGTTTTAAGAAAGTGTAACACTCTCAACCTCAACAATTATATAGTATTGACATCTTTTTAAATAAATTCTTGTAGTTATTTATATATATATGGCCAATTGCTTGAAATGATTATCCCTTGGCTATTTTTGCTCTTTTTTCTCTCGATATTGACTCTCCTATCACTTAATCCTAGGTGCCTTCTCATTTCTATTATGTCATTTGCTGTAAATTGTCTTTAGTTCATTGCACCCATTGCTCTAACCCTTCTTACACATCCGAGGCTCTCTGGTTGCAGAAAGCATTCTTCAATTGCTCCTCTATGTTCTACCTAAAGTAACATCCTATATCTATGGATCTACACATAGCATAGTTATAAGAGAATTCCAGTTAATTTTCATTATATGTTAAGGCAAAGCACATTGATAGAGAGAAGTGAAGAATAATCCAGATTGACATCAGTTGGCATATTATTTTGTTTTAGATTTTGATCATACCATAATGTGGAAATATTGAAATTATGGCTAAAGCACACCATAAAATTGATTTGCTTCAATTAGGAATAAAAAGTGAGTACCCTACACTAACACTAGAAACTACTTCAAGAGATCAAGGCAACATATATATTCATTTATTTGCGTGATTAATGTTTCTTATAAATAAATGCATATTTCTATTATAGATATTTAAGGAAAGAAAAATTAAATCTAAAAGTAAAGTAAAGGATGTTTTTAAAAAAGAAATAAAGAATAGGGAGGGATTAGACACATCACGCATGTTATAATCCATATGTTTTGCAGATCCAACCAAAAGGCTTAAATAGATGTCATTGCATTTGATATAGGTGTTTTTCTTTTATATAAAATGATGTTCAAATGTATATAAGAAATTTTCATTCGATTACTAATAATGTACTGATGGTCAACTCTACTACTTGAAAAGCTTGGTCAACTTTTCTACTTGAAAAGCTTGAGTGAAAATTGCAATTTTGGTTTTATGATTATGTATAGCTTTTTAGGAGCCTAAAAAAAATTACCTATCTACATGGATAACACTATTTTCTTGCCCAAAACTAACTAGAGGTTAATCATTTGGGTTTTTAATAGATGAACCATAAGTTACTATCAAATATCATCTAGTTCAATCATAACCTAAATTCCTAAATGACAATAGTATTGGTCAATAACCATGCATGTTTCAAACACTCATTTTTTTATACACTACACCCTACAATGCAGCACAACTTCTTAAGTGCCTTATGTAGATTTGGGTTTTCAACGCAACCAGCATCTCTACTTCGATCAACATACCCAAAAACGCAAATACGTAACCCCAACTACAGTAACATCTAGTTTTTCCCAAAGTAAGATAGCATTTGTTTCCTTAAAATGTACTATCAGAAAGCATTCTCGATTCGAACATCAACTTAATACTAGAATATACTCACATTAATTAACAAAATCCTAGTCTGGTTGGTAGTGTTGGAGGTGTTGAGTGTAACACTTCCTTTAACATTCCATTTTATATGAAGCTAAAGTATACTCAGACTTAAAAGCTAATTAGTAACCACTATTCCCTATTTTAACACTTCTTTCAACATTCAATTCTATAGAAACTTTTCATGGTTGATATATCAAGGAGAGAGATATGAAGCACTTGCTGTCTAGAAATTAAGCCATGTTAGAACAGAATAGAGATAAATAGATAAAAGCAAACTTACCTGCTTAAGGATGTCGTTTAAAGAGGATAATGGTTGTCAATCGAAGGAGCAAAAAACCTCTAAATCTAACTTGAACAGGTTAAAGTAATCTAACTTCACAACAAATTAGAAGAATGCAAAGCAACTTATAATTTATTAGAAGAATCCTTCATTCCCAAACAAAGTATCAAATAAGTGAAAAAATAACCATAAATGTACCTATAAAGGTTTTGATTAGTGGAGGCTCTGAGAAACTCTAATTTTAAAGTTGAGGATGGATTCAAAGTGGAAGCTTAAAGAGATTGTGATTCTGATTTTGAAGCTTACAAGGAAAATATGAAATTAATGGTGGAAGTTGAGGACAGAATCAAAATGGATTCTTGTATAGCTTTCAAGCTAAGGAATGGGGATGAAATTGAAGCACAGCTAGAATAGGATCACAATGCACTTTGATAGGATTTTGATGTTGGCAGTGGAAGCAAAGGAGTAAGGATGGAACGAATTGGCTCTAATAGGCTTTTAGAAAAGATGTTTTTACATTTCAAATTATTAAAAATTTCTAATTTTAAATTAAAAGGCCCATATATATATATATATATTTATTTATTTATTGGGCTAAAAGATTATAGATTTAGTAAGGGTTTTTATACTAGCCACTACAAGTTCTCAAAGCTCAAATATAATTGTGGTCATCAAACTGCTACTAAAATACTATTATTGTAACAGTTTTTAGTAACCATCGCAAGAAAGCCGTGACAAATATTGCTTTTTTTTTTCCTTTGTAGTTCTCTGTTACGAGCTGGTTCTCATTCATCACTAGACAAGCTACTATAATTGACTAATGTTTTAACTAAAGGTCAAATACTTGGATCTAACCCCGTCTGGAGTACTAGTAATAAATTCAAAGATTATTCATCGCCCTCGAAACTAAATTTAGGTTTCGTACCCACTAGGATATCTCACCAACCTGAAAAAATAGTAAAAAGAAGGTCTCTTTTTTGCACAATTAATGCCGTGTGAATTGAAACTGTGATTGTGATTGGGATGAATCGCCTTTTCATCACAGTTTTATTACACAACATTATGAGTTGCTTTAAGGAAAAGAATTAAATGTGATATTTGCAATGATTATACCTTTCATTTTGCGACAATTTTAATCCTTAATTTATAGTGGTTCATGCGACCGTCGCGGAAGTGATTGTCTATAATAGAGTCTTGACCATGTACCTTTCTTTATATGAGAATCTTCTATTTCCACTGTGGTACAGTTGCCCCATTGCCGTTTCTAGCGCACATGTAACCTCTTTCTTGAATCGAACTTCAAAAAGTATCTCAAAGAACATTACCCGAAATAGCATGAACAATATATTAAATACATTATATTTTTTCTAATGATCATTAGACAGTGCGT
Organism: Sindora glabra; assembly: GCA_020226215.1. Lineage (NCBI taxonomy): Eukaryota > Viridiplantae > Streptophyta > Magnoliopsida > Fabales > Fabaceae > Sindora > Sindora glabra. Next base: position 67,047,140 of record CM035226.1, read on the forward strand.
AATACATTCTAATCTAGCACTAACAGATATAATATACACATAAGTGCTAATTTAACAATTATAACTAAACCTCCATAAAATGGTGTATTAGATAGTTCATTAGCTAATCATAATTCTCGATTGTATCAATCCATAGAGTAGTGTCAATTTTTGGAATTAGGATCCTCTCTATTTTCTAAAAAATGGATGAGGTGAATTTTGAAAAGAAATAGATATAAATTTTTTTGTTTAAAATTGTGAATACTAATGAAAAAAAATAGCGGATCCTAAAATAAAAAAGTATATTTTTATTTCTTTAAAATTGATAAAGAAAAATGGAGAGGATCTAGATCCAAATTTATGATAGCAGAAAATAGTATTATTTAGGTACTATTGTTTAACAAAATAATAGTGACAAAGATGAAATTGTAAATGCAAGTTCTACTCATATATGTTGTATCAATTTTTTTATAGGTCATGAATAGAGCAATTAATTAATCAATAAAGCAACTAACTTATATAATATTGGTATCTTATACAAACTTTATGAATTTACATTATTTATTATACTTTATAATATTAGTTTATTTGATTGTAATAGTAAATGAAGAATATAGAACCATTGACTCCATGTTAATTTATGTTTATTAATTCGAGAGCAAAAAATTAACTTAGTTTCAAATTAAACCATCTACACTAATGCTGCATGGAGCCATCCATTACTTTTGAAAGTATTGATTGTTGTTGGATTTCAACCAATTTTTATTAATTTGTCTTGTACTTTGAATTTAGGCCCTATTGAAAGCTAATTAACCAAAGTTGTCAAACCCGACCAGGCTCGGCCAGTTCAAGCAGTTAGATTAGTACCCAGGCATGCAACTGGGCTGGAAAGATTCAGTGAACCACTTGGGGAAAAACTTGGATCAACCTATTGAAACTCAATAAAAAAATTGGTTTAATCGCTAACCTCTTAGACCTATCTATCCATTTCAATTCTTTTTTAGTTTCATACCCATTAACTGGTCCAAAACTAAAAGGTCCTAAAGGAGTAAAAATGCCTAATAAAACCCAGCCCACCCTTAGCTAGAAAATGATGCAGCATCAGTGGTGCAGCAGCTGCTGGCTAGTTTGCATTTGACTGGATTGAGAAATTGCGAAATTGGGATTTTTGGGATTGAAAAAATCGAAGTGGAAAGGAAAATTAGGAAATGGAAAACCTAGCTCTACTCTAGTGCTCAGCTTAGTCCTACTCTAATGCTTGTGTTTCCCAATTATTTTTCATCGTTTTAGCTATTTTAGTATTTTGCTTCTGTGTTTTGCGCGATTGTTCTTACTTCTTCTATAGTTATGCTTCTATTTGCTCTACTTTTCACTATTTTGCTGCTCCGATGCCATCAAGACTCAAGATTCAAAAAGTTTATTGTTTTATTGCAAAGGCATGATTTGATAATACTTTCTTGGTTAGCTTGTGAAAAACACTATTGTATTTTGTTTTTCCCTATGAAAGACACTATTGTAGGCTTAAAATTTTTTCGCTAGTTGCTCACAAATTTGCTATTGTAGCTGATAATTACTAATTGGGTTCTTTTTACAAGATTCTATAAAGTTATAATTTTTTAAAAAATTTATATAAAATGTATGTAAGAATTAAATACTCCAAAGAGAAACTTTTAAAATACATGAACCATGAAACCCATTAATTAGTCATTTTTAAAAAAGGCAATTGAATAAATCTATCAAAAGATAAATGTATTCACCTAATTAGTGATTATTCTACACAATTTTTTCATTATCCATGAAAATTTTCTTTTTCTCTTATTGCTTTGTTATGTTTTGTTTTGTTTAAATGCAGAAATGTCTTCTTCCTTACTAGCCAATCAATAGCTTCATCTTCAACACAATCTATTAGAGCAAAAATTGACCTTGCATAGAATCATTGTATGGAAAGTGTAAACTTAAAGGGGAAATTTTTTTTTTTAAAATGCTTGTACTATGCAAAATAAATCAAAGGTGGAGGGATAAATAGAATAAAACTACATCTTGCCAAAAGAAAGGGTGAAGTTCAAGGATGTTCAAAAGTTCCATATGATGTTCAAAATCAAATTGAAGAGTATTTAAAAAAAAGCTAAAGGAAAAAGAAAGAAAGAGTCTACACAAGATTAATGGGAGGAGGATCCATATGCTCAAAGTACTACACAATTTAATGGAGATACACTAGAGATCAAAGAAATACATAGTAAACAATTTCAAGCCAAAGGCAAAAGAAAGGCCAGTAGGAGTATTTAAAAAAATTTTGCACCAAGAACCACTCCTAGAGCTCAACCATTAATTAAGAGTGCACTACCAAGTAAAGAAACTATACATAAAGCAAATTTGGCAATTGTTGAGTTCTTTTATGACAATTGCATTATATTAAATGCTATGAATTCAGTTTACTTTTGGAAAATGTTTAATGCAGTAGGGCAATAAGTCCTAGTTATAAGGTTCCAACTTATCATGAATTGAAAACTAAGTTATTGTATGATATAAAAAAAGAAGTTCAATTGTTGATTGATACTTATAGAAGCACTTGGGAAGACATTGGTTGTATTATAATGGTTAATGGTTGGCAAGATTAGAAAAATAGATAGCTTATTAATTTCCTTGTTTATTATCTAGCTAGCACTAGTCCTAGTTATAAGGTTCCAACTTATCATGAATCGAAAACTAAGTTATTGTATGATATAAAAAAAGAAGTTCAATTGTTGATTGATACCTATAGAAGCACTTAGGAAGACACTAGTTGTATTATAATGGTTGATGGTTGGCAAGATTAGAAAAATAGACAGCTTATTCATTTCCTTGTTTATTATCTAGCTAACACTACTTTTATTAAATCTATAGATGATGCAATAACACTTTGTAAGTGTTTGAAGAAATGGTTGAGTTTGCTAGGGTAAGTAATGTTGTCCACTTAGTTACTGATAATGATACTAATTATAAAATTACCTGAAGATTATTTAATGAAAAGTATCCTTCAATTTATTGGTCACCTTGTGATGCACACAACTTAAACTTGATTTTAGCAAACATTGATAAAATGGCACTTATAAGTAGTCTAGCAAAACGTGCATCAATGATAACCAAGTTTATCTATAATTATGCATTTTTATTAACTTGGTTAAAAAAAGAGAAGGATGAACAAAAATCATACATCTAGGTCCAACTTGTTTTGTTATAATTTTTATTACTTTGAAAAGCATTCAAGAGCACAAGCATGATCTTATAGCATTAATAACTAGTAAGGCATATATTGATTCTAGATGCTTCAAAGAACAAAAGGCTAAGGATGTTGTTGCCATCATTTTAAATGATAAATTTAGGAATGACTATGCCATTATGATTCAAATTGTGGCTCCACTTATTGGAGTATTAAGAATTGTTAATGCTAATGAAAGGCCTTCACTAGGTTATATGTATAATGCCATGTATAAGGCAAGGAGAGCCATTAAGAACATTTTTTCAAATAAAAAGACATTGTACAAGCCTTATACAAGGATTATCAAACATAGGTGGGATAGGCAACTTTCTCAAAAAGTTCATGCTACTGCATATCTATTGATTCCAATTTTTGCCTATGACAAAAAAGATTTCTCCATCAAACCAAAGGTATAATAAGGATTCCTTAATGTTTTATGAGCAAAAATCAAATCAAACAAAACTGGATTTTTGAAAGAAAACATGCTTTATCATGAAAGACATGAAAGTTTTAGTAGTCAAATAACTTTTGAAGGTTCAAAAAATATATTACCTGGTAAGAATTTTAGTTTATGTGAATTATTTTTTATGTTATGTTATTTAAATTATGATTAAAATGATTAATTTGGTTTTTTATTTTTATTATGACTTGTGAATTTATGATAGATCAAAGATGGAAGAATTTTAGCTATAATGCTCCTAATATACAAAAGTTAGCTATCACTTTTTTAAGCTAAATAACATCTTCTTCAAGTTGTGAAAGAAATTGGAGTATCTTTAAAAGAATACACACCAAGAAAAGAAACAAATTGAAGCATTAAAGGTTAAATGATCTTCTGTTTATGCATTACAATTTACATTTAAAAAATAAGTAATATTATTTAGTACTTTATTCAATTTGTTAATAATAATTAGTTTATGTATAAGTATAATATTCATAATTTATTTAACACATACTTTATAGGGCTTTAAACAAGAATAGATCATTGGATCCCATTGACTATGAAAGCATAAACAAAACTTAATTTTGGATTATGGAAAAAGATGATTCACCCCTCCCTAATCATGAAGAAATAGATAGAATGCTCCATAATGATGAAGTAATTCCAAAGATTTCATTTACTAATCAAGAAGGTTAGTTTTCTTTCTTTTATACATGTTCCTTTAAACTTAAATAGCATAATGAGCTTGAAAATGTGAAAAATTATTCTAATCTTTTTTAAGTTTTAAAAATTTTTTTGGTTTGGTGACATAATTGAAGATGATATTCAAGAACCAAACATGGAGGCTTCATTGGTGGATTTGGGCTCAATTTTACAAGATAAAGATTATAGTGTTAGTAAAGATAATTTTGATAATAGTGATAACATAGCTTGGTTTAATCAACTTCCTCCCATATTTGACAAGAAATAAGGTAATGAATGTTATTATTATTTGTGGTGATTATTAAGTAAAAAGAATTAAGACTTGTGTTGTGTGAATGTAATTTAAATTAAAGATAATTTTTGTTATTTACCTTTTATTTAAACTAAAATTATGGTAGATAATTATTGTAATTGTAGTAAAATTAAAGTTTATTTATTATGTTTTAAAAATATAGTAAGATAGTGTATGTATATATATTGTATAATTTATTATATATAAAAATACAGTAACTGGTTCGATCATTCAATTGAACTAGTTAAACTGATCTGACCTTGACCTATTTGTCTTGTTAGGTCGATGGTCGAACTAGGTTTTAAAACATTATGATTAAATTTATCCCTAAATATTGTCAAAGTATTGTGATAGTTATATGTCTTTAAAGGGATAAATAATAAAGAATCCTAAAATAAGGAACTCGGATCATTTTCTTTCTTCTTGTTCCGTTCATGTTAGAGATTATAGCTTCTTGATTTACATTTTTTCTCATCTCTTACCACTAGATTCCTAAGATCTAGGAGTTTAAGCATTGAAATAAATTGTTCTTGTTTGGATAAACTTATGTGACAAAGAATAGTGTTATATTTTGGTTAAGAAAACAAGATTAGTTATGATATTTGGTATTAAGATGGCATTGCTAGAGATATCATCGATTGAACTATGGTACTATCTGAGATGTGAGGACAAGGTCATCCTTAGGATTGACCCCATAAATGGAATAGCATAATTTAATAGAGTGGAAAATATAGCAAGGTTGAATATGTTAATTATGCAAGTTGAGATATGATGAAGAGTGCCTTTAAAAAGCAACAAGAAATTAACAATCACAAGAACAATAATTAACACAACATTAAACTTGAATGATGACCATTTCTTTTCCTTTTCCTTTTTTTTATTCCCCTTTATGTGTAAAAGTCAATCAAGATGTTTTTAATTATATAACTAAACATGTTATTTATATTGAGGGCAAATTATTTTCACCTTATCTAAGATTTAGGTTGAATACATGTAGTTCAGCTTCATTTTTAAAATATTGCACATCTTTCCTTTATATTAATTATCATGAATTAATTTCTAAACTATTGTGTTCAACATAAAGATATCAACTAGATACCTTTACGAGCTTTTTTTAACTTAACTATTCTTTAAAGTATACTATTTTTCGAAATAACGCAAAATGTAGAAAGATTAGGTTGAAAAATTTGTTAATTTTTTTTAAACTCCATATATGCATAATACCTTATTCAGTGTCAAGTTAGAAAATAGTTTCTATATGGATGAGGTTCAATCTTTTAAATTCATTTTTTAAGATAAATAGTTAAAACCAAACAAAAGCTCATCCTTTAATTAGTGGTATCAATCCAAAGTTTTATTTAAAACCAAATAGATTGAAAACCATTTCTTTTCTTCCTTTGTGGAAAAGTTTTCCAAAATTCAATAAATAATGAATTCCTTTGAAACCAAAGTTATAAATAAAATAGAAGAAATCTTTTCATTTGATGAAAGGGTTAAAAACAAAAAGTTATCAACCATTTTAAAAAGCTAAGCATTTTAAATAAGTAATCTTGTATAATTCCTCAAGTGATCAAAAAATTTAAATAAAACAAAACCTTTTAGAAAAATTAAAGCTTAAACCATAAAACAAAGACAATAGAATAGCATCATGTTCATATAACTCAAAAATCAAATGATCATATTCATAAATTTCTCTGGAGATAATATTGATGTTCGAGATCTTATCTATATTATTTTCTCCATTTTTACGTCTCTTAATATGTTATATATGTTTAATTTTATGAAGTTAGCCTTCCTATGTGATTAGATGTTGGTTTTCTAATATTTTGAAAAGTTTAGGTTAATACTAGATTTTTAAATTATTTCAAGTTTTTAACTATAATGTAAGTTTTGGATATTGAATTTAGGTGATCTTTATATTGTTTGAAAGATTAGAAAAGTTCTAAAACTTTCATTTTTTTGGATAAAGCCTAAATCAAATGTTTGGAATGTAAAAAATAGTCATGAATTTGATGCTTTATTTCTATCCAAACTGAACTAATATCAGTTTTTAGGTTATATATAAAGCTCTAGAGTTTTAATTAAAGAGAAACTAGTGCCCATAGTTGCTTAAAACCTAAACCAATAGCTTCCTTATTTGGGATTTAGTGAAACTATGTCTTTTGGGTAGTCAAACATAGGTTAGAAATCGCATGATAAAAATTACTATAGTAAAACATTATTAGTTAATTTAATTGTAAAATAGGCTATAAGCTTCTAAAAGTAATAAAGCCTTATTCTTTGTAACCTTATGAGGCATATCAACTTGGCACATTATGTAGCTTAGGAAATCATATTTAAGGATTGGAGTCTCCAAAGGCAAGAACACACAAGTCTAGATAATTTTCTTCTCATCTCTAAGCTTATCTCTTTTGTTCATCCATGGAGGAATAAATTTTATATTGATTTAAGGATTTTAAGGATCAACTTGGTTTGTATTATGAGATCTTGATTTGTAATATTAATTATTGTTAATTAATTTTCTTCTTTCTCTAATTCTCTTCATCGATTTTCTAAATTTGCATGGGTTGGATTTAGATTTCATATATCTATATTCATTTATGTCATCTATGATTTATATCTAGTTTTATGTTGAATTTTGGTTAGTTGATCATTATTCTTCATGAAAAAAGAAAGGATTAAATTATTAAATTAAGGATTTTTGGTTTAATCCTTCAATTCAGCTAAATTCTACACTCAAATTAATTTATATTCAGCTTTATGGTTTATGATTGTTACTTGATTCTACTAATCAGAATTGATAAAATCCTAAGTGGTCACCTAGTATAGAATTCATGAAATATTACATAGCTTTTGGATGATTCTACATTGAAAAATCAATTATAATTGCTAAATATGTTGTAATATGTGATTAATCTAGTAAAGAGTTCTAATTTCCTTGGATCAATTGTATTTCTCTAATTTTTATGATTATTCTATATTTTATTCCTAATCTTGCATTTTATTTAATTTGGAATCAAAATCCTCCTTAATTTGGTTCTATTTTATTTCTTGCATGCTGCATACACATTATTCGTATAATTGCCTCAATTGTGCATTCTTAATTTTCACAACTACTTGTATTTATTTCTTTTCCCTTTATTGCATAAAATGTTTAGATAATGTTCTAGTCATAATTAATAATTCATTATGAAAGGATGAATTAAATGAATTGCTAAGGGTTTAACCTAATTTGTTACCTTATAATAGAAGTTTTCATCAAACTATTACTTTTAAATTTTTTATTGGTTTTGACAATCATTAAAATTTTGGCACATTATTTATTACATGTAATTTGTATAGTTGTTTAAGCATTAGACTCAATTTTGTATATGTTTGTGACATATGTTTGACATGTTTGCTAACTCTTTTGAGATTTCTAAGTTTGTAGATTGTGTTAATGGCCATATGTGCATTAGCTTTGATTATGACAATAGATGTCAGATATGTGCTAAGATTTTTGTATTTAGTACTAACAATATTGTTGTTTCAAAATGTGCAAAAAATAATGATCATGTAAAAATTTAACCATAAAAGTGTTTTCTACCATTAAATTAGTACTTTCTATTCATCCAGCCAAACTTGAATTCTTAAAGGAAAAACAATGCTTTCTTACTAATCATGCTAGTCATTTTACCAATCTTGCTGAATTTATTATATAGGATGATTTTGAACTTTCAAGAAAGAGTGATTTTTGAGAATAACATTTAAAGAAATTATTCTAGATGATCTCAATTTATAAAAGACCTCTTTGTTAGATGATACAAAGGTTGTAATTTCCAAGCGAAGGAGGTAATTGATCTTTATATGGATCTAGATTAAAGAAGTTATAGCCTTGTCTAGCTAAAAGATAGTAAACAAAGATACTTCTTATAAGGCAACCCAAGTCTTTTTAAATTAGATTTCTCTTGCTCTTCTCTTTTATTTTACTTGTCCTTTATTTTTCTTGATGTTAATATGCTTTACATTGAGAACAATGTAAAATTTAAGTTTGATAAAGACTTCTAGGATTTATTTTGTGTTTTATGTTTTCCTTTCATCCTTTTGAAGTTAAGAAAAAATATAAAAAAATTTATGCTTTTCCAATTGGTTTTTAGAGTCTTTTTAGCTTGTTTTAATTGCTTTCAATGATGAAGGTTTTGGATTTTTAATGAGTATGATTCAATTAAAGTTGGATGGGATTCATAACATGATTCAATGAAAGATTTTGGTTCTTGAAATTGATTGGTGTAGTGATAGATTGTGAATTGGTAGATTAAATTTGATTGCATTAATTTTCCTTTAGGGTTTTAAGCCTTAAGTTAAGTATTTATGTTATTATCTTTCTTTCTTATGTGTGATGTTTTTCTAAGATTTATTTCTTTAAAAATTGCTTTGATAATTTTTAAGGTTACGTCTACAAATATATATACAAAAATCATAAAGGCATTCTTTCTTTGTTTAAACTTGAGCTAAATAGTCAACCTTATTTTTTTTTATCTTTGTTAAGTCCCTTTAAGCATAATTGCTTTTTCTTTGTTGATTAGTCCATGGATATTTTTCTAATGAAGAAATGAATATTTTTACCTAACCATAGGGATTAGTAGAACATTTAAATTTTGTAAGGTGAGTTTTTGAATAAGTGTAGGTGTAGGTGTGGGTGCATATGTTGTGGAAATTTATCGATTTCAAATTCAAAGGTTAGTTGAAATAAAAAAAGGATGAAAAAAAGAAAAATAAAAGAAATAAACTAAATAAAAAAGAAAAAAATAATAAGAAAATAATAATAAATAAATAAATAAATAACTGATAAAGAAAAAAAAGGAAATTAATAAGTTTTTGAATTTAAAGTTAGGTTCTCATGTTGAGTTATAAGTATTCATAAATTACCTATATGTTTATAGATCAAGTGTTTTATTAATTTCTTTAATTTTTATCCTTCATATCTTTAATTTTCCTTCTCTCTTCCTTAGCTCTATTATAAATTTAGATAAAGTCCTTTTGATTTATGTGGTGCATGTAATATAAGTAGTAGAGATTAGATAATAAATAAGCTTATAATAGAGTAATTTTATAAATAAGCTTAAGTGAAGCACTCGCTCTAAACACTTAAGAGTTAGAAAGTAAATTTTATAAGAATCTACCATATTGATCTACTCTTTTTGAACAAAGTTGTTATGTTAGTTCATTTCAAGTTTATTAAATTTTTTTGTTCATGATGTGTTATATCTCTCAATGACTTTGATTGTTTCTTACTTATGGATTTGTGATTTCGAAGTCATTGGAAAGTAAGTCTTTTATTTTTAGTTTTGAGTAAAGTAATGTTTACTTAAAGTCATGCAAAGGCCAAGTGTGGTGAAATTTAATGTGTAACATTTTATTGATATTATTTCCTTTTAGTTTATGTCTTTTAATGTATAGCATATGCTTAATTTTATAGAATTGTCCTTGTTATGTGATTAGGTATTGGTTTTCTAATGTTTTGAAATTTTAATTATGGATTTTTACACTATTTTAAGTTTTTACCTATAACTTGTGTTTCTAAATGTTAAATTTATGAGATCTTTATATTATTAGAAATCTTAAAGAAAACACTAAAATTTCATGTTTAGACAAAGCCTAGTTAGATGCCTAGAAGGTAAAAAAATGGTTGTGAATTTGATATTCTACTTCTATTTAAGCTAAACCACTCTTGATTTTTGGGTAATATATAGAGATCCATAGGTCCAATCAAGATGAAACTAAAACTTATAGTTGCCTAAGGCATGCCTATCAACTTTCATGTTTAAAATTTAGTAAAACTATGTTATTTGGATGCTCAAATATGGGTTAGAAGTTAAGTGATAAAAATTACTACAATAAAATACTGCTAGTAGATTAAATTGTAAATTAGATTATGGAGTTCTAAAAATAGTAAGTCCATTCTTTGTAACCCAATGAGGCATATTAACTTGGCTCATTAGATTATGTAGCATAGGAAATCATATTTAAGGATCAATGCCTTTAAAGGCAAGAATACACAATTATAGATGGTTTTCTACTTTTCTCTAAGCTTTTCTCTTTTGTTCATTCATGGGGTGCTAATTTTTAGATTACCTCAAGGTTTTGAGGTTCAACTTGGTTTAAGCAATGAGATTTTGGTTTGTAATGTTAATTATTATTAATTCATTTTCCTCTTTCTCCAATCCTCTTCACTAATTTTTTGGATTTGCATGGATTTGATTTAGATTTGATATAATCTATGATTTCTATTTGGTTTTACATTGAATTTTAGTTTGCTAATAATCATTCTTCATGTGAGAAAAGAAGATTGAATGATTAAATTAAAATTTTTTATTTTAATCCTTTAATTCAACTGAATTATATATTCAAAGTAGCTTAAATCTAGCTTTATAGATTGTGATGATTGCTTGATTCTTCTAATCTAAATTGATCAAATGCTATATGGTCATATAGTATAGAGTTTATGATTCATGACAGGGGTTCTAAATGATTCTAAACTAAAAATCAATTACAATTATTAAATATGTTGTGATATGTGACTAATCTACCAAAAAATTCTTAATTTTCTTAGATCAATTATGTTTCTCAAATATTTTTCTTTGATAATTTTGTATTCTACTTCCAATCTTACATTTTGTTTATTTTTGAATTAAAATCCCCATCAACACAATTCTTTTTTTTTTTGCATTATGTATACACACTATTTGCATAATTGCCTTAATTATGCATTCTTAATTTTCATAATTGCTTTCATTTATTTGTTTACTTTTATTGCATAAAAGGCTCAGATAATTCTATTATCATAGTCAATAAATTAATGTCAATGGATGAATTAAATGGATCATTAGGGGTTTAACTTAGTTTATTATCTTATATTACAAGTTTTCATCAAACCAGCACTTTATAATTTTGATTGGTTTCAATAACTATCAAACATCAAGTTCAAAATTTGAATTTCTTTCAATGTATTACTTGGAATCCTTTCTCCTTACTTTAGAAATTCCTTGCTCTTTAGATATTGGTGGTATAATAGGAAGTGCAATTGGTGAATCAATCAACCGGTATAATTGTCTAAACTAATCCATATGAATTCTAGTGGAATGCAACTTAGAATGTGCTAGTCCTAGTATAACTTTCCCTCTTCCACATATGATCAATTTCAACTAGCATCAAGAGTATGTACTTAAGAAGATATATCCACAAATAAAGTGAGTAACAAATTACTAAGTGAGATGAATATCACACTAATTTTATAATCAATTTTAATTAGGAAAATGTATCATATACAAAACATATATTTAGCACTTTCTTACCTAAATTTCCTTCACATCTTATTCATAAATTTTACAAACTACAATTCTAGAAAATTAATAGCATATAACAAGCATAAATTATTACTATTTAATAACATAGTAGAGATTATTTCTCATAATTATCAACCCATTAATTATCAAGGAGGGTGCATATAAGCTTGCTTCTAGTCTTGTAATCATCCACTTAATCAATTAGAGACAACTTACAAGGAAATCCATGTAACTATTTTTAGATTCATATATAGTAAAGATAGCCTTTTAGGCTTCTAACACTATTTCACATACTCTTCTAAGAAAATTAATCAAAAAATTGTAATACTATAACACTAACCACATAGAACACATTAATTAATTTCATGATATTTTATACTTTAATTTTATGTACTATAATTCAAAAGGAAGGCATACAAGTTCTTCCTTGTGACTTTTAGGTTAACCTTATTTCTATGTGTATCCTAAACTTATGCCCCCTTACATTATGTCAGTTAGTGCGACTTAAAATACAAGGTGTCAGGTCAGTCTCCATAACTATCCATAAGGTCTTATAATCATATAATCATATATCATGTCATATTGTCACATATGACAGACAAGCTAATAATATTAGTTTCACAATTTCTAAATACCAACTACAATCTTTTAACACTTTCACAACTGAAGATAGACTTATACAACCTTTTTCACATTTAACTTTCACTAGCCTATTTCATATATAACAAGGTAAAGTCAAAATGTCAATCTATTACCAAAAAAAATATATTCTACATAATGGTAATATAACTCATATTCTAGCAAAGCATATTCATAATTACCTTATCACTTCTTTGGTAACAATAGCTGACATTCTTACCTTTAATTCTCTTGCAAAACCTCATCCTTATGGAACTTTGATTATAAATGGTCTCATATATAAACACATTAATGCTCATAATAATTAAAAGAGTAACTCATATACTAATTATGCAATAGGCTTACGACTTAATTGTGTAGTGTTTTAAGCGATATCCATTTTTTTTCACAAAATATGTTCAAAGTAGTTATTGTATGTATTTATAAGTCATCAATCATAAGATTGATATAGCATAAAATTTAAAAAAAAAAGCCTAAAGATTTATCATTTGGATATTCCAGGTTTTATAATTTCTAAACCTAAGCACATTTGGTACTTTTCTTTGTAGTATCCTTTTCTTTCTTTGCAAAATGTCTTCAAAACAATTACTATATGTATTTATGAGTCATCAGTCATTCACAAAATTAATCCTAAGATTGATGTAACATATGATTTTAAAAAAAATTAAAGATTTATCACTTGGATATTCTAAGTTTATTCAATTTTTTATTTATATATAGGTTTCACTATTTTATATTATATTTTTTACTTTAAATGACAAGAAAATTGATGTACAATATAATGAAATTCAACTTTGGAAAAAGCTTCGAAGCAAGGTAGCAAATTGTCAATATTTCCCAAATTAGCAATGGAATTAGTGATGAATTTATGAATGTTGATATTGTAGACTAGTGATGGGTTAAAATTTAGCGATTGATTTTATGCATCACTAAATTCAAGTTTATTGATTGACAATGCATTGATAAATACAAGTTTAGCAACAAATATAGGCATTGATAATTTAACCTATCATTCACTTTGTTTGTGATTGGCTTTGAAAATTAATGATAGAAACTCACTGATTTAATCATTAACGTATTATTTACTTATAACTTTCTATCCATTGCTTCTTCTTCTTTTTTTTACTGATGGATGTCCTAAGATTAACAATAGAAAATTTACCACTTTTATACACATATTACTCAATGTTGTAAATGCATATTTATCTTTTATAAAATATCAATGTAGGACTTTGCACACCTTATAGAATTTTAGACAAATTATAGTGGATCATTTTAGATTCATTGATATGCAATGAGGAAAGATTGATCAAACAATAGAACAAGTATTTTAGAACTAAAAGATTCATTCATTCCAAAAGTTAAAGTTAAGAAAAAAAAATAGCTTAAAGTATTAAAATTATGTATGCCTAAATGGGCCAAATAAACATTCAAAATTTCAAACTAAGCCCTTTTTCAATTGCCAATTATACATTAAAATTTGTGAAGGATGACTTTAAATTTTGCCATTAAGCTTTAGCTACACCTTTACACTCTTGTATAGCTTGACACTCACCTTCCATGCCAACTAGCTTTGTTTTAGTAACCTTGAAAGCTCTTAAATTTATCTAGCCTACTGTAAGGGGACTTACTCTTCATCATTAGCTATTTTAAATGCAACATCTAATTGCAACAAAACTCCCAAAGCCCTTAAAAACTACAATTAAAGTTTAAGAATCTATTATCACAAGGAAGATATCTCAATCACATTTTTTTGGATATCTTTGGTATAAGTTTTATGTTTTAAGGGAAAATTGGCCTTTCTCCACTCACCACTTTTGAAAATTTCTAAAAGATCATCACAATATTGCTCAAAAGCTTGTTAAGAACTTTTGGTGGTGGTAACTTTACTTAGATTTTCAATTATCTTAAGTAGAGTTTCAACAAGGTTATTAATTGAAGACTTAGCCCTGTAGTGATATCTTTACCTGATGAAATGACCTTTTGTAAAAATTTCATTTTTGAATCCATTTTCTATTAAGCTTTAACTTCTGCTTGAGCAAAAAGCCCAATTTGGCTAGTGCTTTTTGGATAGCTTCCTTACACTTTTTGCCTTGGTTAACCATATATTGTTTTGCCATAGTTGTTAGAGTTAAGCTTGAGGAATTATTCAAACCTAATGAACTCTAGGCAATAAAAAGATATTTCTTGTCATCGTTATCTTTGGTTTGATCTTCTTTTGAATGCTTCTTGTGATGCTAGCCTCACCCTTATCATTCTTAAGTTCACCATTCTTCATCACATTTGGCTTAGTAGAATTTTCAACTTTGTCACCTCTTCCCAGGTCTAGACTATTACCAACCAAGAGTGACTATGCATTTACCACATCATCTTTGGTACTTTTTTGTTAGCTAAATGTGACATCTATCTAGCTTATACCTTTTTTATTGTGCTAATTATTCTCACAAATCCGATGTATTTGGACACCTCAAAGGGTGCTAAAGTTTAAGTGTTTAAGAGTTAACTACTAAAAGTTAGATGCAACAAAAAATTTAAAGAAATTGAAACCATGGCAAGGGTTCCTTTAAAAAAAATAAAAGTGAAGTTAAAGACGAGGATAAATAATAAAGCTGAGAAATACTAAGAGAAAAAGGATATCAAGTTACCTAAGACTAAACAATCTCCTTAACAATACTAGAATCAGGATTTGTTGGCATATTCTCTACTTGCTGATCATAGGATGATTGTATTTGCATATATATATTTTTTATAAAGGCATTCCAATTGTTGTATTTAATGATGTGTTTGCATAATATAAATACATATAATAAATGTCCTTGGAATAATTTATATTATTCTCAAGATGTCCATAGTCAAGTATTATTATAAATTGGGATCACAGTAACACATTGAGACTTGTATGTATGTTGATGGGCATAGTCATGATATGAGATATTAAGTTAACTCATAGGTATATGTTAGAGAATAAATGTACTAAATTAACCTACCATGAGAATGCTATATGGATTATTGTGTGAATGTCATAAGCAATTCTTATAATGATGATGATACATGTGGTCCTTTGACCTGAAGTTACTACAATTCCTCATATGAGGAGTCGTGTACTTTGATGCCATCAAATGTTACTTATAAGAGGGTTGGCTTAAAATGTGGTGATTGGGTATACTATGAATCGTGCAAAGGGATATAAGTGATCTAGATCAGATTTTGTCCTTTCTATATAGGAGGAGTGATATCTATGAGTTCTTTGATTAAGCGAGATTACAAAATGCATGATCATGATCAAATGGATTGATATTTGATATTAATTCATTTATTTTAGTTAGTCTACTTAAAAATTAGAAAACACATAGATTGAATTACAAAGAAGGTGACACATTTCATACCTTAAGTTCAATCTAGATATTCAAGATAAAAAAGACTAAACTACATGAAATATTAGTCATGGAAAAGTTAATTCAAATCATTAATATTCTCACTACTTAAGTGGTAATGATACATTTTTAGATACTGCTCACTATTTGTGATAATAAAGAGTGTATCAAATGATTTAATTGGCCCAATATAATTGGACTTCACTATGTAAATGGCACAATGTGATTAGGCTGCACTTAAAGGGCATTAGATATAGGCTTGTTATTAACTAGATTTGTGTCTAGGCTTGATCAATAATCAAAGCTTGGTTATCTTCTTTCTTAAGGCAGTTCTATTTAAAAACCAAATAGGAATTTTATCTATAAAATAAAATAAATTAGGCAAATAATGGTATTTGAATAATATAAGTTAAATCCAATTTAAAAAAAATTATATCTTCATAAGATATTAATCTTTTCAAAAGGGAAATATTTGGCCAAGGTAAGGATTATATGATTTGATAAATATTTAGTAAAGATTAGAAACCTAACTATCATCATCTTTGAGATAGAAAGAGTGCCGTGAAGTTCTAGAGAGATTGATCCATAACCAGAAAACATCCCATAGCTAGCACAATATTACGAGAGAGATTAATTCCATCTAATTAGATCGAAATATTTGATCATCAGTGTGGATATTGTAGAAACATTGCCCTTTCAGATGACATCCATGAATCATTATAATCTTGTTTATACATTTGTGATCAGATTATTCACACTTTTACACATCAAAGGCATAAATACTAACATTGGTCTATGCATCTTTCACTTAGATCTTAACAGATTTCAAAGTAAATTTTTAATTTTTTACTACAATTTTTATCTAAAATCCAACAATAATATCAAAACTAGTTGCAGAATTATAAGCCAAATTATATATTTTATTTGATTTAATGCAAATGTGATACATAAGTGAATCGATTTTTCTTTGCCGCAAAACAAGAAGAAAAATATTAAATAATTGCTTCGCGTGAAATCACTTTAAATATTTCTCAGTCAAACATTTTCATAGTTTAAAGTGATTTGTTTAATATGATTTCATTTTGATATCGTGAAAGTGAAAAACCAATTTCGTTTTACGTGAATTTGAAATCATATTTGAGTGATTTTGTTTGACGTAAAAATCACATTATAAAACAATTGATTTTGTCGATTGGGTTTGTACTAAACTTTCTCATTAACAATTGATTTCACAATATAAAACGTGAAAAGACATTTATCTATGAGATAATATTTTTTATTAAAAAAACCGTGTAATCATGTTAATAAAATCAAGTTATGGGATAATTGATTTCGTTTTGTGAAGCCACCGTTTTACGTGAAAGGAAATCCATACTGCCTTGATAAAGGTTTCGTTTTGAACGGCGTGATATTAAAATCACAAATCGCGGAAATCAAAATTTTACTTGATTTCATTTAATCAACTTTTCTCGGTATAATTCATTTCTGTTATTTTATAACGAAATGATTGAAAAATTATTGATCATTGATTTCATTTTTTCAAAACGAAGTGTATTTAGTTTCAACCTAATCTTGAAAAGTCATTTTCTGGTGAATAAAATTAACAATAATTTTTATTTAAAAATAAAAAAATTAATAAAGATTTTAAATTTTAAATTTAAAATAATTAATATTATCTTTTGTGATGTATGCATATCTTTATATGTTGCATAATGTATAATGCATTGTATGACCCCTTTAGTTCAATGTGACTAGAAATTATTATTTGGTTGTGATTTTTAAAATATGACTTGTATGTTGTGCCTCTCTCTATTAGTTTTGATTTGTACATTTTCTTCTAGCTAATTCCTCTCGAATGTAACTTAAGATTTTTTTTTTATAGATTGTAATGCAAATCATACACCTTTGGAGGAGTTGGAAGCACAAGAAGGTCATACAAGGATCAAAGGAAGGAGCTTAGAGAAATTGTTGCACCTTAAGTTAATTAGATGATCCTCTCACCAGTGTAAGAGGATTTAGGTAGTTGGCGGGCCATAAGATGTCACAATTTTATTTTATATTTTATTTAATGTACAGGATATATTAGATTGCATTCATCAATAAAAGGCTAATAATTGTGAGATCTAAAATAATTTAATTAATTGAATCCTCCAATGCAAATATTAAGTCAATAATAATTTATAATGTCTTCTAATAATTAGCACTCGTCAAAGCCTCAATCGACATAAGGTAGGTTTGTTAAAGCAAAGTACTTCATTTATTTTGGTGAGATGCAATAGGATAATTATGATATTTGATTGTCAATTTTGGATGTGACCTAACTAGCTATCTTAATAAGATTAAGGGCTTAGAGACATAGAGATAGGCTTTAGCTTATAAGATGGACTAGAATAAGTGTTGTTCACTTAACTATCTAAGAGTTGTATATAATACAATTGATAAGTGTTGTCTATTTAAATAGTCAAATCTTAGGTGATCAACCAAAATTAACTTGAAACTAGGTGAAACATAGATCTTGGCCCACTAGAAGGTCTTGACAATGTGATTTTTTAAATTAATAGTAAGGGTTATTAGTTTGGATAAAATAGTGAGAGAAACATTTAATAAAAACCTCATTAAATGATTAAAAACTAATACTTCTTTTACATAATTCTGTTGTAGATATAAATGACAAATATATCAAATAACCTATCGCTACAATCAATTGTTAAGAAGGACAAAATGACTGAGACAAACTTCATAAATTAGAATAAGAATTTAAGGATAATTCTCAAACATAAGTGAAAGATTTATGTCCTATAGGACCTATTTCTCAGCCACTTGAAGTTAGTGCACCTCATCGTAGAGAGATGTTTATAGGAAGCATCATAATGACATGTTAAACATTAGTTATCTTATGTTAGCTACTGTGGACTCTAAGCTTCAAAAGCAACATGAGAATATGGAAGTTTATGACATGATTGGACACCTAAAGAAACTTTATCAAGGACAAGCTTGAAATAAGAAGTATGACATCTCTAGAGCATTGTCTTAATGCAAATTGGCAGAAGGAAATCCTATTAGGCCTCAAGTGCTTAAAATGATTAGGCATATTGAGAACTTTGAGCAATTGGATTTTCACTGCACCAAAATTTGGTCACTAATGTAGTTCTACAATCATTGCTAATGAACTACATTCAACTTGTCATGCATTATAACATGAATGAAGTTGACAAGTCATTGCTAAAATTGTTAAGCATGTTAAGAAATGTTAAACAAAATTTGAGAAAGGCAAAGGTCAATACCATAATGATGGTATAAAAGAGTAAGGGCAAAGGGAAAGGGTAAGAACAAGAAAGATTCCAAATCTAAGGTAAGCCCAAGCTCATGTCATTTCCATTAATACCTAAGGGTGGTGTGGCCAAGGAAGGGTTTACCTTTATTGCAGTGAGATTAGACATTGAAAAAGAAACTACAAGTTCTATTTGAAGACACTACAACATTTTTGGTCTATGAAAATGCAAAATTTGGCAATGGGCAAAAAACCATTGCCTAAAACTATAATAAGTAACTGTTTTTAGCATAATGCTTATTACTTTATAAAATTGTTACTTCAAATTAAAACAAGCAATAATTTTGTAGTGTATTACCTATTATTTTACAAAATTATTGCCTAAAATAGAATAAACAACGATTTTAAGTGTATTATTTTTATTTTTATTTTTACGTAATGCCTAGTAAGTAATGCTAATAAAATTATTGTCTAAACTTAAAATAGGCAACACTTAAATGACCGTTGCTTTTGTTTATTACCTATTATGAAATAAGCAACACTTCATCAACCATTGTTTAATTATTTTATTTAAAATTTTATTTATTTATATTTGAAAATTTATTTATTTAAAAATATATTTTGTATCAAATAAATTAAGCATACTTTATCTTTATATCTTTCAATTCTATATATTTTTAATTTTAATTAAGTTAAATTTTAATTTTATTTTTAAACTTTATTTTAAAAATATTATATTTTATAAATATTAAACATAATTATAATTTTTGATTTGGTATAATATTTATTATTTTTTATGAAATTAAATGTTAAAAAATTGCATGCCAATATGTAAGTAATCACTCTCAACTAAAAAAAAAAATTTACAAGTCGTGGTAGCTCTTTTATCAGTAATTGATTTCTCTCATTAATTCAAATATTTGGGCAAGGTATGTAATGCTCTTACCTTAAGGATTCGAAACTGGAATCTTTAACTCTTATTCGTTGCTTGAACTTTGGCTTATGTCTCCTTTAAAATTTTCATAATAAAGGTTTCTTGTTTCTCTGAATTTTATTTTTGTTGTTGCTATTGAAGCTTTTCCAATAGAGAATGCCTTTCTCCTCTTTTTGTAAACTGAAGTCCTTCAATAATGAGTCTCTTTTAATTTATCATTATTAAAGCTTTCTCTTAACTCAAGCTTTGCTTAATTGGAAGCTTCTAGCTAGGTACAATCTCCCTTTTTTCCTTCTCTATTTTTGCTTAATCCGAAGCTTTTTGGCAAATATGGTGAGGAAAAGGATATTAATTTAATCTTCAATCATGCCCAATCTTAAATTTATTTAAAAGAAAAAGATTTATTAAGAGAATTCTATAAGATTTAAATAGGTTTACTGGTTATGCAGGTTAAGTGTTTCTTTAAATTCTTATAAGAAAAAGAAACAATTATAGTATATGACTATTTGTGATGATATCTACTTTAAAACCCATTTAAGAATTTGGTTTCTTAGTACATGTTTAGCAGCTGCAATTCCCTACATTATAACAATTGGTTTTTGTCTAAAAAATCCAAATGATCAAAATATGAAAGTAAGCACATCTATCACTATGTAAAGAGCCAATGATAATTTTAGATGGTTCATTGGTGAACAAATAAGTATTTGTTCTAACATTTGTCACCTAGGCATTATCAAATGATATTATAATTCATTACAAAGATAATTAATTCTATTTGATTTTTGTATAGTGGTTTGTGGAATTTAAATGATGTTTAGTAGTTCTTTCATAATCAAAATTATATAACTGCATAAAAACAAGGGAAATATCCTCCTTTTTTAAAATAGAAAGACGAAAACAAACATTTTATCCATTGTTAATAGAGTTGTTTAGAGTTATTTGCTTGTTTACTAGTGCTTGTAACCAAAAACAATGAGAAATAGATATCATGCTTCTAATTTTTATTCTTAGTTTTGTTTATAGGTTGTTCTTATAGTTTTAAGTTTTTCATCCTAATATTCAAGTCTAGTTATTTTTAGAGAAGAGGATGGAGAGTTGCAACAAAGAAACCACTCTTTATGTAGCTTCTCTAACCATATTTCTTGATTGCATATATTTTAGTTTTCATATCTTACTTTTGGGGTTTGTAACTAAAGTCCAATGTTAACTCCAGTTAAGATTATAAAATTAAAATCAAAATAGTGGTCCTTATAGAAAGCTAAATACATAGCTATATTCAATAATGAATTTGCATCTTTTTGATATGCTTGCATTAAAATTTTAAATTTTTGTAGTAGAGGTGACTCTAAACATCATTACTCTAAGCTTAATTTGAAAATTTCTCTTCTTAAATTAATGGTATTGTGTGTTTTGTTTTGAGTGATTGTTAATTTTTCTTCTTTAGGGAAAGGATGATGCTAAGACATAATGCTTTCTTCATGGATTTACTTTTAATATAGTTTACAACTTTTATCTTCTATTATGGTTTGCCCAAGTTAATAGTTAATAAAATAGTTAATGACTAATTTATCAACTTTTTGCATCAAACATAGCATAAGTCTTGCATCTAAGTTTGAATTTACAAAGAATATTCACTTAAATGTCATAAGAAATACATGTTATAAAAATGTAGCCAAACATATTCATAACACAACTTTGAATAACCTAAAGTTACATACCACTTATGTTCTTAAATTAGCAAATTAAGATTTTTTTAACTTTTTAGATAATTTTAATACATCATCTTCACATATATTAGTTCAATTTGAAAATAGGTCAAGGCTACTTCTATAAATAGTATTCCTTTCACTAGTGGAAGTATAACGAAAGCTAAGTGGCTCAGATCATAGATTTTAGATGGAAATTTCAATAATCCATAGGTATTTCTTGGCTTTCATTGCTAGCATATATGCCTTATTTTGTCATCCAAAGGAACATAAAACATTATTCATATTTAGAGATTGATGTAGGAAATAATAACTACATCAACACTAAAACTAACTTTCAAGCAAATTTCTGGCCTTACAGAGAGACTACCTTTAAATACCCTACAAGAAAGTTTTCTAATGGATGTTTGATTTTAGATTTTATTAGTAGGATATAGGTATTAGTCTTAAATAATAATTATATCATCCTTTTCCTAAAGAAAACATAATGTTATTATCTTAGATAAACTATTTTCATTAAGAAGGAATATATCATTTGATCATATTTTAATTTACTCATAATATTGCACTATTCGATGTCATTAAAGTATGTGTAGTTATTGTGGAAAACTAAGTGCTTATGATGCTAATATCGACATACTAATCTTTTGAAGAAGGAATGTACCTATCAAATTCATAATGGCTACCTAAAAGATTAATGCTACTCTTATGTATGTGTTGCTATGTCTGACTTATTTCTTTCACATTGATTATCATGTAATTAGTTCCAAGAGATGTGAATAAGATTAGAGAAGTCATAGGGGAGCAACTTTACTTTACTTTGCACTATTCTTGTAAGTGTGCACTCCTGTCTACCAAAGATGAACTTTAAACCATGTCTGAACAAAAATGTACTTCAAATGCAAGAATGTATCTTAACAAAATAGGATGATGTCACCCTATATTGTTTATGTCTACATTTTAACTTGATGCCTTCACTAGCTATCATTATCATTAGTGTTTAGAATTTAGTTTCCTTTTACCTTTTGCCATATTCCTAACTCCACTACTTAAGGTTATGTATCAACTAGTTAAAAAGATGATTTTAATGTGATGGTATCATAACTATCCCTTTTAAACAGTAAAACTTAATTTTTACATTGGAAGAAGATGATTTGAAAGGATAAGTGCATTTGCTGACCAAGATACTATTTTTAATCTTAAAAATTGCAATATTTATATATGTGCATGATGGTTTCATAATTTTAGTTGAATTTGAGATAAATTTGATCATTTCCTAACAAACATGATATATTTTTTTAATTTTTAATCAGTTGAACTTTAGTGTAAGATTATGTCCATCTCTATAACATGTAGTAATATTTGGTGTTTTAGACAATCAAGTTAGAATCCTAGGCTTTGTGATGTGGCTTCAAACTTGTATGTGCTAATGATACACTTAGCCCTCTTTTCTTCCTACACTGATTGTTGTTTTGCCCTTGTAGTTATAAAAGTTACATTGTCCTTCAAATAAGTTAGAACTTTACTTGTTTGTGCCAATAAGATTGTAAGATGATGACATTTTTCTATTATTGGATTCCTGTTGCTGCTTAATTTATTTTAAAAACTTAATTTTTGTAGATTTCCTTATTCAATTAAGCATGTGTTACTATTTTTATTCGTGGCCATGGATTAAGTCTTATCCTATAGGCATATAATTTATGATTTGTAAAAAAAAGTAGTAGTTTGTATAATTAGGTCTTAAATAATTATAAAACTAATGTGTTTTTTTTTAATTTAAACTTGAGGTAAACCCCTATGTATTTTTGTTTAAGGAATCTCTTAAGCCTAATGAGCAGAAAGTTAATTAGTTGATTCTAACCAATAATGAGTGGCTCAATGATAGACACTCAACCTCAAAGTAGAGTAAGTAATTCATCTATAAGAGGTCTTACCTTTTAATTGTTCTAATGTTAATAATTGAATTTAAGGTTTTCTATTCAAACATGCATCATTATTCACCAATTGAATGTTTATTTAACTAAGATTAAAAAAAAACTAGGATTACTAGTATTTCTTTCATTATTGAATATTCTTATTTCCTTACTAAAAAAATTATAACTGCTACTTAAAAATAAATTTGCCACTTATGTCTCATCAAAATATTAAAAATTCCAAAAATCTTTCCCTCTTTTATTAATTTTGAATTGATACATATAATGAAACTATATCCTAACATAAAGTGATGCCTTGATGTTATTATGATAACTTTAAATGCTAAACTTCCCTAATATAATTTATTTAGGAGCTTACATATGGGGCATGATTAAGAGTTAAAAGATAAAGAGAAGAAAAAATAATAAAAAATAAAAAAATAGGTGAGGATTATTAGTAAAGGAGAAATATTCCTTTATCTATCATGAATATTCAAAATATCTTTTATAATTCCATAAATTGAAGGAACATATTTTGGTGGATTCACTCCTATACTAATTTAAGTATCAAAGCATATTCTAATGAATCACTTTTTATCACCACAAATATGTGTTTACTATACTGTCCATTAAAGTAATTATATAAACAAAGGCTTGCCACTTTTAATCTCTTCTTAGTTAAAACTATAAAAAAAAGGTTACAATATAATTTTTCTCTATTTTCTCCTCCACATCCATTATCCTCCTTTCAAATGTAGCATTAATGAATGAAAGATGAAGACACATACAAGTTGATATGCCTTATTGGTCAATGGATGTGTTAATAGTTAATTTTTCATTTTATGTGCATCGAAGTAAAAGCCTTACACTATTATAGACATAATCTTAGAAGTTTTTTTACTAACTAGCTTTACTTGTAGTGCATTGATTTGTACAAATTAGTGTTTTCAGTGAAAAGGACCATGGTAATTGGGTTTGGCATTTGTGGGAAAATACAAGGTGGGGTTAAATTTGGGACTATGTTTGAAATTCAATCAAGAACAAATACTGAATAGGTAGATTTACTTGCCCCCCTTTCTATTTTCCCTGTGTGTTTCTTTACTTCTAGAAAAGAATTGATTTGATGTTTATTATTTTGTTCACTTCATATGGAAATATATATTCTATCACATTTTCTTACATTATTTGGTATCTTGAAAAATTACAGAATTTGATAAATGAGACAATTAAAGCTTGAACTTTATGTTATTAAATCTCTGGTTTTCATTAAAACTACTACATCTTTTACCAATAAAAAATTGGTAAACATACTAACTTGGTTAATGGTCAATATTATGCAAACAAAACTATAAAAATGCAACTTTTTGAGCCTTTTTTGCTTTGTAACATTTTATGATCCCCTTAGTTTATATGGTGTATACTTGGGCAACACCATTTTTTCATTGCTATTGATAAGACCTTTGATTTTAATAGGCTTACCATTTTTCTTATGCATTGATAGTGATAATTAGTACCTGCTAGTTTATTCATCTTTCTGAGATGATTTTCTATGATTTTAGTCTTTTTTGCTGGTTAAGGTACAAATTTATTAGATTTAGATGTCCATAGAAATAAGTAATCCCAGGAATTGTCTCACATTTTTGTTGTTTCAATTGTAGAAACTTTGTGGTAGCCTAATCTTATTCATTTTCTTTCACTTTTCCTCCTTTTCAAACCATGGCATGGAACAAATTCTAGGGATAATGTTTTTAATAGTATAACCAAAATGAAAAGCATCCTAACCTAACTTGCAATTTGCTAACCTGCACACTAAACACATAACAATAGCAACCCAAAATAAGCACCTAGTACAATGCCAATTTTAGCACTAATAGAGAAGTGAGGTTTAGACATAGGTAATCTAAGTAAACTTTAAGGACCTACATTATCAGTAAAACTAAAGATAGCAAAAATTTAGTGACGCATTCACCTAAAAGATTAGAGAATAGATGATAAATGAATAACAAGAAATTTGGCATCTCCTTCCCCTACATCTACATATTCTTTTTAGTTTAAAGCTTATAAACTAGCTTTCAAGGAAAACATACTTGAAGCTAGCTTTATGCAAAT
Source organism: Sindora glabra (assembly GCA_020226215.1). Taxonomy (NCBI): domain Eukaryota; kingdom Viridiplantae; phylum Streptophyta; class Magnoliopsida; order Fabales; family Fabaceae; genus Sindora; species Sindora glabra. The sequence continues at coordinate 67,073,064 of CM035226.1, forward strand.
GTTTTCCTTCTAGAGTTGTTGGAATTCTTCCAGACAAGGAATTGCCATTAAAATTCCTACAAGAAGACATGTTATTATAGATTCCTTATCTCATTTTCTTATTTGTCATATTGATAAGTTAAACATTATCAAGTTTTACATTATCTAAATGGCTCTTAAACTCCTACGGATTTCAGGAACTAATCCATTAAAAGAGTTATAGGATGGGTCCCTGCATGAATCCATGGAATTTAAAATTAACATTAACATGGCAACTAAAGCCAAACTAGCTAATGATAGAATAAAATGCTTTACATGGTTCAATAATCAAATGGTGAAGGCTAATTTGAAAAATAGATCAGATTATAGCATGAAGTTGATTTTTTTATGTTCTAGGACTTGATATACAAATACACCAACTTTTACCATAACTAGATTAACATTTCATTCTTTACAATGAACAAGACATCATTCTCCCTATAAACCTTCCTTTTATATGACACCATGATACATTTTTTAGGAAAAAATTAATCTTAAATAAAAAAGTTAGCTTATGTAATTGCAATATGACACATAATATTACTATTATAACTCACATTACAATAATAATTTTTTAAACTATAAATCATCTTCATGAGTAAAAAGTTATCTTTTAATTTTTTCTATGTTTTTAATTTTTAAGTTTCATTTTCCTCCAATAATTTCAATTTTTTTTAAAAAAATCTATCTTATATCGTAATTTTTTTATGAGGTAGACTTACTCTTCCTTAAAGGGTTCACTTAATCTCTAGATTGAAAATCACAAGATGCAGGAGAATGAATCTTGCAGGTAAAAATAATTTAACCTTCATCTTTAGATATTAACTTTTTATCTTAGTTTATATATTAACATTCTTTAAATCTAACATATATGAATTTACTCTAGTCAATAAAGGTCTATATACTTAGAAAGAACTTTACTATATAAGGTCACACAAAATTATGTGATGTGAAACCTTTTTAGGGATCAATGCACAGGTATATAATTCAAGAATCAAATATTACCTCTTGAAGTGCAAATTCGAATCACGAGCATAATTAGGTGATGGTGCCTCTATAATATTTACACAGAGCGAATGATGACTTCTTAACCTCCATAAATCAGCTAGAATCCATCTCTAATACAAAAGAGTAAGGTTTAGTGTAGTTTTAGTAAGGTTTTATGTGGTTTTTACTAGTGGCTGTTTTATTTGTTTTTTACCTTAAAATAATGACGCTTTTATGCCTCTTTTATAAAGTTAAAGGCATGCCTTTTTTCTAGTCCTACTAGGAAAACTGCATCCAATTTTAATTACACTCAACCGCTAATGCCTTATCCCTAACATGATGAGAGTGAGAAGAGATAGTGCTTATCCATTAGTTGTCTAATATTACTTTAGTATTAATAATTAAATATTATTAAATAATAATACTATCTCACAATATAATTATCTAATATTAAATGACATAATTATCTGATATTACTTTAATATTAGATAATATCACTTAATATAATATAATATAATATAATATATATGAATAGATATATTATTACTTTGATAATATATACATAAAATAATAAGCCCAATTAATAAATTTTTAGTCTAACTAAAAACTAATTAATTATTGTCTCATTCACACTCATTTTATGTGACCTTGTAGATTCCTACTATATTAGTAATAACCCATTAGTGGACTATAGATAGTGAGTGATATCTAGTAATACATCACTATCACCCAAATAGTAAAAATGTATGTAATTTGATATCTACCTAATGTGTGATTAATATTTTGCAATATAGTTCCTTTTGCAATGATATCCAAATCGAACTGGAGGAATGGAACGTGTCATTCTTGTTAATATTTAATTTATATTTCTTAATACTAAGTAAACTAATTTAAACAAATGATCAATACTACATATTGATCCATTTGAGCATGGCTATATATTTCTAAGTCTCACTTAACCAAAGAACCCAAGGATATCACTCATTTTTATAAGAGGAACAAAATCTCATCTATATAATTCACATCCCTCTGCATGATTCGTAACACACCCAACCAATGCCCTACATATCATCCCAATTAAAGGTGATACAATATGGCATTAAAGTGTGTAAGCCTTCATATAGGGAACCGTAATGATTTTAAGTCAAAGGACTACATGCATTGTGATTATATGAGAATAGCTAATAACACATGACAATCCATATAGTATTCTCGTAGTAGGTCAGTCCAGTACATCTGTTCACTAATAATGTACCCACATATTGACTTGATATCATATATCCATGATTCATAATCATCAATCATCATACATTCCTTTTGCAATACTATTCGATTATGGACATTTTAGGAATAATAAAATTATTCTAAGGATAATTATTATATTAAGTTACAAATTATGCAAATATTAAAATAAAATATAATATAATAATTATATTGCTTAAAATAAAATATAATACATTATGCATTATTACAATCATCTTATGATTGGCTCCTAGGATACACATACTAACAATTAACATTACTATGTAAATATTTATTTAAACTATGCCTATCTTCATTAATGTTCTCAATAACTTGAAAGATGAGGATAAAGAGTGGATGAATCTACCAAGATATAGTAAAAAGTACATCGATAACATTTCTTTTTTCCTTAGATTTTACTTTCAGTGTTAAAGGAAAAGCTCAAGGTGAAGAGATTTTATACCCTTGTGCTAAGTATAATAATAGTAGATGGGAAAAAAAGGATATCATTAAAACTTATTTAATATGTTATGGATTTATCCAAGGTTATAAATAATGGCTAAATCACGAAGAGGGGGTAATTACAATGGATGTTAATGGTAACATAGGTGGTTATATTGATGATAATGATGATGAAAAATTATATGATGACATTGATGGATTACTAAATGATACATTTAGAGAATTTTCTTAAGCGGAAGGAGTTTATGAAAGACCTAATGAAGATACAAAGAAGTTTTTTTAACTTAGTTGAAGAGGAAAAGAAGGAGTTGTACCCATCCACATTATCATTTACCATCTGGTTGTACATATTAAAGTGTTTACATAGAGGGAGCAATACTTCATTCACTGTCTTGTTGGACTTATTGAAAAAGGCCATGTCTTATTTAAATATCCTTTCATATTTCAACAAAATAAAGGTAATGATAAAAGACCTAAGTTTTGATTATAAAAAAATTATTGCATGTCCTAATGATTGCATACTATATTCAAAAAAAAGTATGCAAATGAAATCTCTTATCATAAATGTGAAGCTTCACAATGGAATGAGGATCCTCAGTTAGACTGTGAACTTGAACATTCCAAGAAAAGCCATAAGGTTACTATAAAAATTTTGAGGCACTTTCCCTTAATTCCAAAACTTCAAAGGCTATTTATGTGTTCAAAAATAGCCAATATATTAAGGTAGCATGAGGATGGATGTGTGAAGGATGGGAAGTTAAGACATTTGACTGATGCCCAATCATGGAAGGATTTTGATATTAAACATCCTAATTTTACAATGGATCCTGATAATATAAGACTTGGTTTAGCTACTGATGGGTTTAATCCATTTCACACTATAAACATAACTTATAGTATATAACTTGTACTTTTAATTGCATATAAGCTACCACCTTGGATGTGCATGAAGCTTGAATATTGCATGTTAGGGCCACGATCTCCTAGAATTGAAGGAGTTGTAGGATTCAATGGTAGAAACATATGATGCTTCAAGCAATCAAACCATCAAAATACGAGTAGCCCTTTTGTGGATTATTAGTGACTTCCTAACATATGCTATGTTGTTTGGTTGGAGTACTAAAGGAAAGTTAGCATGCCCATCTTGTAATTATGGGACCTTTTTTACATATTTGAAATATAGTTGGAAGATATGTTATATATATGATTGTGCTTTTTTACCTATAGATCATCTATAAAGATTTGATATGAGATCATTTAATGGATTTATTGAGTTCAAGTCCCCACCAACCTTACTTAAGGAAAGCCAAATTTTTAAAGAATTACAAAAATGTTAAAATGTCTTTGGAAAGAAGCAAAAGAAGATAAAAAATGGCCCATGGAAGAAAAGGTCAATCTTTTTTAAGTTGGCTTATTGGCAGCATAACATATTATGTCATAACCTTGATATGATGTACATAAAGAAAAATATACATGACAATATAATTGGGACACTTTTAGATATCACAAGAAAAATAAAGGATCATATGGATGCTCATTTGGATCTTAGAGATTTTGGGATAAGGAAGAATCTTTAACTAGAAGAGACAAAAGATGTTCGAAAAGTAAATTTTGTATAAGTATGTTTCTCCAAGATAACAAAAGAGAAAAGTATCTTTTATGAGACATTAAAGATAGTCAAATTACTAGATGGCAGTGCATCAAATATCTCTCGTTGTGTACAAGTTAATGAAAAAAGGGAACTGGTTATAAGACTCATGATGCCCACTTTATGTTACATTACTTGCTATAAATACCTATTCAAAGCTTGATACCTAAGCATGTTGCTACACCTTTGATTCATTTTAGCCCATTTTTTCATTCTATATGTTAAAAGGTCATTAAAATTGAAGACCTTAATCACATAGAAGTAAAAAATGTAGAAATTACTTGCCAACTAGAGAGAAATTTTCATTCTAGCTTTTTTGGATATAATGGTTCATTTGTCTATTCATTTACAAAATGAAGTGAGATTAGGTGGCGTGGTCCAATTTCGATAGATGTACCCACTAGATAGATATATGTGCAGATTGAAGCATATGTTTACAACAAAAGTTATCCTAATGGTTCCATTGTAGAGGCGTATTTAGTTTAAGAACTCAACATTTTGTTCAAGATATTTGCATAATGGTGTGCAAACCAATTTAAGTAGAATGTCACACAATAATGATGAATGTCCTTCAAGTAAAGTTAAAAATTCTAACATCTTTCTAAGCAGAGGTTAACCTATAAAAGGGGAAAAAAAGGCGACATATTTTCTTTTCATAAAAAGTCAAAAACACAAGCTCATAAATACATCTTAATTAATTATGATAAAGTTGACGACTATATTAGGTACTATAAATTGCATTTTATTTTATACTAAAAGTATGTTAACTAGTAATACTAAAAATGTCATTATTTATACTGTAAAGAGTATAAGCATGAAACCATTAGTCAATTCAGAGGAACAAAGTAGAGTAAAGTAAAAAATTAAAAGCAAGACTTTGTTAATTGATTTGAAACTAATGCCATGAGATTAGCTAAATTGAATTAGAGAATTATCTAAAGGACTAAATATTATTACAAAAAAGTTCTCTAGATATCTCATTAATGGATATAGATTCCATACTAGGTGTCGTGATGCAAGATGTAAAACTAAAAATAGCAGTGTGATTTTGATGACATTAACTCAAAGCTTTATAAGCTCAAAGGATAAACACCTAGTCACAAAAATTATGGCATACTATGATAGAATCAATGATATTATTAAGTTAGATTATTATGCTCATTTCAAAGTTGTATTATTTAAGTGCAATTAGTTTGAAGTTGTAGAAGATAATTATGGGTTAACTTATATCCACTTCAACAAGAAGTGTTATCTAGATAAGCCATTTTTGCTCGCATCTCAAGTGCATCAATGCTTTTATATTTAAGATGCACTTGATGGAAATAAACAATTTATAATGAAGACAATTCTTAGAAACTTATTTATCATGAATGACTAATAAGATGTTAATTTTTAAGAAACTTATGGGAATGAACCATCTGATAACTTAATGAACTTTGTTATATCTCATGATGAGGTTGAAATTGAATTATTAAGGAAAGATCTGTCTATGTCATACCCTAGTTGAATATTTACAGCTATCATAAATTTCATTATTGGTGAATAATTATTTTTAATTATTTAGATAATATTAATTTTAAATTTTGCTTCTTTTAAAAAGGTTATGAGAATATTAAAGTGATATTAATAATGATGTTTGAAATATATTTCATTAATTATAAGGAATTTCTTATAAGTTGAAAATATTTTAGTAATTATAGTTGGAAACATTTATGAAATAAATTATTGTATTTAATAAATTATTTTTAAGAATTGTTGAATTTTGAAATCATTGAGATTTTAAATAAGATTAGTGTTATAAAAATGTGAGTATTAATATTTTATTCATTAAGAGTATTATCAAAGTATTTTATTGAAAGATGTGAAATTTGAAAAGTACGAAGATCTAATAATGTTGCTATAGGTAAAAAATGTTGTAGTAAGATTTGGAAAGAAAAAAAGGAAGTCATACTTCTAGTTCATGTATTTTTATTAAAAAAGTTAATAAACATCAGTTTATAACATAAATTTTAAACAATTCAAATCTAATGATTAAAACTTAACTAATCTTTAGCATTGTTGCTTGGGCCATATAAATAAGGGGCACATATCCAAGGTTTATAAAGATAGACTCTTTAACTCATTTGATTTTGAATCATATGAGATGTAGGAATCTTATTTATTAAGTGAGATAACTAAAGTCACATTCACTGAATATAGAAAAAGGTTAATGATCTATTAGGCTTTATACATACTAATGTGTGTGCGCCTATTAGTTCACCTGTTAGAAGCAGTTTCTAGTACTTCATCACATTTACTAATGACTTTAGTATATGTGGATATGTGTATTTTATAAAGCATAAATTAGAATCCTTTGAAAAGTTCAAGGAATTTAAGAATGAAGCACAAAGCTAACCTAGCAAAAGTATCAAAACACTTCAATTAGATCAAGGTAGAGAATACTTGAGTCAAATTTAGATAGGAGGAATCACACCTTATTAAACATGGTGTGATCTATGATGAGTTATGCAAATCTTCTTATTTCTTTTTTAGGACACCCTCTAGAAATAACTATTTTTACACTTAATCATGTTTTCTTTAAAATGGTTTAAAAAATTCAATATGAGATATGGATTAGGAAACATTCTAGTATGCTTTTTTTATGGAGGTTTGGGGTTATAAGGCTTACATAAAACATCAAGTTTCTAACAAACTTGGACTTAAATTTGATAAATGTTATTTTCTAAGGTAATCCAAGGAAACCAAGGGGTATTATTTCTATAATCTTACTAAGGGTAAAATGCTTATTGCTTGAATTAGTGTTTTTCTAGAAAGAGAGTTCATTTTTTAGAAAACTAATAAGAGAAAAATAGAAGTCAAAGAAATATGAGACTTGTAAAATAACATTGAACCTATAAAAGAACCTAAATAAAGAGCACTAATTGTTGTGGAATAGGAATTTGTTTAACTAACATAAGGCCCACATAAATATGGTAAAACACATTATAAGCCCAATATATATGGATTTCTTATGACTTAAAATGGTGATGTATTGTTCATAGATCGAGATAAATTTACAACCAACCAAAAAGCTATTAATGGGCTAAACTCTAAGAAGTGGCTTAAAGCTAAGAGATATAAGATGGAATCCATGTATACCAATAAAGTATGAACTTTAGTTGATCCATTTGAAAGGGCAAAATCCATTAGGTGCATGTGGGTTCTCAAGATAAAAAGTAACATGGATAGTAATGTACAAACCTTTAAAGGATAATTAGTCACTAAAGATTTTAGGCAAATTCGTGGTTTAGACTATAATGAGACCTATTCCTCAGTTTCCATGATGATAAAATCCATTTAGATCTTGCTTGTTATTATAATATTTTATGACTATAAAATATGGCAGATGGATTTCAAAATTACTTTTATCTATGGGAAGCTTTTTAAAGATGTGTACATGACATATCTTGAGGCTTTTGCCACTCTTAAAAATGCTAAAAAGTTATGTAAGGTACAAAGATCAATTTATACAATGAAAAAAACTTCTTAAGGCTAGAATCTTTGTTTTGATGATGCAATCAAATAATTAGCTTTCATAAAAAAAAAAAAGATGAATCTTGTGTTTACAAAAGGGTTAATGGGCAAACAATTAATTTTCATGTACTATATGTGGATAAAATACTATTCATTAAAAATGACATTCCTATGCTATAGACTAGAAAGAGTTGATTAGGAAATTATTGTTCAATGAAAGACTTGGTGAAGCTACCAAAGTCCAAGGTATTAAGATCTATAAAGACAGATCAAGAAAATAATTCTTGCATACTGAATGTTTATTGCCAAAATAATTCTTTCATAAATTTTAGTAATATTTTCTCATCAAGTTGTAAGAAAGTTATTGATTATTATATACAATAACCTACCCAAAGGGGGTCATTTTATGTTTTAATTGGAAGAAAATAAAGCTTTTTGAAATAATTAATGCATTAGCTTGCGAAATTTATGTGCCTAAAGAGAATAAAATTTCAATGCTTGTGTGTTTCCTTTATAGGCTCATTTTATGTGGTTTTATGAAAGGTTTTATTGCATATGATGTGCTTTACCCAAAAGGGAGTGTGCAATAATGTATTTTGACCTTGTTTTTAAGGCATCACCTATATGGTTTAAGAGCCTATACAAAGCTTTAGATTCTTATAGGTTAAAAATCTATTTGTAAACTTATGATTGTATGATTTAAGAGTCTATTTGAAATTTTATTGTCTTTATAAGATCATTTGTTGCATTTTTGGTGCTTTAGAAGGGACGGCCTAATACATGTTATATGCTCTACCTAAAAGGAAGTACATGATGATGTGCATGGACTTTCTTGTAAGAATATAATAAATTTGTTTAAAGTTAACAATAATTTTGTTACCTAATTGAATGAGTATAAATTGCATTTTTTTTATTTAGAGATTTTCTATTTGAGTGATTTCTCGTGCTATCATTGAGATTATTTTTGACTTAGATATTATTCTCCTATATAGTATTATATTTGTAGCCATATTCAATTAGATTAGAAATTAATCATTGTTTATTTGAATATAACATTTTTCATATCCCTTAGGAGATCAATGACTAATTTGACTTATTAAAGAATTTAGTTATGTTATTAGAATTATAATTATATATCACTTTTCAACTATAAATTTCATAAGTAAAATATTACAACTTTTTAAAGGGGTAAAATATTTCTCCCAAGAATTTCTTCCACTTATTAAAAATTTGAACTTCTCTTCTATTATTATTTTTTATTATTTGAATATGATATATATAGTTTATCTAACATATGAAAGATGATTTTGAAACATATCTAAATTTTTATCCTTATTTGGTGAAAATATTTTATAATAAGTATGATAAATGATTAGGGAAAATTTTCCTTTTGGTTGCGATAATGCAAAATATTTATTATGTAAGTTTAATGTTGAATAATCCATTTATCAAATGATCTAGATTTACGTTATGGTGTCTTGTAAATACAAGTCCTTTAAAATCTTTTGATACACTGAATTAGTTAGAGATTATTGATTTGTGACACACACACACACACACACACACATTTTCTTCTTAATGGTGTGTTTGATGTCATATCAGTTATATAAATACTTGTATTAAAAGTGCAATTGCTAATAACTATTTATGTTGTGATTTAATGAAGTGTATATATGTAGTTATTGCAATTGTGTAGAGAAAGTGTTTTTTTTTCATTAACGAAATAGAATCTTGAAAAATACTTTATTTTATTTTTTAAAATTTATTTTAATGTGACTGATTCCTTGAGTATCTATATAGCCTTATTTAAAGATTAGGTTAAAATAAAATATTGATAAATTTTTCTTGATTTACATTTTTGGAAGCTTTATCTTTATATTTGTACTTCCATATATGTTATAAGGTGTTAGTATGATAAATTATATGATAGAATTTTTCTAATCCTTTTGAAATAACTTAATTTGATCACATGAGTTATTTTCCATCGTTAGTCTACATCATAGAATTATATTTCTATACAAAGTTCATAATAAAGTTTTCTATGTACTATATGAGGTGTCTTTGTTTGAACTTATTTTGATATGTTTAAGCATGTTTTGATCGAATCAATGGATTTTAAAAAAAGTTAAATATGATTGTAGATTTGAAATTATTGTTCAGTAAATCACGTGGATAGATATAATATCAAATTTTCAATTTTAGTGAGAGTACATTAATTTTGATGATAATTTTTATGCCAAAATAATAGACTTTAAATTTAAATGCACGTTGGATGCAAATTGAAAGGTTTCCTAGTTTTGACACATATTTGGTACATTATGTCATTATGAAATTATTATTGAAACTTTATGGCTTATAATTTACATCATGTTTAAAATTAATTTTACTTTTATTTTATGCAACTACTTTTTATATTTTCAAAATATAACCTTTTTTATGTCAATAAATTTTGAAAATAATATTTTTGAAGGGATTAAAGAAAATAATATATATTATTATATCTAATATAATGTTTTAAAAGAGTTTTGACATTAGATAATAGTTGTGTGCATTTAAATGATTTAATGAGATCATTAAGATTATATATCTTATTGAATATAAAGAATATATTAAATATTAAATTCTTTTGCTAGTTGGTTGTTGCACAAACAATAATGGTTAATTTGGATAGTTGCATAATTATTAGTATGGAATATCTTGCAAATTGTTAGGTATTATATGTTTTAAACTATGAATTATTAGATTCAATCAAATCATAATGATTAATAGCTTATTAAAAAAATAGGCAATGTGAGTTTTCTAGAACAATAAATTGTATTAATGTAAATACCTATTCAATCAAGTTATTATTTAGTATGTAGTTTTAAATTATGAAGCATATTATATTCATGTGCAATTAGTTAATCTTTGAAATTATTTCATTAGAGAGAGAGATAGAAAGAGAGAGAGAGAGAGAGAGAGAGAGAGAGAGAGAGAGTTATGAATGTGTTTTGATTGGTTCCGCTATTATAATACATTTTATGTTTTCTTTGAAACATTTATAAATTGTTATAAGTGTCAATCTTGTTTTGTGACAACTATTATCACAGCTCTCTAGCATATGTTGAATTGGAATCCTATAAGATATATCATGATTGTATTGATGGAAGCTACAATTTTTTTTTTTGAATTTCACATATTGTTTAGTAAATTCCACTTGCTTTTGAAGCATACAATTAATGATTATTTGTGTATGATAATTATTGTTATGTATGTGAGCATATATGCTAGATTCTTAAGGCTAAAAAAATATCAATTAATAAACTTATTAAGAGCATGAGTGTCTTAAGTCTTTTTAATGTACTTGATTAGTGAGAACATGTACTTTCACATTATGTTTTGTTTTGTTGGACCTTTTTCTATTTTTTGAATATTTATCTAATATTTAATTGGATTGATGATCATCATAATGTTAATATTCCATGTTAATATATCATGGTATCATACATTTTATGTATAAATATACTTATAGGTATTGAAATTATATATATTGTAAAATCTTAAGACTTATGTGTATCTTAAGTATGACTTTGATGTCAATAAGGTGTATCTTATAGAACAACTCCTACATTTTCATTTTTAAATTTGCTAATTTCATAGTTTTTCCACTTCCAATGATAACAACATCATGCTAGATCTCCAGGGAAAAAATTACAGCCTTATAATTTAAAGCTTTTGTCTTCCTTGCATGCCCTAAATCTTTAAAAAGAATAGGTAGATTTCACTTTCAAATACACTATTTCTCTATTCCATTTCTTTTTCTCTAACTTGCATTTGTATTCCTCTTTTAAAGTTATGTCCAATTATACATCCCATCAATTTTTGCCCTATTTCCAGGCATTGCATCCCATTAATTCATCTTTGGCATTGTGACAAGGAGGATTTTGCTATCTTGTTAAGACTAACCTTGAATTCTTCAAAATGATATGTTTCTCTATTGTTTGGATTAGCACTTCTTGGTATTATTTTACATTATCTTCAAGGATTCTTTTTTTTTTCTTTTGTGTTATTTTCTTTAATCTGGGTTCAATTCTTCCTACAAACATAAAAACAAGTATCATATATTGCCTTTACTGAAAATTTTGTAACATCTTATTGAGAAAATTGAATAGTTTATGCACATTAGCTAATACAGCATGACTTTTGATCCCTTGAAGAATGGCTATTATTTAAATTTCATCCCATGATTAGAATGTTCTTTTAGTCCCTTGATTAATTCTCTTAACATAATTAGCTTTAATCCCTTCAAGTTAGTTGTCTCTTTTAAATTTTAAGAGAGTAATTATTATTTTTTTTTGCTTTCTAGTTATCATTTGTTGGTAGTTGAATTTACAAATTGATGAGATAAGCTTTGTTTGATATTGGAAAACTAAAAGACAAGTAAAAGTAAGAGTACAAATAACTATGGGTAGTTAAATCTACAAATTGAAGAGATCAGTTGTCTAATTGTTGTTTCTAATTGTCATTATGTCTCTAATTTTCTCAGGTTCAAATGTTGAAATTGGAATGTTATTTCTGATTGCCATCATCTTTTTCAGTATTCATATACCAAAGGTAAATGCATTTTGTTTATTGCAAACAATCATCCACGAGCTTTGAATATGACATAACCTTTGAAACTCACCTTATCTTACATCTATTATAGTCTCGACTTCTTGTTATTTTCTTCTCTTTCTTCTTTATATCATTTTTTTCTTTGATAGATTTCTAAGTTTCTATTTTAGATTTCTCAATATGCTAATTATAATAATTTTGGTTTTGGATATTATCAATTTATATCAATAAAAAGAACTTGGCTAGGAACAATTGAATACTTTAGAGTTATACATATCCAAGTAAGTCAAAATGAGTGTACAATTGTAGCACTCATGCTATTGTTGATCACTATTCTATCCTATATGATATATTGGCAAATAATTTTTAAGTTTTCATTCTAGAAAGAATAATTTTAGTAAAAAAAAAGTACTATATTTGTTAGAAATATGATTAGAGCAATCTAAATGAAAATTTAAAAAGGTGGAATTATCTTTCCACTTGATTTGTAATGATAATTACTAGTTCATTAAGATTGAATGTAATTCCAGAGTTAATGTTTATTATAAGGTGGATTAATCTATGAATTATGACTTTGTGGACTTTGATTAAATGTTTTACTTTCATCAAGATTGAAGATTTCAATTTTGTGCCATTTTCTAGAAGAAGATTCATCTCAGGAAGTCCATTAAGAATTTGCTTTGCTAAAGTTGATCCATAGTTCATTATGTTATTCTTATATTACTCTCACTATCAATAATCTAAACTCTATTTTGTCATTTACCTTTGTTTTTCTATACATAACTTTACTCTTTTAGGCATTGATGATTTTATCAATTTAGTTTATTAGTTTATAAATATTTTATTTACCTGATTATAAATCAAAATTGGATTATGTGCTTGACTTTTTTTAATGATAATAACTCATTTCATTTTTCAAAGTCTTTTTATCCTTCGATAGTAATGATAAAGAAGAAAAAACACCAAAGGCTTATGACTTAGCTACATTCAAGTATTATGATCTAACAACCTATATAAATTTCTCTATGGGAAAACTATCCTTAAATCCAATTTAAGGAAAGAGATTTTTGTACTATTTATATTCACAATTTGCATTGCTTACTCATTTAGGACTTCTTTAAATGATCAATTTAGCACCAAGTAAATTAGATTGAAGAGTTTTGAAGTATGAGTATCCTTGAACTTTGCCTTTTGAAGAAGATACATATTTTACCTATTCATGCGATCTTAGTAAATTCTCTTTATCCCATCTTTGCTTTTGTCTATATTCAACTTAATTTTAAAGAAATTGTCATTTTGTTTCCCATTAGGAGAAATAGCAATGAATTTTCCATAGGCATGGGCAAGTATGAACCTTATTCAATATACTATGTTATGCTAATTGAATTTACACATGTAATAAAGGTTGGCAAAATTTTATTCGTTTCTCCTCATTTCACAAAGTATTACCATGGAAGTTAGAAGGCTCAAAACAAAATTTTGTATCTTATCATGTTGTTGTATGTAATTATACATAGCAAGTTGTTATTGGTGTAGATAAATATGATAGATTAATTTTTACTACAACATTAAAATAGCATAAGACTTTAATTTATGGTATTAGAATTATTCTTTTTCTAGAATATAATATATGTTGAGCATACATGTTCATTTACTAACAATCCTATACAATTTGCATCTACACTATAATAGCTGTGTAATCCTTTAAGGCCTAAAAGTTTAAGGGGATCAATATTGATATCTAAAATGCTATTTAGGTTAACACTTAACTAACATCACAACTACCCAAAAAGGAAAAAAAAAAGCTACTACTCTTTAAAAGGTATTTATTTCTAATTCATGTATCCTTTCATGAAAAATGTAAGTTGTGGCTTTCATGTATTTTTCTCATATTGTAAGGTAGAAATCCTAGGCATAAAAACCATAGTACCCTTAATGTTTAAAATAAACTATATAATTCTACAGCATGTTGTTCAAATTTTCAATATATACACTATAGTTTTACAATGAACTTTCAATATATTCAAGTACTTCCCTTTTTTTCTTGCAACCCCCACTCCTTTTTCTTTCTTTCATAATTTTATATATTCTTTGCACCATCTTTGATTTTGAAATCTACTGTGTGTATCAAACAAAATGCAATAATTTGTTACTTGACTTTATTATGAACAATTTGCTCTTTCCATTTGAGATCTCCCAATTTTTTTTATTTTTCTAAATTATCAGAAGAAATTAGCGAAGATGGTAATTAATTAAACGAGTTGAGAAGTACTTGTGATAAGGTAGCATTCAAAGTTCTTTGATCTCTAACTTTTTGTTTTATTTCTTTGACATGGAGAATTTGTACTTGAATTAATGCATGTAATGCTCAAAAGCATCTTCTCACTTCATTACATGCATAAACAAACATTTTTTAGATGTCATAGTTCCAAGAAGAGCACACTTAGAGCTTTGGTTTTTGGGAGTCTCAAATTGGATAAAATTTTTTAAAGTCTTGATAAAATGTTTTTAATAGTCATGGATCATACCTTTAATACATGTAGTTTTGGAAAGTCAAGGAGTTTATATATATATATATATATATATCCTATTTTGAAGTGATTGTATTGAATAATGCTTGAATTAAGTGCTCTATTGCTGATTCTTCCTACTAGCTTAATGCCAATTATTTTCTGCTGTCTTCTTTTAATTTAGCTTAAAATATACGCAGCTTTTTTATCTTATTTTTTTTCTCTCTAGTTTAGTATATTTGGTGTATTATGAGATCTACTTCTTATTTTTGCTAACTTTATATCATGTGAACTTTTTTGGAATTTTAAGTATTGAATTTATCATATAAAAAATGAATATTTTCCTAATACTAGCTTTACATAACTGAATTTTATTTCGGCATGTATCTTAAAATTGTAGTGTTAGAGTTCAATGATAAGGGTTTTCAAATATTACTGTTTGTTTAAAACGCGCTTGCCTGCTCCAGGTTTATTTTAATGAATATGCACTTTAAAAATAGAAGGAATTTTGAATCAGCATAGCAAAAGAGAAAACTAATTTTAAATGCAATCTTATATTATGTTTTCTACAGTCCATGGAATGAGTTATACTTCCGATTTTCATTCCATCTTATGAGCTATGGTTACTTCGCGAAAAGAAAAGCGCATTTTTGGCCTTGTTGTATTTACCCTTGATTGGATTAGTATTCAATTGATTTTACGCAAAAACATGGCTCATCCTTCTTCCTTTTTGCTCAATGTATGTAATCTATTCAAATTTGGGGTTTTTGAAGTTTTTGGTTCTTAATTTAAAAATTGCCTTAATTGTTTTATTATACATTTGGGATGGAATGTGGATAGCTTTCATAAGAAATTTTTTTTCTTCAAATTCTGTGGTTATCTTCAACTATATTTTATATTGGTTGTTATAAATCGGCTCTTCATGTTCTTACAAATGGTTTATATTGTATATTATATATTAGTGGAATCGCAGGATTCTCTTTGAAATTTATATCAGTGTTTTAATTTTTTATTCCATATTTGATCTATGTCCATTCTGATTGATTTAATTGTTTATCATCACAATTTTTATATGACCTCAAGTGTTTCGTGAATACTATTGGAGAATGTTGAATGTTGAGGATGGCAATTAAGGTTTTGAATTTTTTTATTGGCTTTACTTTTTATTGTTTAGCATATGTCTAATGATACATGCGGAAGTCAAATTTATTTTAGCAAATGCAAGCCGAATCAGTTGCAAATGTTAAAGTAATAATCATTTTATTTAACAAAACAACATACAAATATATTAGTGAAGGGCAGTTGAAATTTAAATTCAACCCACTAAGAGGTACTGTTATTATTTTCAATAAATTTGTCACTTTTATATTTTAAAATAATAAAATTTTAAAAAATCTTATACTTAATATTTTGGGAGGATATTGAACAAAATCTCCTCTTTTAAGTTAGATTCAAATGAAATCTGCATTCCTATATTTACCTCTTATAATAGACATCAGAAGAATTAAGGTTCAAATTCTAATTTATATATTATATTATCTAAAAATTAATTAAAATTCAATATGGTTTTAAAAATGAGAAGTTGAAACCTGTGCATCGCCATGGCTAAAATCTAATATTAATATAATTTTATTGATAGTTTATATTCAAATTAGTTATAGAATTAACTAATTATAAATTAATTGATTTAGTAATAAAAATTGAGCAAGATAATATTTATTGTCTTACCGAGACTAACTAAGAAATACGTATTAGTGGAGATGTACAGGATAAAAAAAATTTACAAGTACCGAATTTTGATATGGAAAAAGGGAAATAAAATGATGTGATAATATAATGCCACATATTCAAGTACCGACGAAGTGGTTATTAAAATTAAAATTATATAATATATTGATAACATGAATTTTATAATTTATTCTCGTTCAACTTACTATTTTATATTTTTATAGTCGCTATATTGTGTTAAAATCTACTCTATATTTAAAAAATTTTCTTTCCTACTAGCAAAAACATATATATATATATATATATATATATATATATATATATATATATATTTGGTAGGGAATTTAAGGTGGGGAGGGAATTTAAGACTTGCAAAAACATATTTCTTAAAAGAAAAGTCCCTTTGTCAGACAACACTTTCCCTATTTTATACTAATTGTCTTTTTTTTCTTATATATTTCTCTTTCGTCTTGTATGACAAAATGGCATTCTCTCCATGTTTTATATGTAGGCCTTCCCTTCCCTTAGCAAATATCGGATCCCACCGTTCATCCATTCCATTTTTCCCTTCCTTCCCCGCCCCCCCTAATTTTACCCCTTTTATGCAACGCTCTCACCTTTTTCAAGTAGCAACCAAATGGGTTTCTTTTTCAGCGCCGTTCCAGCAACCTTTAATGCCGTCCGTTTGCAGCTTCCTCCGCACGGGCGAGACGCCGTGCAAGGCTAGCGACTAGCTAAACTTGCGAGCCTGCAGCGACGACCAGTCACACGCTAGCTGCTCAACAGCAACGAACTACCCTATCAGGTTAAACGCTTTAAGCGTGGTAGACATACTCATAACCGATAACTTTCAAGATAGGCATTTATAAACTCCGATCCCTAACTAGAATTGAATTCTTCTAAAATGTACTTTAAAAAATAAATTGAAATATTATAATCTTTAATGAAAAAATTACGGAAGCAGATAGTGACAAAATTTTTTAAAAAATTATATTTTTAATTAATTATTATTTATTCAATTTTGAACTTTTAATTTTCTTATTAAAGATTGTGATATTTCATTTTATATTTAAAATACATTTTACATTTAGAGGAACTAGATTTTCTAATTGTGTTGAATATTGTGTTTTCTTCTTGAATTAGTTGCAAATTTGTGAAGCCCATCAAAGAATCCAACAAAATTGTATCAAATTTCTTAGATCGGAACCCCTACGTGGAAATTTTTTTCCCAATGAACAATTTCAAGTGAGTGGATAGTTTACATTTTTTTCAATTACATAATATGTGGAGATTTCATTTTTAATTGCTTTTGGTTTTCATATTATATTTTACTAGATTTATTTTAGCTAATTGAAGTTCCTGAGCTGTTTACATGAAACTTTATATTCTATGTTCAGGTATGTAGTTTATATGCATTATTAGTTTTGTTTTATGAGAAGATTGTTTTGTGCATTTAAGTGAAATTGTCTGAAATATTTTTTTCGTATTGGAAAATCTTAGTTTTATGAAAAATAATGATTGAAATGTATACATATTGAATTTGTAAATTGATATATTGAAATTGAATTTCTAAGTGAATATTGCCTTATGTATATATAGTGAACTTGTGAAGTCATAAGGTTTCAAGACTTTATTATTAGTTTTATATATCGGATCCTTGGGCTTTAAGATATTCTAGGTGAATTTGGAGTCTAAATTAATTGAGAGAATGAATTGGTTGAAGGATAAAGTGAAGGATGATATTGATACCAATATCGTTACCAATACTAATATTGTATAGGTAAGTTATATAAAGAAAATTCCAAGGGATCCTTAAGCAGTTGGTGAAGTTTCAAAATTATATTTTATGGCGTCTTCATATATATATATATATATATATATATATATATATATATATATGTATGTATGTGAAGGTTAGCAAGTTTTACTCTTTCATTTGAATGAAAAGTTATGATACTAATTTGATATAATAAAATAATAATAAATATAATAGTCAATTTGCCACCAATACCAACTACTTTCATTAATGAGTGCATTTAAATCAATTCCACGCATTCTCTCTCATTTTTATAATAAATACACTCATTAATAAAAATAATTAATATTGGTGACAAATTAACTATAATACTTTTTATTATTTTATTATTATTAAATTAGTAATACAATTTTTTTATTTGAATGAAAGAGTGAAGGTTGCTAACCATCATATATGGATGTGGATGGTAGCAATGCTATATATGTGTGTATGTGTATGTCTATATATATATATATATATATATATATATATATATATATATATATATATATATATATATATATATATATATAGAGAGAGAGAGAGAGAGAGAGAGAGAGAGAGAGAGAGTTTACTTGATTGATTTTGTCATATGTTTATATGTCAAAGTGCGAAATTATGTATTGAAGTTGATAGCCTTCTCATGTTTATAAAGTTATATAAAATGATTGAATTATTTCCTTTGTTTTCTATCTATTGATAAAAGAGTGATTGTTCCAGCATATTTTTATTATAAAAATTAGTTATTGTAATGATTTAGATTGTATTGCTAGAATCAATGAGTTATTGAGATTTTAGTTTTAATACTATTGCCATTGGTGGAATTTTCAATTAAGAATTTATAGATTCAATTTTTTTTAATGTAAGTATGTTGGATTATTATATCTTCCTAGTAAATTATTCACTCATTAGATTTCTTTCAAACTTAATACATTTTTTTAAATTATTATTTTTTCAGAACCCTTGGTTATCTTGTTTAAAGATGGATGATAAAAATCTTGGATAGAGAATACGTAACTGGAATTGCATGTACTTTCATGCATAATTATCTTGAGTCAATGATGTTGATGTCTTATGCATGTTTTGAATTGTTTAGTATTGTTCTTTTATTAAAGGGTTTTAGTTTTAAGGTATGTACCCCTTTGAATGTATTCAAACATCAAGGGAAATTTTCTTCACTTTTATAAAATTAAAGAAGTATTTTGAGGAAATACTATATTTTATGAACTATACAACATTGGCATTATGTATGACTTCAAAAGTGAGTTTAAGCTTGTGGAAAGTCTTTCAATGGTGACTTCTAACGCTAGTTATGTGCCAAAAGTTAGGATGTAATATGATTTGCCCATAAATTTTGCTTATAGACTTTTCCTTTATTATCTAATTTGAATGTTTGGGTTGAATTTAGAGATAGATTTTCATCCATCTCAAGAAGCACATTTAGAAATGATATGGATATGGATAGACTTGCTTCTTCTAATATCTCAAGTTTCTTAAGGTAACTAACATAATAGTCACATTGAGAAACTTAAGATGTTAGTGGAGGAAAATCTATGACATGAATTGGAGTTTCTTTGAATGTGTTTCTTAAAATAGAAGGGGAGTTATTCATAAACCTTTCCCACACCCCCACTTTAATCTATGAGGAAAGAGTCTCCCTCCCTACTGTCATTAAGTATAGGAAATATAAGCTAACTTTTCACTTTTTCTTGCTGTAATAGTAGGAAAAGAAATTGAAGATCTAAGCTCTCTTGTACTCACTTATACTATGGATTGATGCTTTCTTCAAGAATTAAGGTGAGAGAGTCACTCACCGTCTAATGTAAAAGTTACCTTAAGCAAAATTAGAAAGATAAGAATATAATCAATGAAGAGATTGGTAGAGAGGATAGAACATTGTATTTCTCAACATCTTTAATGTAATGATGTAAAATATGTAATAAAAAGCTATTTGTTTATTGTATTTGTTGATGTAATCATGCAATGGTGTATATGTAAATAAATAAAATTGCACATTTTTATAATTGTTTATTATCACTTTTCTCATTTATTTTTAAAATTACTTTCTCCAAAGTTTATATTCAATTTTCACATATCAATAACT
This sequence comes from Sindora glabra, assembly GCA_020226215.1. Lineage (NCBI taxonomy): Eukaryota > Viridiplantae > Streptophyta > Magnoliopsida > Fabales > Fabaceae > Sindora > Sindora glabra. The sequence goes on from CM035226.1 coordinate 67,093,664, forward strand.
TTCTTTTGTTTAAAAAAAACATATACCTCATTTGAAAAAAATAACATAAAATTAACTCTATGTTTGCTTAAAACATTTAAATATAACTCTTTTCTAGTTATCATCTTTCATTTGAAATTTTAAAAATTTCAATTTTTTGTAATAAAAAAATAAAGAAACCAAGCCAATTTCTTTCTTAACATTGACATCTTTACGTTTTTTACATCTATTTTTTATAATAATTTATGCATTAAACAAGATTTTTCATATTCAAACATAGGTTGTTCTATAGTAAAAAAAAAAATGAAACCATATCACTTGTTTTTTGTAAACTAATATTGAAATTGTATTTTTTTTCTAATATAACTTGTTAATTTTTATTTAAAACTAATGTAAAAAATAATTAAAATAGTAGTTGTTAGATAATTAACATGTTATAATTGATGATTAATATTTTGAACATAAAATGTTAGATATTAGATGTTAGTTTTAGGATACAACCAAGATTTTTCAAATTCAAACATAAATTGTTCTGTAGTAAAAAAAAAATAATGAAACCACATTAGTTACTTTTAGTAAATTGATATTAAAATTTTATTTTTTTAATATAACATATTAATTTTTTATTTAAAACTAATGTAAAAAATTAATTAAGATGGTAGTTGTTAGATAATCAACATGTTATAATTGACAATTAATATTTTGAACAAAAAATGTTCAATATTAAAGGTTAGTTTTAGTATGCAACCAATATGGAAAATTGAATAATATCATTGTGCTCTTTAAATAATTTATGAAAACAAGGACGATAGTTGAAATATATAGGAATCTTTTACTTGGAACCAAAGTGCAAAGTTCTTCAATCTTTCCCACGAGATTCATTGTGCCTTAAGAAGATATTCCTACCAAAGTTCAACAAAATTCACATGCAACATCATTTTCTAGCTTACTAAAGTCTTTTTCTTTATGTTAATGTGGATTTGAACACTTTGTTTTTCCTTTAAATCTAAGGAAGAATGCTTTAAAGTTGTGATTATATACCTTTACATTTATTTAAATTTTGCATGTCTAATTTTTATTTTTAGGTTTTAGATGGTGTGAGTATTAATATATATGTGTCAACTTCATTAAAATCCTTTTATTATTCACATGTTAGTATAATTTTTATATGCGGATATTTCTTGTGTATTTGTAACATTTATGATTCAAATTAGGTAGTCATGGATTATAAATGGATGTTTGCCTATCTTATGAGCCTTAAATATGCTAAAAAGGTTAAGGAATTTATTAGATTTGCTATAGGCAAAGAAAATGAGTATGGTGATGAGCTCATTAGGTGTTCTTATGAGAACTGTGTTTGTGTAGAGCATTTATTTTTTAATACCATTGACCAAGGGTATACATGATGGATATAACATAGGAAAGGTAAGTTTTTTGGTTCATTTCATACCAATAGAGGTAAGAAAGTCTACAAAGATGATGACATAGATGTGGAAATAGATTATTAATTCGAAGAAATGGTGCATGATGTTGAAGATAATTTCACTTAGTACCTACATGCTCCTTATATCTTGTTAAGTAATATGGAGAAGCCTTTGTATTTAAGTTGCCCTAAATTTACATAGTTATTTATCGTGTTAAGATTGTTCAACTTAAAGATAGGGAATTGTTAGAGTGATAAGAGATTTATGGCATTATTGAACTCAAAGCTAGGTTAAACTTGATTAATGTTTATTCAAAGAGAATTAACATTAGAAAAAAAGGGTCAATTTACATAACTCTCACAAGCTTGCCATACTCTATCTAGAAAGGAAAAGATAAGTCTCTATTAGTGTCTATTTAATATTAAAGTGCCACAAGGATATTTTTTAAATAACAAGAGCTTTGACTCAATAGAAGACTTAAAACTGATCAATTTAAAGTCTTGTGATTGTTATACTCTAATGCAACAATTATTACCAATGGTTATTCGATCAATCTTGTTGAAACACATTAAAAATGCTATCACTAAACTTTTTTCTTTCTTTAGTGCAATATGTAATAAAGTTATTGACCATGAAAGGTTAGATGCCTTGCAAAGAAAAGTTATAGTTATGCAATGATAATTTAAGATTTATTTTCTACCTTCATTCTTTACTATCATGGTACATTTTGTTATTCATTCAATGAAAGGAATAAAACTATGTGGGTTAGTTTACTTGAGATAGATGTACCTTTTTGGAATATATATATATATATATATGGAAATCCTAAAAAAATACATATGGATTCAACATCGAATATAAGGATGTATTGTTAAAGGCTACATTGTTGAGAAGGTAACCGAGTTTTAAAGTGACTAATTATCAAATGCAAAGGCTATTGAACTTCCAAAGTCTTATTACAAGGGAAAACTTACAGGTAAAGGCACAATGGGTACCCAAGTGGTGAGCCTAAGTCATGAAATATATAAACAAGCCCACCTTTATAACTTACATAATAAGGACAAAGTTCATCTTTACGTAGACAAGCATATAACCCTTGTATAGGGATGAAATTACGGGAGGAATGACTAAGGAATCCAATTCAATGTAATATATCATTTCTAAGTTAATTCTAAAGCAAATTTCTTTTTGCATGGAACAAGGACCAAATATTATTTTCAAAATCATCAGATAGCTAGCATAAAGGCCACATATGAAGGTCATCTCATGTTGTAGATATGATATTAGTAGGTATTCTTTCTATATAGAAATAATAGGTTTATTTTTTATGGCTCAAGCAATAAATGTGAGGAGTTGCAAAGATAAGAAACTTATCTACACCAATATGTCATATTATTAGGTTATTAAATATATTTGAGAGCTAAACTATGTTATGCTTAAGGTTCTTGTATTTCAATATAAATGGATTGAGTATAAGAATGACATCCAAATAAATGAGTTAGGATCCAAAATAATCGATCTTAATTAGGATTCACAATGGTGGATCTTAATAAGGAAGGTTACAAGGGAGTCATTCATAATGGTATCCCAAGTAAAATAAGTTTTTTAGATCATAAACCCATTTGATCATAAGTGGTGTGTAGGTATATCAAGGAAGAGATGAATTATTAGTGATGGGGATGAAAAAGATATAAGGATGATATTAAGAAGTGTCCTCCTTTCTTTATAAGAATACCTCTGATGCATGACAAAGATGATATAGAGGAGTTTATGTGCAAGATAATCATGTTGAAAGGATATAGGTTAAAGATCCTTGGAGACATGTTAGGAAAGATTGAAAGTAATTGGGTTCATATTTTACATGCCCATAATATATATATAATAGACATCATTTTTTACTTACTAATTTTTAATACTGATTTATATATTCTAATCTTCTAATATCATGTAGATTTTACATGTAAGCACAATCATCTTGGTATTTAATGGTAAGAATGATACTTCTTTACTTAACAAATAGCAAATAATACCACCAAAGTTTAATGGTATAAATTAAATAATGAATTTCTTCTAAATATAATTATATAGTATTAATGTTGCACCTACAATATCAATTCTAATATAATTATGCATTTTCTTCTACCATAGTGGGTCTCATAAAGATTTTTGTTGATAGCCATGTCATTATGTTATTAGAAAATAACATAACTTCCTTCTTTGGCATTTAAAGGTATTATTTTTAATTTTTGCAACATTTACATATTATATGTCTTCAATTATTTGAACCCAATAAAATTTATGAAAATGTTGTCATGTGGTGTTTATTGTATTTGGAATATTATTTTTTACTACAGAGATATTAAGATAGGACTTGAATACTACTATTTATGATAATATTATTTATATAATAATATGGTTGTTGTATTTTATAATTAGGTTTGAATATTGCTTTGCGCATAGTGAGGCTTAAATGAATTCTATTAGATTATAGAAAAAAAAAAGTAAATCATGTTAGTTATTTTAAAAAATGGTTGTCCTGTATTGCTATATAATATCAATTATTTAATACAAATTGATATATTATGTGAAATTTAAAATATAAAAGAACATCAATTTTCAATGATGGTTAACATTTCAATATTTTATATATAACCATATCAATTATTAAACTATAAAATAACATTCAATTGTTGGTTATAAAACTAGCATCTAGTTTCAATGATTTAATAATATCTAAGAATAAAACACTTCAATTTTTATGTAAAACAATCAATATCATTACATGTATTCCATATTAAATTAAGAATTGATGTTGAATATACTAGACATACAATGGCACTTATGTATACATTAGATAATAATTGATGTCAAATTAGTTAAATAACTGTTAAAAGGTAATTATGTAACAGTGATGAGTAATGTTATATTTCTATCTATCAACCACATCTATCATCCATATTTCCTTATATTTGTAATTTTAACAAATTACATTTACCTCATTCAAGAATTTCCTTAGTTACATTCAATGTTTTTTATTTTTCAAAGTTATATAGTTTCACCCTATGTCCACCATTATAAAATGTAATAAAATTAATTTTTCAACTCTAACTCCTTCTCTAATGTCACTCCTTATGGTTAAAGGATTATTTTCCTACATTTTTATATACAAATATTACAATGCAATTATACATAAAAAGAAATGAGTGTTTTTATTACAACTTTATACCATTCTTTATTTTATTTTGACAATTCAAAAGACTATTTCTTTAAATTTTGCATTCACTTCATCATGATATCAAATCATCTGACTTGTTAAAATAAAATAGATAGTAGTACTGAAATTTTAGTGCAATAAAAACATTAGAAATATTTTTAATGATTTTTATAGTTAGAATTCACCCAATAAAAATTATGGGTGAAATGTGAGGGATAGACATTATGAATGACAACTTTTGTTGATAGTTAATTAGTTTGGTAATAGGAATTTCTTAGCATTTAAAATATTATAATTAAATTTTAACTAGCTTTACTTTTGCCAATTCTATAATGCATCAACACTAAATAACAATATATATTTTAGTATAGGTAATGTTTAGCTAATGATTATTGCTAAGAGGCATGGATACAAGCATAATCACCTAATACAGTGCATTATATATTTTAATTAACATCAATTATAATAAATAATACATGTAAAATATATATTAGTTCAAATTTAACAATTATTAATGGCCATATCAAAAAGTGTATTAAATAGTTCATTTATTGAGCATAAATCTTGATCACATAGAGAGAGGAGTGTTTTTTGTGAATTAAATCATTCATTATAAGAAACTAGGTTGTTTAAACTCAAACAAATCACTCTCACTCTCTCTAACATTGAAGCATAGAATGATGGTAAATGTCATGGGTTATAGCTCTTTAACTAAAATTATGTACTGCATGCTTGCCATTTTAGGTGAATATGTTAACCTTCTCCTAATTCTCTTGTGACATGCTTAAAGAAAATAGAGGGAGCCTATACAAGCTTGCAAGTCACTTTCAAATGTTGTTATAACACCTAAGCATATCAAGCCATAAGAATGCCTCATACAAAGAGCCTTTGGAAACAATGATTGAAAAGGGATAATTTTGAATAAGGGGAGGGACAACTCTATTCACTTGGTATATGCCTCATTTTATTATTTTGCATGTGTAAGGAATTGCTACTAAGTAATACACTTAAGCCCCAAGTTTGTGCCAAGCCACCTTACTAGATTGTTGACACTTCATCCTTTAAAGAGAATTTTAAAGCAAAAGTTATTGTTACAAATAGACATGCTTTTTATGATTTGTGATAAGGCCTTTTCTGTTCATTCTAAATGAGATATCAACACCATCTTATACTAAAATAAGATAAAAATGTAAGGATCACAATCATGTGCTTGTTAAGTCTATCTAGATTCTCAAATTATACCAAAATTATCAAAATACCTTTAAACTTGGGAAAATTCAAAAAATTATACACAAGTCAGATTGCTCCTAAAATTTAGTTAAAAGACCTTCAAACTATGCTTGATTTTTCCATCAAGTTTCATTCAAAATCAAATATGTTTATCTATTGAACCAATCATAACTACTAGCTTGTCCCAATAAGCTTATGTTCAAGGTATTATTGTTCATGCAATAGATGAATATAGATGCAACACATTACTTTTGATGGAAAACATGACTCTTTCATGTTTACATTAATCAATTCTATCCCCTTTCCTACTTTCCATGATAACCATGCTTGAAATGTATAAAAAAAGATTTATTTGTCAAATTTCAATTTGAAGTAAATGAAATGACCACATATAGGAAAAACTTACATGACCAATTAGATTGAGGGTATAATTTTAATAGTAAAATCAATCATTTCTTTTCCCATATATAAGTTTTATAAACAAAATGCAAAAGGTAAAGATGTTAGATTTTACTAAAAATAATTTATCAATAACGTATTCCAATGTTATATCTTTATTGTAAAAGTTTCATGTTAAACAAAACCATCAATGAAAATAAAAAAAAATAGCTAGAGTTTATAGGGTAACAATATGACATTTACTAAGTACCATAAGTCTATATGTATTTCCTTTAATCTAGCCTTTTTTAAATGTTCTAGCCATCCTAAAATCTATTATTTTTGGATTGAACTTTTCATCAAGTGAAACATTACTTGCTTGGAGATCTTTATGAAAAATCCTTAATCTTCAATCTTAGTGAAGATACAAAAAGCCTCAACTAATGCCATAAAATATATGAAACCTCTTATTTTTAGACCAATCTAATAATCTCCTTTACGTTCATCTATTATCATTTAAAGTTAATCACGTCCTCCATTAAAAATTAATTTCAAGTGTGATAGATAGATAAGGGACAATAAAACTACACACATATGCTCAATCACTCACTAATACATAAAATTTTGTTTATATTATTTTCTCTTATTTTATGCCTCTTAGTGTGTTATATATGCTTAATTTTATTGAATTGGCTTTGTTAAGTGATTAAGTGTTAGCTTTCTAATGTTTTGAAATTGTCTAATTAATGCTAAATTTTTATGCTATTTCAAATTTTTTTTATTATAACTTAAGTTCTAAACATTGAATTTGAGTGGTTTTACATCATTGGAAAGCTGAAAGAAAATTTTACAACTTTTATGTCTTAGCTAAAGCCTAGTTTGAATGTTTAAAAGGTCAAAATTAGCCATGAAATGAATGTTTTGTTTTTGTCCAAGCTAAACCACTTAGTTTTTAAGTCATATTAAAGCTTCAGAGGTTCAATCAATGTGAAACAAGTGTTCATAGTTTCCTAAGACTTAGCTTAACAACTTTCATGATTTGTGGTTTAGTGAAAATACATAATTTTAGGGATCTTATAATGGTCAAAAGTCAGACCTACGAAATTTTACTACAATAACTCTTATACTGTATTATTTTATAAATTAGGTTTTAGGTTTCTAAAATTAGTAAGGTCCTATTCTTTATAACCTTAGTAGATATATTATCTTGATCTATTAGGTTTAGTACTAGAGGAAAATCAAATATAGGATTTGTGCCTCCAAAGATAAGAATACAATTTCACAACTCTAGATAGCTTTCTCCTTTTCTCCAAGTTTCTTCTTTTTCATCAATAGAAGGCTAATTTTCTGATTGATTCAAGGAATTAAGGCTCATCACTATTTGGATTATGATAGCCCAAGCCTAAGGTGTAATGTTGACTTTTGCTAATTAATTTTTCTTTTTCTTTAATACTTTTATCTGATGTTTTAGAATTGCATAAATTGGATATTAATTTAATAAAATTTGTGTTCAATACTGTGATTTCTTATATCTATTTAGTTTTATGTTGAACGTTAATTAGTTAATCATCATTCTTCTTATGAGAATAGAGGATTGAATGATTAAATTAAAAGTTTCTAATTTAATCTTTCAATTTAGCTAAATTATATATTCAAACCAGTATATGTAGCTATATGGATTATATCGGTTACTTAATTCTATTAATCTAATTTGATCAAATCTTAAATGATTATCTAGCATAGAATTCATAAATTATTATAGGAGTTCTAAATGATTCTAGGCCAAAAAATTAGTTAAAATTATCAAATATATTGGGATTTATGATTAATTCACCAAGGAGTTTTCAATTCATTGGATCAATTGCATTACTGTATTGTCTTTCTGTGTTACTTTTACATTCTACTCTTAGTAGTGCATTTTGTTTAATTTTGACTCAACCCTCCCAAATTAGTTCTGTTTGCATTCTAACATCCTATTTTGTTTTGTTTTGTTTTGTTTTCTACATACTGCATTCTTAATTTTCACTTCTGTTTGCATTTATTTGTTCTACTTTAGCACATAAAAAGCTTAAATATTTTGTAATCATAGTCAATAAATCATTGGGATAAGATGTCTTGAGTGGATTACTAGGGGTTTGATTTGATTGTTACCTTATACAAAATCACTAGGGGTTTTACCAAATACAAAAGAATCCAGACTTTTCCTGTCATGTATTCATCAACCAAATTTTTTTGGTGCTTTTCAATGCAACAACTAAGAAGTTTAACAAGATTTTGGTGTTGAACTCTTGCAATCAACTTTATTTCAATCCTAAACTTGCTAATTCCTTGTCCTGAAGTTCTAGAAAGTTTCTTCACAACAATTTCTAGACCATTTTTTTAATCTTCCCTAATAATCACATGTTGTGCTATTATTTGTAATATATGACATCATACTTTTGTTAGTTTTTAATTAACCAATACTAAGACAGTTTAAGTTACCCTATACACAAGTCAAATCCACCTTCGATCTTATTGATCATTGAAAAGTTGTTTGTGGCAATGGTTATTAATTTTTGACAAGCCAAGCAATGGGAGATCTTGGTCATCATCCACTGCTCCCGTGTCACTTTGATCTTATATATATATATATAGAAGTAGCTTTGTTGAAGCTGGTTAACAAAGATATGTATTCATACTAGATAAGCAAAACAAAATGTACTATGGAGAGCAATGTCAATTTCTTCATAATTTGATTTATAAATTTTCTGCATAATTTATGCCGTTGAGATAATTTATATAATTTTATATATTTTAATTTCTTCTTTGTAGAAAGTCAAAAGTTGTCCTTCAATGTTCAACCAAAAGGATTCACAAAAACACTTATGTTGTGTTTGTATAAAGTATTTAGGAAATATTAGGGATTTTGAAGTTTTATACTTTGCAAATAATAACTTTGCTTACTTCATGAATGAGAGTGATAATTAATATAGTGTAGAATAAATATGAATCTGTAAAATGACATTTATTTTAGTTGAATTTAAAATGCCAAATTTGATTATTTAAATTCTTCACTTAGAATACTTGAATAATTAATAAGTTTTATCTAATTATTGTCATACAAAATATTTTAACCTATAAAACTTAAATTCCTTGATAATTGAATTACCAACTTCAATTTTCTATATCCAAACACACCATAAAAAATTTCATCTAGTTGGGTACTAAATCACATGCACAAAATTTTGACGCAAGGCACACGCTCAATCTTCATTTGTCCTTTTATTTAAAGCAAGTAAACTTTTCACAAACAAGTGAAATTCTGGTTAAATAGCTTATTCTATCACTATTTTATGAATTAAGGCTTTGAAACACCACCTTTTCACAAACTTTATACATATTACTTACTACTTCTCCTTATTGTTATTTTAAGGCTTTGGAACACCATCTTTTTATTATTTGAATCCACCTTGTAAAAAGAGAGGAATAATATTACAAATTTCAACCATAAACAAGAGTAGGCATGAATGGTAAAATACCAAATATATTCATTTAGTCAATGGTACACAATTGCGACTTTAAATTTTTTTAAAGTCTTGTACGGAAAGCATCGTGTTTCATGACTTCTAAGTTTGACTTTCATAAAAATCCACAATTCTTTCTAAAGATGCACCATAGCAAATAAAAAACTGCTTATTATCGACCATCAAACTGAGTAATAGATAGCCCATTAATAGAAGGGCACAATTCATGAGGAGAAGAGTGTAATTCAGCTAAGTCCTTCCTTAGAAAGAAACCAGGTTGTTCTGGCTCGGGCAAATTACTCTCACCGCATAACATTAGAAGCACAGAAGGCATGGTAGGCCTATCCTCTGAATATTGTTGGGCACATAAAAGACTAACATGTATGCAGCGCATTACTTCTAATAAAATACATGAATCTTTTAGATCTTCATCAATCAACTCAATTGCCCTTCCTTCTTTCCATAATATCCATGCCTATAATGCAAAAACAAAAAAGAAAAAGAAAATTTATTTTTCAAATCTTAATTTGAAATAGATAAAATGAATACAGATGCACTTACATGACCAATCAGGTTAAGATTATGATCTCCATAATAAAAGTCTCTATTTCTTTTGCCACATATAATTTCTAATAATAAAATGCCGAAACTGAAGACATCAGATTTTATTGAAAATAGTCCATTAATAGCATATTCCGGTGCCATGTAACCACTGCAAAAATATAATTTAGAACAAAGGCATTAATGACAATACAATAAAGATTACAAGGAAGGTTGATTGAATGACACTTACTATGTACCAACAACTCTGTTTGTATTTCCTTCAATTTGGTCTCCTCCAAAAGTTCTAGCCATTCCAAAATCAGATATTTTTGGATTGAACTTATCATCAAGCAAAACATTGCTTGCTTTGAGATCTCTATGAATAATTCTTAATCTCGAATCTTGATGAAGATATAAAAGACCTCGAGCAATGCCACAAATAATGTGAAAACGTTTAGACCAATCCAACAGTCTACCTCTAACTTTATCTGTAATCATTTGAAGTCAATCAATTCTTTAATTGGAAAAGTGGAGAATCAAGTGCTATCAATCACCAAGCAATAAAACATTTGTTAGGTTTATACCAAATATGAAGGAATCAAGGCTATTGTTAGTCATGTATTCATAAACCAAGATTTTTTCTTGTCTCTCAATGCAACAACCAATGAGCTTTACAAGATTTCGATGCTGAACTCTTGCAATCAATTTAACTTCATTTTTGAACTCACTAATTCCTTGTCCGGAGCTTTTTGAAAGTTTCTTTACAGCAATTTCTTGTCCACTTGGTAATATTCCCTAGATAAATACATTTGTATATAAGTTATTGAGATACTGCATATAATATATTTGATAACACTACTTACATTACTTTTCTAACTATATAATACTCTTGACAATTTAAATTACCTTGTAAACTGATCCAAATCCACCCTCTCCGATCTTATTTCTCATTTCAAAGTTATTTGTGGCGGTAACTATTGTTGATAAGTCAAGTAACGGGAAAACTTGATCAGATGCTGATTCTGTATCATTTGGATCTCCCAAATTTTTTGATTTCTCTGAAAAATTAAAATGGTTTCAGTTTGGTTAGAAAGGCATTGGAAATAATTAACTTGATGATCTCATTCGATTCCATATTAATTAACAGCATGTTAACAAAATTTGTAAAGAGATTTGCACAATCATATTTCTTTAATATTTTCAGAAGCAAAACTTTTCACAAACAAGTTATATTCTAGTGGAATGACATATATCGTGATTTTGTAAATTAAGAAACAAAGCAAAAGCATATAATTAATATAAGTGCGAGTTTGAGTAAGTTTTACCCGAAATGTCTCTGCGGACTTTGAAAATAAAAAAACATCCAAGTACAAGCATCCCTGTGATTACAGAAATGGTGATAGCAAGTGGCATTGTCAACTTCCTCCGCTTATGTTGCACCCCTTCATCTTTGAAATTCATCAAACCAAAAAAGGTGAGAGACACATAAAAACGTAAAATGGTCCAAAGGTCAAGTAATGAATTCCATACCTGATTCAGAAGCAATCATTCGAATGTACAGATTCTGCCCACCGAACATTAATGATTGTTTAATATCAACTAGATCTCCAAACCACATGACACAGCCACTAGCTGCTCCACTGATATCTCTATTCGTATAAGCCATACATGAACAATTCTTCAAACAAATCTGCCTGCATTCATCTAAACCAATATTCTTATCGACCCAGGTATCCGTAGTTTCTGGGAGTTTTAAACCCTCGAATCTGACAAAACCATCTTTGCTGCCATCCGTACAGTTTAATGGCTTCTCACGGACACATCCTTGAGACCATTCCATTGAGTTCCATGCTTGTGGTAACTTAGGCTTAAATCCTTTCAAACACTGACATATTGGGAACTCTGTAATGGAACAATTACCATTAGCCCCACATGTACCATACTTGTCACAATTATCCGATGGCAATGACCAATAAATGTTCCACTTTTTCTCAGATTCGTCCCACACATAACGTTGATGAAGATTATTTGTTTGGTTTAACTGTGATCTTGTGATTACGGAGTTGTCTACGAGGGTATACATGATGTACGCTTCATCCTTATTGACTACGAACTTGATATTGTATAGGGGACTGGATCTTATTTCTGGTGCACCACTTAGGTCGAGGCCATTCCAAGGTCCGAATCGGAAGTACATTTTTGTTCCCTTCATTATATAATATTCAGGATAGTTAGTGAGCACTAAACCCAAAGATAAGTCTCCGGGAGCAGGATCATCCGGACTCTTCCACGCGGCTAAACGCCTGTTTAGACCAGTTCTTAAGTCCCATCCCAGCTTCATACCAGCCAACAATGTATCAGTTGGATAATCGAAGCTTTGCCATAAACAGTTTTCTGGGTTCGTTTCCTTCTCTTCTCTTACCACAAGATTGCCGGAATCCAAGAGTTGAAGTGCTACTGCATTGGTACTCTGTGATTTTTTCAGTGGATTTGTATGCCAAACAACCATGCCGTTCTGACTGAGAATGAGATTTCCAGTGCTGTTGATTGTTAAGATGCCGGAAGAATCGTTGAGTGGGCTGAGCCTGTTAGCAACCCAAACCACCGTTTGGATTGGAATATTCTTGTACCAAATTCCCATGTAACGGGATTTGGAATTTCCGGGACTAAAGAAGCCAAATTCGAAGTTTCCATTTTGGGAAACTAAAGACATGGCGTTTCGATCAATTATGGAGTGAGAAAGGCTCATGGTATCAGCGGCTATGGAAACTTGAAGAGAAGGAACTGCTAAACAAAGAATGATGAAGCTCGTCAACGGAAGATATTTCTCCATTGCTTCTGTGGCGCTTAATTTTTGGGCCACTGGAGAGATAATATCTCTGAATGCAGATTGTTATTAAACAACTGGAGGCTCTAATTCACTTGAATAATCAACGTCAGCTTGTTGTTTACAAGTCAAATGTCAGAGCTTGACAGGCTTAGTAAATCGGAGAAGAAACAAAAAGATGTGTTATTAACCATGCTAAGTGATCTATAAAGTCAAGGAAGATGACACATATGGATTAGTTGGACACCTAAACTACTTATATAATATAACTGTCTTGCACATTTGCTCTCTTATACATGGAATACTCGAAAATTTAGTATCACTTTCAAATCTTTATAAAATTTAACATCCGTCCTTCTTAAATTGATTTGTGTTAATACGTTAGATATAAAGTGTAATTGCATTAATACTATGGTTGTTGCAGTTATAAAATAATATAATTATTTCAGAAATTTTTGAAAATAAAAATAGAAATTATTTCTAGTATTCAAGTTTAGGATAAGTACCCAGCTTCTCGATTTTGTTTCTAAAGGGGGAAAAATAGGATATTATTGAAAATTTCGCTCATACACATGACTAATACACTACGTCCAAAAACACAATATTTAGAAGAAACTTGTAATTTCCTTTGACAACTGAACTTGAATTAAAAGACTTTACCATGGCATCACTTCTTAGTTAATAGTCTAGCGTGGCAAATTCAAGTGATGAGAGATAAATATAAAACTTTTGTGTCCATTAAGATTAAATCTTTTTAATATACGGTGAAATTTTTTAAATATTTGTAAATCTTTCTCCAATATGACAAAAAAAAAATACTGAACAAAGTTTCTAGAATGAATTTTAGACTGCCTTTTGAATATTCATTAGCCCAAGGACCAGAGAACTCCCACTTGCCCGACTATTTATAAACAGTTAACATCATGGGGCCTCTTCCCTTCCCACGCGAATGGATAACTTGGACTGATATTTGGTCCACCCACGTTTTCACATCATGGGGCCTCTTCCCTTCCCACGCGAATGGATAACTTGGACTGATATTTGGTCCACCCACGTTTTCTCAACACCATCAGAGGTATTTGTTAGTGTCTTCCGCATTAAATGTAAAGAAAAAAAATGTTTTCCAATTTAGCAAATTTCTCAATTATTTAGTGGCCCCTAGTTTGGAAAACCATTTTTTTTTTTAATTTTTAATACTCTCCAAAGTATGATTCTCAAGAATTTTATTTCTAAAAATATGACATTACCATACTTGTTTCAATTTAAATGTTCTTAAGAATATTATAATATTATATTTTAATTATTTTAAATATTTTTAAAAATGTTATATTAATAAAAGTATTTTCATTAGCCAATGATAGTCACCAAAGATAGGTGACAAAAAAAATGGTGATGAACATTAATTATCAATGATAAATAGTGGTTAGTAGTTGTTATTAGAAATGGATGATGACTAATAGTGGTTATTGGAGATCAGCGATGGCTGACAATTGATAATGGCAATAAACGATAATCATTAATAATTAATAATAATGAAAGGTGATCACCTATAGTCGGTAGTGACTAACGATAATGGTTGGCAATAATGGGTGGCCAAGATGGATACTAATAATGGCTAATGGTCAATGGTAGTTATCAAAAATGGTTGATGGCTAATGGTAGTCATTAACGATTGGTGTAGTTAATGGTGGTCACCAGTAATAGATTGTAGTAGACAATAGTTATTGATAATGGATAGTGGTGAATGATGATTATAGGTAATCGGTGATAGTCAACAATAATTATCAGCAATGGATGGTGTAATAGTTACTAAAAATTGATGGTGATTGGTAGTAGTCATTGGCAACGAGTGATGGTGATTGGTAGCCACTAGAGATAGGTGATAGTCAATAATAGTCACTAAAAATTGATAGCAAGTGGTAGTCATCGATAATAAATAATGGTAAGTGATATAATTGATCACAATGAATGGTAGTTAAAAGTAATCAATGATAATATATAATGGTAAACTGAAATATTAATGTTATTAAGGCTTTATTAGAAGAATGGACAAAATAGTTTATTTATATCAATTAAACATTCTTATATTATGAGAATGTAAGAAATTCACCTTCTACATGAGAATATTTTAGTAAAATATTGTGCTAAAAGCATTCCTAAAAATATGCATATTCTCTAAAAAAAAATTTTAAATTTAAACTAAATATGAAAATTTTATATTTCTTTAAAATATTATCAAGAATATAAGAAAATTTTAATAAATTAATACTGTTTTCTTTAAATTTTTCATATCTAATCTTGAACAACTAAATTAAATATTTTCCCCCAATTTTGCTTTTTATAACTTAATTTTTAGGAAATTCTTTTTGGTCAAAACAATCGAAGCGCGAATAACAAATGCATGGCTTCAACCCTGTCTCTAGAATACTAGTAACTAATTCAAAGATTATTTATTGGATTCGGAATTTAGGTTTCAAACCCCTAGATACGTTATCAACATGAAAAATATCAAAAGGAAGTCCCGTCTTTCCCAACATTGCCGTATAGAGTTTTAAGAATGAATTTTAGACGGCCTTTTGAATGTTCACTAGCTCGAGAGCTAGAGATCCCATTTGCGCGTTCTTCTCTCAATTTCATTTGACTATTCATAGACGGCTAACATTATGGGGTTTCTTTCATTCTCACACGAATTGATAACTTGGACTGATATTTGGTCTGCCCACGTTTTCTCCTTGTGATTGTCTTCCACATGGGAATGGTTTCCCATTTAGCACATTTCTCAATTATTAAGTAGCCTTTAGTTTGCAAAATCAAAATTTTTCGAAATTTTTAATGTTCTTTAGAATGCAATTCTCAAAAAGTTTATTCCAAAGAATATAGCATTATCATATTTGGTTCAATTAAAATATTTCTAAAAATATTACATTATTTTATTTTATTTATTTTGAATATTTTAAAAATATTTTTAGATTAATAAAAATGTCTTCATTAAAAATTAAAGAGTTAATGGTGGTGAGTGATAGTTGATAATAGTCATCAGCAATAAATGATTGTGATAATAGTGGTAAACAGTAGTAACCAACAATAGATGATGGTTAATAGTGGCCATCAAGAATGGATGGTGATTAATGGCAATCATTAAAGATCAATGGTGGTTGATGATTAGTGGCAGTAGTGAATAGTAGCCACTAATAGTTAGTGATGGTGAAAGGTAGTTATTAGTGGTAGATAGTGGCCAATAGTAAGGGTTGGTAATATGTAGGATGATAACTAATAATGGATTGTGACCAAAGATGGTTACTAGCAATAGTTCATGACCAATGATAATCACTAATAATGGATGATGATTGGTAGTGATCACCAGATGATAATGATCACTAGCGGTGAGTAGTGATGAATTATAGTCACTAGTAGTAGGTGGTGACTAGGGGTTTATGCGGGCTAGCCCACGCAGGCTGAGCCTGTTTAGGCCCGATCCGCTAAAACCCACATTTTATACGAACTTATTTTAATTGGTCCCATCCGCAAAACCCACGAATTTTATACTATAAACGAGCTTGACCTGCGGGTCAGCCCGTAATTCGCACCAAACTTAAAGAGTTAATGGTGGTGAGTGATAGTTGATAATAGTCATCAGCAATAAGTGATTGTGATAATAGTGGTAAACAGTAGTAACCAACAATAGATGATGGTTAATAGTGGCCATCAAGAATGGATGGTGATTAATGGCAATCATTAAAGATCAATGGTGGTTGATGATTAGTGGCAGTAGTGAATAGTGGCCACTAATAGTTAGTGATGGTGAAAGGTAGTTATTAGTGATAGATAGTGGCCAATACTAAGGGTTGGTAATAGGTGGGATGATAACTAATAATGGATTGTGACCAAATATGGTTACTAGCAATAGTTCATGACCAATGATAATCACTAATAATGGATGATGATTAGTAGTGATCACCAGATGATAATGATCACTAGCGGTGAGTAGTGATGAATTATAGTCACTAGTAGTAGGTGGTGACTAGGGGTTTATGCGGGCTAGCCCACGCAGGCTGAGCCTGTTTAGGCCCGATCCGCTAAAACCCGCATTTTATACGAACCTATTTTAATTGGTCCGATCCGCAAAACCCACGAATTTTATACTATAAACAAGCTTGACCTGCGGGTCGGCCTGTAATTCGCACCAAACCGCACCACATGGACTGACCCATTTAGGCCCGCATTTTTTGCGGGCCTAATTTTAGCAAGTCCAGTCCGCAAAAAGCCTGCGGATCGGTCCACCAAGCCCACGAGCCAATGGCCGTTAAGCACCCCTAGTGGTGACCAATAATGATTACTAATAATAGGTGGTAGTCAGCAGTAATTACTAGTAATGAGTTATGATAAAAGATAGCTATTGATGGTGAGTGGTGATAAACTGTAGTTACTAAAGATAAGTAATGGCTGACAATAGTCACCAAAATTTGATAGTGGGCGGATGTTACCAATGGTGGGTGATGATTGATCATAATAAATAGTGACTAACAATGTTTAATAATCATATATGGTGGTGAAATAAAGTATTAATGATATGAAGGCTTTATTAGAAGAGTGAACAAAATAATCTATTTATATCAATTAAACATTCTCATCTTATAAGAATATAAAAAACCTACCTCTCCTATGAGAATATTTTAGTAGAATATTATACTAAAGAAATTCTTGAGAATGTGAGTATTCTCTAAAATATTTTTCTAAAATTTGAACTAAGTATGAGAGTCTCACGTTCTTTTAAAATATTATTGAGAATGGGAGAAAAATTTCAGAAATCAAATATCATTTTATTTTAATAAAAATAGGGTTAAGTTCTCGCTTAGAAGGATCTTAATCATCCCTCCACAAGGTAATAATTAGGTAATGTTCATTTAAGGTTTTGTTTATTTGGTGGAAAAGTCTTTTTCATAAAGAAATATAATATATATATATATATATATATATATATATATATATATATATATTGATAAAGAGTAACATATTATTTGTATGACTTGTAATTAAAAAAATTATACTTACAATTTTAATAATAAAAGAAAATAAATTTCTAAATTAACATTATTTTCTTTTAGTTTTTTATATCTAATATTGAACAACTAAATTAAATATTTCCGTCCAAAGGAAATCCTTTTTGGTCAAAACAATACTTGGATTCAACCCTATATCTAGAATGCTAGTAATTAATTAAAGGATTATTTATTGGGTTCGAAATTTAGGTTTCAAACCCCTAGATACTTTATCATCGTGAAAAATGGTCAACAGAAAGTCTCGCACCATTGCCTTGTGGATTTGTACAGATTTTAATTGTGATGATTATCTCCTTCTCATCACAATTTTATTATAGAAAATTATGATTGTTTATAAGAAAAAATAAGATAACATAATATATTAGGCACAATATTTAGTGAACTTGTCACAATTATGACTGATGCATTTGTCATTTTGGAATCTACTTTTCTCGTGTAATCAAGTAAACGCATACCTTTTTTTTTTTTCACTGATTCTTGGTTGTTTAATTTATATTATGCATACAATCCAGTCAACTAAAATTTAATTTCTTCATTTATATAAACAGTGTATAACAGTTCAAAAAAATACCAGAATATGAAATACATTATTCATGCCTTCACCTAATGATGGAATTATGCATATTTTAATATGTACATGTGCTTCAATTGACTTTCTTAAAAATTTATGTAAAATAATATATATTACTTAAAATATTAAAACACATTTATCCTGCTATTCTTATGGTCTCGGTTCTGGCACTACCTTCACGCAATCAATTTGGCCATGGTTGATTCTTACATTTAATTCACAAATTAATTTTAGGTGCGTTCAATGTTATTTTGCCACGTACACATTAAATCACAAGTTGTGTACTAGATACAACTAAAATATCTATAATTAATTACTATTAAGGAAACTCTATATATTATTTAACCAAAAAAATTAAAAAAAAGTCTATATACATAATAAAAATTATTTGTATAAATCACAATTGTCATTTGTACAGTTATTATAGATAATATTATCTTTTGTATTGAATCATCTGTATAGATCTGTATATGTTTCAACTTATACAGACAATTTTTCATATTGTCTATATAGGTTTTATTTATACAGATGACAAAGTTATGTACATAAGATAGGAAATTAGTCAATACTATCCTACCTTTTGTTTTCTGTATAGGTGAGAACTTATACAGATGATAATTGTCATTTGTATAAATGCATAAATAATGCAAAAAAGATTTCAATCCATATTAAAAAATTAATAATTTTAATTATTTTATTTTTATTAATTTTTTAACATATTTATTTTTATTTTAAAGAATTTATTTGTAAATAAATGGTAAAAAATTTAATAAATTCTAAAATATTTTTTATAATTATCAACAATTATTTAGAAATATCATAATTTCAATTATAAAAATAAATAAAACAAAAACTAACTTCCAATAATATATAATAAAAAAATTTTCACATCTATACATAGCAATATAAAATATCATATAAAAAGTAAATACATGATATACATATATGCTATCCATTATTACTTATATTTTTAATATTTTAAATTCTTAAATTATAAAAAGTAATAGAATTTATTTTATTTTCATTAGTGTAATTGAAAAACTATTGTCCTATTGTTTTCAAATACTTTATTCTTGTATGATATAATAAATTAATTACTATTATATGACTTATAATATTAAATTATTAGAGATTTTATTATCCATTATATTTTAGTACTTTAAATTATTACTTAAATTATAAAATATTTCACATCATCTAAAGTTTTTCATTATAATAATCAAAATTAGTTGTTACAATTTTTTAATTACTTTCATTTTTATATAATTTAACAATTTAGCAAAAATTATATTACTTATTTTTAATATTAAATTATTACATATTTTATTTTTTATTTTTATTTAGTGATATAATTTTATTAAATATTGAATACTTGTTATTCAGTAATTTTTTATATGGATTTAATTAAGTAATTTTGTAAATGTTTAAATATTTATTTTTTAGTACTTTAAATAATTGCTTAAATTACTAAATGTTTAACATCACCAAAGATTTTATATTTTCATCCATATAATTGTCAAAATTTATATTTATTCACTTTTATGCACTTTTATTTTTAATATAATTTAATAATTTAATTAATGTAATTGTCAAAATTATTACAAATTTTATTATTTTATTTTCTATCAAACTCATAAGATGTTTAACGCAATAAATATACAAACTTCCATAAAATATTAATTTCATCAATCAATACAATAAAGAATTAAAATAAAATCATATTTAACTATGATATCAATACCATCAAATTTTTAAAGTAATAATGATATCAAATTGTACAAAATAATTATTTTTCAAGCTAGATATTATATTAAAATATGCAAAATAATAATTCATACTCATTATATGTTTAATGCAATAAATATACATGCCATTGTACCAAATAATAATTATATCAAACAGACTAATAAAATAAAAATTTATTTTTATACATTGTATGAATACAATTAAAAAATTTAGTGTATAAAATTTTTTAACATACCTCGATAAAATAGCAAAGCAACAATCAAGAACTTTAAATAATAATAAAATAACATAATCTGGTCATATAATGAAATAAATATGAGAATTAATAAATAAATATAAAAAGATGCTAAAAAAGAAAAAGAAAAAAAGAGGACTTACCTAAACTTCAAGGAAGAGGAAAGGTTCAACCTATGCATGCAAGAAATCGAAGAAATGGCTCATGAGTGGCCATTTATAAGTAAATTATATACAAATGACAAAAAGTCATCTTTATAGGTATTATTAATCATTTCAATTTGTCCAAAATGAGGGGCATATGCATCATTTCACTCTTTAAGCTTATTAAGATGATAAAAAGTCGCCTGTATAGTGGAAAAAATTATATGTATTGCCTTTCTAATTTTAATCTACCAAATTTTCATTGCTCTAAAAAATTTAAACTTTACATAACTGACTTTTTATCATTTGTATAGAAGAAAAATTTTTTAAATTAATCAGTTGTATAGAATTTTTAAATTTTTTTAAAAAAATTGAAAAAGTCTATAAAGATGATATTTTGTCATTTGTGTAGTGTTTTAAAAAAAATAAAACCTAAACATCTATATAGAGTTTTTAATTTTTTTTAAATAAACTCTATAAAAATGATAAAATTTTTCTCTATAGAGATTTTAAATTTTTTGTGAAGAAAAAAAACTCTATATAAATGGTCATTTGTATAGAATTTTTAAATTTTTATTTTTAAAAAAATTTAAAACCCTATGTAGATGACAAAGATTATGTCATTTGTATATTACACAATTGTTGTAATGAAAAAAAAAGGAAAATCAAGAACTAAACACAAATCTAATGTCCTTACATGACAAATACAAGGCTAATTTAATGGTACCCAAACTCTTCATTTTTTTTGTCAATTTTGGAGAAATTTGAACACAATTTTTTATTTTAAAGCCCATTGTTGCTTTTTTCTTTTTTTACATTCACGATCTAAAAAAAATTATATCTATCTCTTTTTTAAATTCACTTAGTGCATTTCTTAGGGAATGTATTGAATCCAAATCTAATCTAGTGTACTAACATGACTAATAGAAAATTTATTGAAAATAGTCCATTAACAACATTCCAATGCTACATAAGTAACTATTGAAAAGGTATCATTTGGATCAAAACTATCAATAAAGGTATGCACAAGAGAGATCATAGGAATGGGATCATACTTTTCTACGAAAGTTTTTATTCATATTAAAAATCTAATATTTTGGATTAAAGTTGCCTTCAAATGAAACATTTCTAACTTTGAGATATCTAGAATCTTCATAAAATTAGAAAAGTTACTAGGCAATTTCAAAAAATCATATAAAGATGCATGGACTAGTCTAACAACTTACCTTTGAATTTCCTTTGGCACATTCACAAAGATAAAATATATAATTAGGATATATATGATATTTAAGGATTATTAATGAATTATATATATATACAAAATTTCTTAATAAAGAAATTTATGCAAAACAAATAATTTTATTAATCTTATGAATGTGAATACAATCTCTCTAATTTGTAATTCTTGAGAAAAAAATACAAGTTGATCCTTTGATTTTCTCTCTTCAATGAATTTTGACCAAGGGCTTGAAGAAAATTGATTATAGTTCAAGTGGTTGAATTTGATGACTTTGAATGAGAGTTTGAAGAAGCTTGATCTTGGCTCCAAGGTTGAATAGTTGACTTCAATGGAGGCCTTTAAAAAGCTTAAATTCTAATTAATGGTTGAATCTTTATAAAGGTTTCATATTTGAGAAGATCCACAAACTTGCATATGTTTGAGGCTTAATGAACAAACATTCTAAGGGAACAATATTGTAAAATATAACTTTTACCAACCAAATTATCCTTTATTAGTTCTAATCCAAGCATATGTATTCAAACAAGTCAAAATTCATTAATGGCTTCACATGCTCACATAGAATTATTACATCAATATCACTTTTGAACATTCCATTAACAATCATTAAGGTATAATAAAGGAAAAATAAGTAAATCTCCTTCTAACTCTTATCCATCCTTATCCTTTACAAGCTTATCATTGTCCTTCCAAGTCATCTTTATCTGTCAAAAGAAAATTTTTGAAATTGACATTTAATCAATAGCATCACCAATCTATCCCTAACATATTTCTTAATTCAATTCAAAAGAGTTGAAATTATTTTTTATTAAAATTATGTCATAGTCAATGTCCATGATTTTAAAAAAGTTAAATCCTTATTACAGTATCCTTAGTTCATTTAATGCATTCATATACATTAAATAGTCAATTATAGTTAGTTCCAGAATAAAAACATGAAATTTGGCAAGGGCGTTTGAATGAGGAATCAATTCAGGATCTCTAATAACTTCTTATAAGTCTTAAATTGATGCAAGAATCAACTTTGGTTAATTTATAAAGCCATAAATTGATTTAGTGCAAAGGTGTTTAGCCTTTAACATTGCTAAATTAATTCATTAATTAATTTGACTTCCTTAGCATTGGTTCCGGAATAGGTTAAGTTAATTCATGAATCAATTTAAGTTGTTTTGCATTCTAAGCCTAATGAATCAATTCATGCATGAAATTCTACATCTTTACAGAAAATGTTAGTATTCACTTATGGGAAATTCTTCCTAAATCCAACCCTTATCAATTTTATTTTACAATTTAACCGTTATACAATATAAAAATAATATTATATCCACTAAATTGATCATACAATTCATACTAAACATCATCCTATAACAATTTATATTAATTCATTCAATATATAAGAAAACCCAACTCAACCACTTGAAATCATCTAAACATAAACATGACCAAGTGGAATGTTTGCTCATAGCTTAAAAGGAGACAATGGATAATAGCTAACTTTTAGTCACTCAAAATTCACCATTTTTGGAGTTAGGATATCAAAACCCATTTTAGTTCTAAACTTCAATCTTCCAAAGGAAAAATAATAAATAAAGAAGTAAGATTGCATAAATTTAATGTATGATAGTCTTGACCTTACTAAGATTGGAATAATGAAGATATAAAGAATAATATTTAGCTTGACCTTGTATTGGAGGATAAAGATGTAAAGTTGACCTATTTTAGGGAAATAAAAAATGGGGATAGTTTTGGAGAAAAAATAAGGAATTAAGCCATAAGGGAAATTTTGGAAATTATCTTCCTAAGTCTCTTCTATTCTCATATACTCATTTTAATCATATTTGACTTTTAATTATTGCTACTGATTTAATCATAAGCCAAGTTATTATAAGAATAAATTTATTCTTAACCTATTTTAACCATTACTATAGAATCATTGATAGACATTAGTTACCATTATCACTAACATCTATTTTGATATGATGAAATTTTTAAAATTATATGTAAACTTAAAAGGACTAATAATAGTTATAATTGAAATTTTTATTGATGTGGTGCCAATTTTTAAAATAATGAGTAACTTAATATGTTGGTTTAAACTTAATCAACATTTAATGTTATGCTTTTATGTGATTTTAGGAAGGTGCAAAATTTTAGGATGTCAATTTTCTACATAACCATCATAAAAAAGGCTATTGAAGCATCTTGCTATGAAAAGTAAAAATTCTACACATTGATTTTGGACTAAGCTAACTTCTAAAGATATGGTAACCATCACTTATTTTGAAAAGGTTGGTTCATAAGATTTCAATTTTACAAAACTAATTGACATCCGTTATTTTTCATACTACCTATAAATTTCTCTTTCACTTAATTTAATGTTTAAGTTGCTTTCAAGGATAATACACCTATTGTTACTACAATTTAGAAATACTTTGAATCTTGTGAAAGCATACCATCTAACCACAAATACCTTTTGTAAGCAAGTATTTAATAATAGAGGACAACTATGGTTGGATAGAATGCTCATACTCCTATAAAATTCAAAACATTTTTTAATTTATAGCAAGATGAGTGTGTTGTCCTTATATTCTTCCTAATACTTTAAAATAAGGAATGGATTGTTGATGTCTTTAAAATCATATGGAGAACTTCAACTTGAGAAAAACATATTAGCATTCTTGAACATATAAGAATTTGCAACAAGGATCTTAATTTTGGGCTTAAGGTTTATTTAGATACATAATGGAAATATTGTAAATGTGTATTAATGATCAAATATAGTTTTACATAGATTATTTTATAGAATACTGATAAATGCAATGATTTTAAAAAATAAAATATCAAGATAAATTTTCAAAATTGTTTATCTTTTTTCTTATTTAATTTTACTTTCATAATAAATTATTCAATAATAATTAAATTACACTATATATTTGTATGTTTGGCATTTAGATTGCAAAGTATACTAAATAGAAGGCATTAGTTTTGTAAATATTTAACACCTAAAGGTATTCCACAAATCCTCAATTTTCTATGTAATTGAAGTCTAATAGTTTGACAACCATTAGCTTTTTTGGAATAAAGCATGATTAAGATGTTGATTTTATTATAATAATTAATGTTTAAAGTTTCTCATATTGTTTAAAATTTGGTCCCACTCCCCACTTAAGGCATCTCTACCTTTTATTGTCTAATTTCAAGTTTTAGATGAAAGAATAAAATGGATTAGCTTATTTTTGCAGCACATTTAGACATGCTACTAGTTTACTTCTATCATACCATTCATTTTTTTTATATCAAGGATGGATAGGTAATTGAAAGGGGGCTAATAGCTCTTTAAAATAGGCCACAAAAAATGGTTGAGCTATCTTCAAATTCCACCTAAATTCTAAAGTTAATAATAAAGGCTAATGTATTTTGATTTTCTTCAAAACTTTTGTTAAATGCTGAATAATGTACAGTGAAATAAAGCTTGGTATAACAAAAAAAAAATCTTCCTTAATGATTTAGTTATAAATGTTGTAAATTTTGTTTAGGTTTTACATTATAAAACATATTGATTTTGATGTTATGTTATAGTTTTAATATAGTTTTTGTTATAATTTTATTTTCTTGTAATATATATGTAATGAGATTTAGATATGATGTTAGCTTCTTAGATGACTAACATCTAAAAGTCTTATAATGTTAGTTATTTATAGAACATATGTCTAAATATGTTGTAAACATCTTTGTTATAGAAATTACAAACTTAAACGCATCAATTTTGTACTTAGTGAATATCTAAACTGATAACATTTATGAAGTTTTTAGGAAATCATGAAAACTTTAGACATTAATTTTGAACTTAACCAACATCTAAATGGAAGATATTTATGATGTTATAGGGAAACTATGAACAATTAAGATGTTGGTTTTATGAATAATCATCTCCTAAGGCCATTTTAATAATTGTGACAATTTATGTTAAAAGTATACATGTCAATTAAGTAACTCATGGACATATTAAGATTTGACAATCACCACTAGTTGTTTGCTTTGAATAAATTGTATTTTGCTAATTATAGGAGAATTTGATATGCATAATATTTGATATTTATTTTCCCCTAGGTGTGATTATCCTTATTTTGATAGGTTTAGGCTTGTTTTGGAATAAATCATGAGTTTTTGGGTAAATAGAAAATAATGACTAGTTATGGGAATTTAATGCTATTTCAAATTTTTTGCTGTAACTTGAGCTCTTAACTTTTGTCTGGTATGATCTTTATATAGATGGAAAAGATAATTCTCTATAACTTTTGTGTTTTGTGGAAAAACTAGTTCGGATGTTTGATAGGTTAAATTTGACCTTAAAATTGATCCAGTGGTGTTGTCCTAGTATAGTGGACTTGACCTTTCTTTATTGTTTGGTCCATAACTTGAGTTTTAAGAACCTAAATTGCAAAATTCTAGTGCCTCAAGTTATCTAAGACCTAAAGAAACATGTTTGTAAGATTTTGGAGCCAAACTAACATCATTTTGAAAAAGGAAAGATTATCCTAACAAAAATTATGTGAATTAGACAATTTTGGACCTATTTTGGTGTTTAGGTTATAACTTGGGTTATAGGCCTCCAAATTATGAAAACTCTAGTCCATTAGTTAGCTAAGGTCAGTTTAAGTGATTGTAACCTAGTTGAGAAAAATTATAAGGTATATATAGGGAAAAAATGCATGTAACTAGAAGCAATATTAGCAATCAGCAAAATAGTTTTTTTCTTCTATTAGTGTTTTAAGCATTCAAGTCATGAGCAACTAAACTCTTTTCTTCTAGTTCAAAGGATTTGGTATACTTTTTCTAATTTATTTTGAGATGTTTTTCTTCATCTTTATGTTGTATTAATTATTTCTATTCATCTATCTCTTTTATTAATGATTATATAGATAGTTTTTTAAAAAAGATATGTTAATTAATTATTTATGTGATTATTCTTTAAGATAGTTGATTAGGTTATTTTTATAGTTGTGAATTGATTCAATTGGCTATTATTTGGTAGATGAATTAGAGGGTAAGCTTTGTGATTTGCACAGTTATAGGATTATTTAGTCTACATTGCCTATCGCTCCTATCGATTGAATGGTCCGGTGAAGTATTTGGATCGCGGCGACACAGGAGGTCTACCGCCGTCGACGTCGTAAGAAGTCCACTGAACCTTATCATTTAGAGGAAGGAGAAGTCGTAACAAAGTTTTCGTAGGTGAACTTGCAGAAGGATCATTGTCGTTGGCTCACAAGCAGCATGACCCACGAACAAGTTACATCCTGACTTGACGGGAGGCCGTGGTGCTCGCATGCCGCCGACCCCCCTGGACAAGCCGTTCCCTCGGCTCGACTCCGCTCACTCGGCAAAACAACGAACCCCCAGCACCAAACGCGCTAAGGAACATACGATCCGATGAGCGCCCTCCTGCCGCCCCGAAGATAGCATGTGTGCGAGGAGCGGCGCGAAGTCCGCATCCATAATGACTCTTGGCTACGCCCCTTCTAAGGTTATGATTAAAGAGAGCTGCTAAGTTTTTTGTATTATCTTGGGATGTATGAATAATAATATTTATTAACACCTAACAGGCTTATTTAAATAAGTGCATAGAAAATCCTAACTAATTGAGTTTTGTTCCATGTATAATTATGGGCTTATAATTGAGCCTTATAATTATAACATGAAATTTTCATATATTAGGCCCAAATAATTTAGTCCATCAATTCCAAATCCACTAGGTTCTAAGTGTGCGACTTTATAGGCTTTTATTACATTAGCAATGATCATAAATTATATTAATGATAATAAACAATGAGCAGTCTCTAACAATACATTATTGTTACCTAAGTAACGAGATAGTCTGTGATTTAACTGAACTTATACATGTGATCATCATCTATAACCTTTTGCCCTAGACATCTAGATTGAGCAAAGGACATGAACCATCTCATTCCCATATAACCCAATTCAAAGATTTCTTGATTCTTAAGTAAGCTAACTAAAATAGATATAATTAGCATCCTAAGTCAATCCATCTAAGCATGGCCATGCATTTTTCTCAGTCTTACTTAATTAAGGAGCCCATAAATGTCACTTTTATTATATAGGAGGGACAAGTTCCATCTTGATCACACAAATCCCTCCACATGATATATGACATATCCAATAACTACCCTTTCATTCATTCAACCATGAGTGATATAAAGTAGTATCAGAATGTGAAACACACGTATAGGGAACCTTGGCGATCTCAAGTTAAAAGACCATATTAATGATGATCATCAAGAATTACTCATAACACTCATATAACGATCTATATAATATTTTTAAGGTGGGTCAGTCCAGTACATAAGTTCTCTAACTTGTACTCATGTGTAGATTTAATATCTCATATAAGTCACCACATATGCTAGTCTTAACATATCAATACAACCTAATCTAAAATGATACATGACTAGGGACATTTAAGAATACAATTATTCTAAGGTTATTATCATAATTAAATATATTATATAGAAAATATATGTATAAATATGATAATTAGAATTGTCTTTAAAATAACATGATTCAAATTTACAATAATCCATATGATTGGTTTTAAGGCATATACACCAATAGATTTAACATTCATTTAATGTGTGAACAACACTTTGCAACACAATTTCTTTTATAACAATATCTAAATTAAACTAGAAGCATGGAATGTGTTATTCTTATTAATGTTTTATCCATATTTCTTAATACTGAGTAGATTAACTAAAATAAATGACCAATATCACATATTAATCCATTTAAGCATAGCCATGCATCTCTTAGTCTCACTTAGTCAGGGCCCCAAGGATATCACTTTTTCCATATAGGAGGAATAAAATCCCATTAACATCACTCACTTCCTTCTACATGATTTATGACACAGTCAATTAATGCCTTACATGACATCCCAATTAAAGGTGACACAAAATGACATCAAAGTGTGTGACTTTTCATGTAGGGAATCATAAGGATTTTAGGTCAAAGGACTACATGCAATGTGGTCATATAAGAATAGCTATTAACACATGATAATTCATGTAGTATTCTCATAATGAGTTAGTCGGGTACATTTGTTCACTAATAATGTATCCATGTATTGACTTAATATCATATATCCATGATTAACAATCATTAATCACCATACATGATAGTCTTGATGTACTATTATTATTCATTTCGTAATGATACTTGACTATAGATATTTTTAGAAATAGTAAAACTATTCTAAGGATAATTATTATATTAAACTATAAATTATGCAAATATTAAAATGAAACAAAATATAATAATTATATTACCTAAAATAAAATATGATACATTGTGTATTATTTTAATCATCTTATAATTAGCTCCTAAGATACACACATCAATAATTTTTGCAAAGCTTTCCCCAATGGTTTTTGAATCATTCTTATCATGTCACTATTGTTCATATTACTTCTCAACATATTTATAAAGATTTTTCCCTTCAAGGAAAAGTTAGATAAAAAATAGGACCTCACAAGAGCGCATTTCTCACTTGAATTTTCAAGACACTCTACTCATATTTGTGCACTAAGTAAAGCTTTTTTTTTTTCAAATGATCTCACACATTCCTACTTTTTATCACTTTTATCTTTCTTTCTTGATAGTTCTTTAGGAACAAGATAACACTATTAACAAGTTTTAACAAATGTAAAATTTCACTTAACAAAGAATTAAGTAATTAAAGGATTGGTAGACATAATTGGAACTTAAGAAAGCAAAACACAAAATGAAGAAACATGACTAAAAACTAAGAGATTGTTGGATAATGAAAGATAAAGATGTATGAAAGAAGTAATGAAAAGTTTAATTCAAAATAGGAAGTCTTAAGATGAACTAGATCATCCAAAGATGAAATAAGGTATAAAATTAATTAACTAACTTCTTTAATAATTATCTTTCCTTTTTGGGAATCCTTTTCTCTATTTTTTCTTATTTTTCTTTCACTTTTAATTTTTTTCTTTGCTTTCTTTGAATTTCACTTTTAATCTTATTTTTTTCCTTTTCTTGTTATTTTATTTTATTTTCTTTTAATTTTTCTTTAATCGAATGATTGTATAACATCTTTGGTAAAGTAAAGGAGTAATTTATAAATTAATATCATAATAAAAAAGGAGTACTGGGGTATAAAGATTAAATGTCTTCTCTACCTTAAAATACTTGGGTATTCAAGTACTAGATTCAAGTATCACAAGTTTAGTTACTTTTTACCTTCAAGTACTTGATTATTGTACAGTACTCGAGTACCTACTTCAAGTTTTGAACTTTTTGAAAATAGTTTCAAAGCAAACTTTTACATTATTTAATTTTCAATGTAAATTAGAACTAATCTAGAGGAAGCTAAGGAAATATAAAGACAAGTGGAAGACCTCATGTTTAAAGGCTATATAAGAGAAAGCATGAGCCCATGTGTGATATTGATTTTTTCCCCTTTTTTGTGCCAAAGAAGGATAGGTTATGGAGAATATGTGTTGATTCTTGACTAATTAACAAAATCATTATAAATTATAGATATCTCATTCCTAGACTTGATGATAAATTTGATGAATTACATGGATCTTATGTCTTTTCAAAAATTAATTTGAAATAAGGGTATTATGAAATTAGAATGACAAAGAGTGATGAATGAAAAATAGCTTTTAAAACAAAAGGTGATTTATATAAATGGCTTGTTATGTCTTTTAATGCATCAAGTACTTTTATGAGATTGATGAACCATATTTTATGCCCTTTCATTGGAAAGTCTGTTATAGTTTTTAGGTTTCGGATCATCATATGCAGCGGAATTTAAAAAAAAAATAATCTGAATTCTACCTAAGATCCATGCAAAAGAGCATAAATCAATGTTTAGGATTTTACCTTTTGTGTGGTCGTGTTCTTTTTGAACAAAAACTTTCAAAGATCGAGATGAATCACGAATCCAATACCAGTTGGAAGGTACAACATTTCTACAGTATCCATACGGAGTAAACAAAGACTTCTCACCCTCAACGAATCTACTAGGATACATTTCTCTCTCAACGATTAGGATTGGTGCATTTTATGAGTGAATTTAAGGTTTAATAGTAGCTAATGTGTCATATAATGTGCTACCTTCAAGTTCCTTTTATAGAATTAAGGCAAATCACATTCCTAGTCCTACTAGGATAATACTTCCAAAAATCCTAATCATACTTGACAACTATCACATTATCCTTATCATGGAAAAAGTGAGGAGAGATAGGATTTATCCATTATCCAATATTATATAATAATATTATCTCATAATATAATTATCTAATATTAAAAAGGCATATAATTATCTTATATTAGAAAATAATATTATCCCATAATATAATTATTGAATATCTAATAATATAATTATCTGATATTACTTTAATATCATATAATATATCATATATATTATGTGAAAATATATTATTATTTTAATAATATATATATACACGAAAATAAATTCAATTAATTAAATTTTAATCTAACTAAAGTCTAATTAATTATTGTCTCATTCCTACTCCTTTTGTGTGACCCTGTAGGTTTTTACTACGTTGGTAATGGCCCACTTGTGGACCATAGATAGTAAGTGGTATCTAATAATACATCACCACCACCCAAGCAGTAAAAAAGTATGTGACTCAATATTCATTTAATGTGTGAGCAATACTTTGTAACATAGTCCTTTTTGTAACGATATCCAAATCGAACTAAAAGCATGGAATGTATCATCCTTGTTGATGTTCAATTTAAGTTTCTTAATACCGAGTAGACTAATTTAAACAAATGATTAATATCTCATATTGATCCATTTGAGTATAGCCATGCATTTCTTAATCTTACTCAATCAAAGGGTCCAAGGATATCACTCCTACTATGTAATAGGAACAAAATTCCTATCTACATCACTCACATCCCTCTGCATGATTCATGACACACCCAATCAACTTCCTATAACACATCCCGATTAAAGGTAATACAGGATGATATCAAAGTGTGTGACTCCTCATATAGGAAACCGTAGTGACTTCAGGTTAAAGGACTACATGTATTGTGGTCACATGAGGATAACTAATAACACATGATAATCCATGTAGTTTTCTCATTGTGGGCCAGTCCAGTATATTTGTTCACTAACAATGTACTCGTGTATTGACTTGATATTAGGTATCTATAATTCATAATCATCAATCATTATATATGTTAGTCTCGATATATTATTACTCTCCCTTTTAAAATAATACTTGACTAAAGGTATTTCAGGAATAGTAAAACTATTGCAAAGATAATTATTATATTAATTTATAAATTATGCAAAGTAATAAAAAAATAAAATATAATAATTTGAATTGCTTGAAATAAAACATAATATATTGTGTATTTATTACAATCATCTCTATGATTAACTCTTAGAACACATACCAACAATAGTCTATTTTAATGATATTCTTGAATATAGTAAAAATGTTAATGAATATGTTGTGCATTTCAGATGTTCTTTGCAAGTATTAAAAGAAGAGAACTTGAATGCCAGCATAGAAAAATGTTCCTTTTTCTTAGATAAAATTATCTTTTTACGTTACATTGCGAGGAGCAAAGGAATTGAAATAAATGAAGAAAAAATCAAAGTAATTAGGGAGCAGCCTACATCTAAAAATGCTAGTGAAGTGAGGAGTTGTTATGGGTTAGCTAGCTTCTATAGAAGATTTATGAAAGATTTTAGTACCTTAGCTACACCTTTGAATGAACTAGTGAAAAAGAATGTATAATTTTATTGGAAAGAAGAGCAAAAGAAAGATTTTAATTTGTTAAAAGATAGATTAGGATTATTCCCTTTGCTTTCTATTCTTGATTATTTCTAAAACTTCAAAAAATAAATGTGATACCTCACGTGGAGGTATTGGAGCTTCTTTAATGTAGGAAAGGAGGGTAATTGCATATTTAAGTGAAAAACTAAGTGGTTTGGCTTTTAACTATCCCATTTATGATAAAGAGCTCTA
Source organism: Sindora glabra (assembly GCA_020226215.1). Lineage (NCBI taxonomy): Eukaryota > Viridiplantae > Streptophyta > Magnoliopsida > Fabales > Fabaceae > Sindora > Sindora glabra. Next base: position 67,126,823 of record CM035226.1, read on the forward strand.
TGCTTTGGTCCAAGCTTTAGAAACATGGCAACACTACATATGCCTAAAAGAGTTTGTCATTCACACCAATCATGAATCATTGAAGCATTTGAAGAGATAAGGAAAATTAAATATGAGGCATGCAAGGTGGATGAAATTTATTGAAGCATTCTTATAAGTGATCTAATATAAGTAAGGTAAAGATAATGTAGTTACCAATGCATTATCTTAAAGGCATCTTCTTAACTCTACTTCACAATCAAAATTGTTAGGTTTTAAGTATATTAAGGATTTGCATGAGAGTGAACATGACTTTTCAACTATTTTTTATACTTGTTAAAAGATGGCCTTTAGGAAATTCCATAAGCATGAAAAGATTTTGTTTAATAAAAATAAATTATATGTGCCTAGGAGTTCTCTTATGAATTTGCTTGTGAAAAAAGCCCATGGAGAAGGTTTGATAGGGCATTTTGGCATTAAAAAAAACTTTGGACATTTTATGTGATCACTTTTTTGGCCTAGCTTGAAGTATGAAGTAGAAAGATATACTAATTGTATCACTTGCAAAGAAGTTAAGTCTAAAGTTTTGCCACATAAACTTTACACTCCATTTCCCATTGCTAGTGAACTTGGACTAACAATTTAAAGATTTTGTATTAGGTTTACCATGAACCAAGAGTGGAAAGGATTTTATGTTTGTTATTGTTAACAGTTTCTCAAAGTTGGCATACTTTATACATTGTCACAAGATGGATGATGCAATAAACATAGCTAATCTTTTCTTTAAAGAGGTTGTTAAATTGCATGAAGTGTTAAAGAGCATTATATTTAATAGAGATACCAAGTTCTTAATCTACTTTTGGAAGGTTTTATAGGAAAAATTAGGGATTAATTTGTTATTATTAACTGCTTATCATCCTTAAACAAATGGACAAATCGAGGTAGTGAATAAAACTTTGGGTACTTTATTATTATTTTTCATTCAAAAGAATTTAAAGAATTATAAAGAATGTTTGCCTTATGTTGAATTTACTTACAATAGAAGTGTTCATTCAGTTACTAACTTTTCTCCTTTTGAAGTTATTTATGGCTTTAATCCCCTGACTCCTTTAGAATTATTATCATTCTCTATTAATAAGCATTCTAGTTTGGATAGGAAAAAGAAAATAGAAGTAAATACAGAGAAGAAAATTTGAGAAATATGTCTAACAAGTTAATAAAAGGCAAAAAAAAGTTGTGTTTGAGATAGGTGATTAGTTGTGGGTTCATATGAGGAAAGAAATATTTCTAGCTTAAAGGAAGAACAAGTTGGATCCAGAAAAGATGGTCCTTTTCAAATGGTTAAGTAATCAATGATAATACTTACAAGTTAAACTTACTAGGTGAGTATAGAGTTAGTGCTATTTTTAGTGTTCCTAATCTTTCTCCTTTTGATGTAGGTTTTAAAAATTCAAGGATGAATCTTTTTTTTTACAGAAAAAGGGAGTGATGCGATTTCCAAGGATAATAAAGGGCAATAACACAAAACACATGGTCCAATGACAAAAGCTAAAGCCAAAAGAATCAAAAAAGCCTTTCAAGGGTTGGTAGAATGAGTTTGGATACATAAAGAGGCAAGATTGGTAGAGAATAGAAGAGCTTGAGTCATGTGCATTTTAGACTTGGTAGTGTCACGACCTATTTTCTAGACTATCATGATTGGTATAAAGACATCAAGCAGACATCTTTACAAGCCTTTCTAACCCAATTTAATTTCTTAGAGCAGTCATTTTAATAAAAACTATGCACGATGCAGAGAAATAAGGTTGCAAATCCACTAAAGTTTTTTTTTCTTTTGCATTAGGTAGGTTCCATACTTTATTCAACAGATGAAACATCATTTCTAGAAATACATATATATTTATACACTTTTTATAAATTTGTCATTTTCATTACCTAAAACAGCCTCTCCTATTAGATAGATAAAATTTTCCTCCCTAATTAGAAACCTTACTTAAAAATTTATATAGATAAATCTTTGAAAGATCTTGTAGTTTTTTGAAAAATTTATATCACCTTGAAGAAAATAAAATCATGGGAAAAAAACTTTTTTTATTTTTTCACATCAACCATTTTATCCATTTCCAAATATATAATTAAATACCCACTATGTCATAAGTGTTTTATATTTTACATCAATGTGTCATATATATTTAAATTCCTTCTTGACAATTCTGAAAGAGCTTCAAGCAAACTTGCATTTATAGTATAGCTTGGAGCCTCTTTTTATGTTCCTAAATTCATTTTCCAATATTTATAACATTTTATTACATAAGATACAATAATCAAATTGCTTAAAATACTTCCATGGATACTATTCACTCAAAACCCAAAGGAAGAATTGTAGAACAGGGTAGCACAAGGGCATATGTAATTAAAGCCACTTTTTTACTAGTCAAATGAAATCAATTGTTGCCAAATTTTTCCACAACATTCCCAACACATTGAATGAAAGATAACTTGAGTTTTGTACAAATAATTTCATAGGTTTACTAGTGTATCAAAAGCAAGAACTCATATCAGCCAAATTCAGATAGCTTCAAAGCTGCTGAAATAAAGCTACCATTTGGGCAATCAAATCAACTCTGATTGCCACCAAATTTTGCCACATGCTTGCTAACATCCCATATGATATATAGCAGGAGTTTCATAATTTTTACCATTCATTTGATGGGTCAAATAAATTGAAACCTGAGACTAATCAGTCTACGATTCTGAAATGGATAGAATTGGGAGTTCCACAATCAACTTGCCTTATCACCTACCTAAAAATTTTCAAAAATTCTTAAATTCATCTATATTCATCCTAACACCAAATATGACCATATAATACTAAAAATTTAATTTTTAAAATTCCTAAAACTTCAATTACACTAGGTATCCTAAATCCCTATTCAGCACCACTTGAGAGAAGCTGGTTTCAATTCTACAAATTCCTATTTCCATTTCTCCTAAATAATTTTGATAAATCTTTTTTCCCTCATTCACAATGTCAAAAAATCAATAATATATAATCATAATGTCATTTGGATAATTTCAAAATAGAATCATATAACATTATACCATAAATAACAACATAAAAAACATAAACTATCAATAATATCATTTTCTACTTAGAAAAAGCCTAAGAGTAGGAAAGAATAACCACTCACCTAAATTTTTCTCACTTTTAAATTCCAACAGTCCTTTGGAACAACAAGAAGGAGTTTCATAGAAGTGAATTAAGTCTTAGCCATTTAAGGAAAAAGGTGATCATAATATAAAAATATTGAAAGAAATTTTCTAATTACCTTACAAGATTTAGAAGTAAGAAATTTGAAAACCCTTCACAACTTTAGAAAGCTTGGACTCTTTTTTTGTTTTCCCTTTCTTGGCTCATGTTTTGCTGAATGGAAAAGCAGAATTTTTCTGCTCAAAAAGCCCACATATATTTATAGAAGTCTTAAACCCTAGTTTCAAGAAAAATCCATAATTTCTTTATTGCTTATTATTAATTTTGGAGAAAAAAAGCATAGGACACTTAGAGGACTTGACTATCACATTTTAATGGTTGAAAATTTAGAAAATAATTGCCCCTATAACTAATAAAATTAATCTACATAAATTAGGTAATTAAGATTTATTACAAAATGACCCCACATTTTACTTTTTTTTCACTTAAGTCCTTAGCTTCCTTCGGAAGCTTAGGCCAAGCATGGACTCACATTTTTGGGCCTCAAAAGTTAGGTTTGGGCCTCCAAAAATTGAGCTAAATCATCCCAATACAAATATAAATTAAACCACTTAAAAAGATAATAGGGTTTATTATAATTTGGCCCTAAATTTTTTACTTTCTTGCATTTTCACCGGTAAATCTTTAAATTTTTTGGAATTTCACTTTTGATCTTTTACAATCATTTTTAAGCCCTAAAAATTAACTTAAGCTAGCCATAAAATTTTAAATTAATTTGCTATATTTTTTGCTTATTTTCTCATTTTTTCAGTTTACTGCATTTTGGAATTTCAATAAATTCCTAAATAAATTTTCCTAAACCTATTATTGAATTTTTATTTTAGTTTTTGTCTATTTTGAGATTCAAATATAGAAATAAGTTACACTAGGGTGAGAAGCATGGAATCATACTCCATGACTTTGTAATTTTTATCTCTCTCCCTGACATGCACCAATTTCCTCTCCCTTTTAGGATTAAATCATAATAGGTTCATGAAGAACTAGTAAAGTGATTTCAAAAAAATGTCTTTTGAAGATAAATACTTCCCATATAGCAAGATTTCAATAGATATAGTTTTATTATTAGTTTTCCAGAATATAAGAAATGGTTTTACAAGAGGTTTTTAGAAGAATTTCTTGTAAAGGAGTTAAAAATTCTTTTTGAAAATAGTAGTTCAAACCATGAAGCAAATGTGAAAAAATAGGACTGGGCAATAAGACTTAGTGAAATTAGTCAATCCTACCTTCTACTTTAAAATACCTCGAAGATAATATCAAAATATGAAAGATTAGATTCTTTCTAGGAAAATTTAAACAAATAATTTATATATACTTTCTTTTTAAAAACCAAATACCTTTGCTACTAGAGAAATCATTTTTCCTCCCTTTAGAACTTGCAAAAGCCTCGTTGGTTTTATGTTTCCAAAATCTTCTTTACCTTTACATAGGAATACCAAATAGATAGGTTATATAGCAATATACATTATACATCATATTCAAATAATTAACAAATTTTGTTAGTTACTCTATACAGATATTTCCTAGGTTATAGTCTTACCAAACATATATACAAATACTTGCCAAAGGAGTCAAAGTGACAATATATAACAAAACTAGGAATAAAAGTCAAACATTTCTCAACTAACCTTATCTTGATGGCTCATCATTAGCCTTATACCCATTGGGTGTGGTATTCTCAAAAACTAGACTATAAGATGACAAAGAGTTGTCAAAATTAGAGTCAGAGCTACTAATGAACCTATAGAAAGTTAGTACAGTACTAGATGAATCAACCAGTATGGTAGATGGTGGTGGCTAAAAGTTCATGATAGATAGTGAAACCAAGGTTGAAGGAGTATATGTCTCACCATTGTGTTTTGGTATAATCGAGTCTCCTACCCCAATACTTGTACCTTTAGGTATAAAAACACTAGAGACCATTAAAAATCTCCCACCAAATGTGGGGTCCTCTAGGAGTGGCTTGTGGGACTAAATGGGAGGGATAGCATGCAAGCCTCACTACTTAAAGCTTAGACCAGTGACTAATGTTGGTATAGTCAGCCACTATTTTGAAATGGAACTCTAGTCTAAGTGTACCAACTAGTGCGATATATCTTCCATCAACAATCAGTAATTTCAATTGTCATCTTGATAGGAGTACCTAGAAAAACATTTCCACAAGTAGACTGAGTAATGAAATTACTTAATAAGATCGACATCACACTAATTTTCTAAATAGTTTTAATAAAAAAAACTAGTTATATAGAAGACAAGTGTCAAATATTTTCTTATTAGAAATATGTTCCCTAGTTTATCTTGCATATTGAATTTACTGCAATAGAGTCACATAATTACTGTATGTATAGTCATATAATTTAAGACAATAGAGTCACATAAATATGTTCCCTATTCTTGTGTTTTGAAGTCAACCTTATCCCACACGTCGTTCCATTGTAACTTAAAAATCAAGGCATCAAGCTAAACCTAAACCACTTTACAAGGTTTCACATAATCATGTTACACATCGCATATGAAATTCAAGCCAATATTATTAGATAATGTATAAAGCCTGTGGCATACAACCATAAATTTTCAGTGCAATGCAAAGCCAATTTCACATTGGGCTCTCTCTAGCCCATCACATAAAATAGGATGAGGTCAAAACACCAATCCCATAAGCACAATACAACATAAAATTAATCTAGTAAAAAGAATTTATAGTTACCTTGTCTCATTACTAATGATCACAAGGAGTTTTGCTACTCCCATTCCATATGTTAGGTTATTGTTTTGCTTTTTCAAAGCATAATGACATCAAGTCAATCTTAGAAGCTTTATTCATAAGCTTTCTGATAAGTAAAATATTTACATATTTATTTTCCCTTATATGATACATTTTTGGATGTTATCTTGTTTAATTTAATAAATTTAGTTGCATTTTGTGAATGGGTCTTGAATTTGAAATGAAATCAAAATCTTTTAGATAATGCTGTATTTTGACCCTATTTTAGGTTTTAGGCTATATCTGGAGTTTTAGATATTGGATTGGGCTGTTCTATATATGGTTACAAAGCTAAGAAAAAGCCCTACAATCTTCATGTTTAAGGAAAAGCCCAGTTCGGAATCTAAGGATCTCAAATTCTGCTTGGAAAATGAAACAGTGGTTCTGACGGAATCTAACCTTTGGTTACTAATCTGATCATAACTTGGGATAGAAATGTCAAAATTAGGAGTTCTTTGCGGCATTTGAAAGTTAAGATCCGGCTCTACAACTCCTATGTTGACAGGAAGATGTAAATCTGCCATTCTCATGGTGAAAAATTACCAACAAGTCAGAAGAATTGTTGCTGCAAAAATTAGGAAGGGTAGTTAAAGACCATGAGTGGTAGCTAAAGAATGTGATTGGTAGCTATTGGTCAAGATTTATGACTTACAGCTGATTCATTCGCCTATAAATAGGTAGAAGTAGAGATCATTTGCAACATTCATTGATTCATGCATCTTAGATAGTAGTTTAGTTCATGCATTTTAGTTCTTGTATGCCTCCTACATGAAAGGCCAGGTTTTCCTCCTACATGGAAGGTTTTACCTCCTACATGGATGGATAGCATTTTCATTTTCATGCATTTGTAATTGTATCCTTGTGTTTGTATCATGAATGTGATGATGTTTCTATTTTATTTTGAGTTTGTTTTTAATTTCATTATGTTCTAATTTTTCATCTTCCTAGGGTGATGACATAACTTGATAATAACGGATTGAATTCTAATCTATTGAAACTAATTTCGATTTTATTTCCTAGATTGAGTTTTAATTATTGCTCTTAATGCTTTCAATTGATTGGCCACCTTTTGAATGAACTCAATATGTGTATTGAGACCGGAAGGAGATACATGTGTATGGAACCTATAATTAAAATCGTAAATTGCATATGAAATAAGAATATATTCATATGGTTTATGTAGTCTTAATGAGTTCCATAAATCCTAATGCATGATTAGTTGTTTTAATTCACATAAGAATATAGTGGATTAGTAATTAATTATAGAATTACTTGACCTTGGAAGAGGCTAGTGATTAATTTAGGGAAACTCGACTATCAATTAAGGGAGTTAAAATTGGATTAGTGTAGATAGATGATTCAATCCGAAATTGTTAAGTGAAGTCTGATCCCTAGGTCTTTTAATCATCTTTATCTTTACTCCAATTGCATTCATCTTTATTTTAAATATTTTTGCATCAATCTTTATTTACTCACTTCATTTCCAACTAATCGATTTGCTAAATAGTATTAGGGTTATGAATTTTGGTACTTAGTGAAATAATCCTCGTGGGAACGATACTTTCTTATCACTTTATTACTTGTTTACGACAGTGTGCACTTGCGCTAATTGATAAACCATTTCACACGTAACACTTTCTTTGCATACAAATGCATTAAGGTATATATAGGGCATATAATATTTCAAACAAAATGTCATGTACAAACCTTTCAATTGTGCTCTTGGTCTCATAACAGAAACTCTCAGAGTAGTATCTATTTTTTTTTCTTTCACAAAATGTTCATCATGTATTAAGTATGCATTCAAGCCATTATCATCACATATTAATCACACAAATATGGGGTGAAAACACCATGACCCTTGTAGTTTTCCTTGTAGAACCATGTGGTGCACAACTTGGTTTTTCCAAGTTCCAAAACTATTGTTTCTAAGTAGTTTTAAATTTATGCTTCATATATCATTCTAACAAGTAAGAAAACTATATTTCCTTTCTTATACAATCATATTGGGTTGCTGCCCAGCAGTAACAAAACTGCTTAATTCCACCAAATATCTATATTAACAAAATAGTCACAAATCAGTAGTAGGTCCTAACAATTACCCAGTACTCATAAAATCAATTAAAAATATCAAATCTCATCCAAATTTGAAGAAATTTTTTAGAACAAATGTTTAGTCATTTAATAAGCACATTAAGTTTTTCATACTCAAAATAAATCATACGCAGTACAAGTACATATTCAATTGTGGAGTAAGGGAGATGAACACAGACTCTATCTCCCTAAAAAAATCTATCGATGTTTGCTTTTACATATAATAATTTTATATTCATAAAAAAATTAAAAATTATATATATTTTACAATATTTTATTCGCTTAATTTCATGGAGTTAAATATTTTAACTCACTGTTAACAACACAACGAAACAAACAAAACGAAAAATTCGAATTATTATTCATCAATAATAATAATAATAATAATAATAATAAAGATATTCATTTAAATTATGGACATGGCATAGATTTCTCCATGATTGTATTGCGTGAATGGAGTGAAATAAAGATATTCATTTAAATTATAATGAAAATAAATTCAGGATAGTGAAGAAATTTAAAGATACTTAACATAGTGGATTTGAGGATGATAATGGTAAACAAAGTTGAGTTTCAGTTTGAACTCGTTGAATTTGATTTGAGTTCAAATTCAATTCAAAATGAAATGAACGAATTCAAGCTCAAATTAATTAGATACATTTTAGTTCAAATGTCTGATTGAGTTTAAACCTGAATTATAGATGAACATAAATGAAATCATACCAGCACGAGCCTAAATCATAAACTTAACTTTGCTTGTTATATATTTTATTATTTGTATTTATTTACAACTTAATTAACAATATAAAATTTATTTATTATATTATTTTCATCTTCCAATTATATTATTTAATTATAATATAAAATATAAAAATATATTTTATAATTTAGTTATATAGGCTAGCAAATGTTCAAACCAAATAATAAAAAAAACTCAAATTTAATTAATGTATTAATGAAGTTTGATTTACTTAAAATCGAATTTAAATCAATTTTTTATGAAATGAACTTAGTGTGACCGTTATAAACTAAAACATAATGAATTCAACTGAAAACTGCGGCCATACAAATAGTTGATTTCATGTAATAAATTCGCGCATGCTAAAGACTCTCTAAATTATTATACTTGAAAATTTTCATTTATATCAATTAGATAAAAGTGGGCACAATTTCACCGATACATCAATACTTCAAAATAGTAATTATAATTTATTTTAAAAAATAGTGATTATAATTTTTTCCCTTTAATGGTAAAAGAATTTTGAAATTAATTAGCTTACTAAAAAAAACAAAAGTATGAAATTAATTAGGACCCGAGTCTTGTGTTTAGCCGTATGTTTGGTTGAAAATAAAGGAAAAAAGAGGGATAAGAAATTTTCAAATTTTAAATTTTTCATTTTTTTATTGAAATAAAAGAAAATTAAGTTAACATTATTTTTACACATAAAATTTTTTTAAAAAAATTCTCCTCTTTCGTTTTCTTTACTAACTGATACCAATACAAATGGAAGTGGACAGCAAAGTGCAATTAAATATCTATATTTCATAATATTAAACATCGTCAATACATGCACATGTTACCATATGTCAGAATAACATATTATTATCGGGCGCTACATTTGTTGAAGAAATAGAGGGCATTTCAAAAAGCGTGATATAATACGAGGTCCTATCTCAGCCTTCATGAAAAAGTTTATTTATAAGATCTCATGTACATGATAGAAGATGAGCAAATATATATTGGGCTTTGTAAGAAGTAAAAATGGATATGAATTGGACACATGCATACTGGAATATTAGAAGTGTATAATCGAAAATTTAGGATCCGATGTTTATTTTTATTGATCGTATTAACAATCAAATAGAAAGGCAATTTGTTCATAATTTAAATCTCTTTTTTGTTCAAAGTAAAGAGAGAGAGTTTCTTGAATGGGTTTTTATGAACATTTTTGTTGTTAACCAACCTTTAATTTTTTTTCTTCTACCTATTTATAGGCATTTCATAGATTAAGTCATGACTTGAGTAAGAACCTATTTTGGATGATCTGGATCTATGATCCAACATCTTCTACTCATACATAATGGGATTCATACTCTTTTAGTATTACATAAGAGAACATTATCTTTTATACTCTGTAACAAATCATATAAAAAATATGTCATGTAATTAGCATATTTCGAGAGCTCTTTGCTATACATTTGCTAGGAAAATATATAGCTTCTCAATAAATAATGAATTTTGAGTAGACTTTAAGTATACAACATCTTAAATCATTTTATCACATTTGAACTTCTCAAATGATCTCATTCATATGCATTAAATAGTGCATTCACAATTATGAACACCCTATAACTGGTATACCAGTGAATACAAACATAATGTGATATGTTCAATACACTACAAGAAAATAAGCTAACACTAACGACACTTTTAGCGACTACATTTATTTGATCATTGGTGATTCATAATATGACTTTTATCGATGACAAAGTTATTGGTGATACTTGAAAAATCAAAAGGCAACATTTTTTTAGATAGGTGGGAAAATCGAAACCTTTACCGATGACAATTGTCATCAGTAAATGTTTTGCACTTTCACCAATAATTTTCATCATTGAAGATTAGCTTAAAATTTATAAATATGAAAATTAACCTTTTAGTGACAACATTGTTGTTAGTGAAATTAGGACATTTATCGACAATAATTATCATCGTTGAAAGGCTATGGCACAAGTTCTTGTGCCATTATTTAGTGACGATAAGAGTCGTTGGTAAAAATTCAAAACCTTTATTGATGATTACGTCATCATTAAAAGCTATGGCATAATTTCCCCATGCCCTTCTTCAACAACGATAATGTCATCAGTGAAAGTTTTGGACTTTTACCAACAACTCTTATCATCCCTAAAATTGGTAACAAGGAATTATGTCACTAAATATCCCACTTTATATAAATGATAATGCCATTAGTGAAGCTCCAAAATTTTAGCAACAACATTTCAATGACAATTGAGAAATTTTATTATCACTGAAGGGTCAGCTTATAAATACCCAACCAATATGATTTACTCTCATTTCACATGGTGAGGAGGGAAGTAGGAATTACATGTAGAGTAGTAATAGTAAGATTACATATAATTATATATTATGATGATATTAAGCAATAATAATGTCATTGGTGAAGATATTAGACTTTTACCAATAACTTTTGTCATCCCTGAAATTGGTAACAAGAAACTGTGTCACTAAATATCCCATTTTATGTTAATGATAATGTCATTAGTGAAGCTCAAAAATTTAAGTGATGACCTTTTAACAATGACTAAGAAATTTTATCATCACTGAAGGGTCAGCCTATAAATACCTAGCAAGTACAATTTCACTCTCATTTCGCACGGTGGGGAAGGAAGTAGGAATTACACATAGAGTATAACAATAAGATTATATATGATTATATATTACGATGATATGAATAAGGATTTTAAAAAGATTGCAAGAATTTAAAATTTTATGTCATTAAGAATTCTTGTAAAAAATACAATATATGTCAATTCAATGGTAATATAATAATAGAAACTTGAAAACTTTAAATGCTTGGAAATTTATCAATACTTATAAAATATACATCTCATTAAAAGAGTTGAATTATGCATCTTATGAATATAGTAGAGTAGGTTACAAAACTAAATTCCTAATTCCAAAACATTAAACATAATAATTTATATGGATATTTAAAAAAATCAACAATGTAGATAATAATACACTTAAATAATGGTACTAATAAAATGTCATAATATAAGTTTAAAATTATTGTAACTATATTTTTATAATAATTTTAAATAGAATTACATTTATATTTTCATTGTAAGCTTAGACCCATTTAAGAGTTGGTTAATCTCTATATGTCAACTAATCCTTAAATTTTCTTACAAAGTTGGATAATTTAGGATTTGTTCTATAGTTATTATTAATAATTTATCTGGCTCTTGTTTGACATTATAGAAATTTCTTAGCATCCTAACTATTCTCCGAGTATGAACTATATCGATGTATAATTTACACACTTGGAGAACTATGAGAAAATGGTACCGAAATTTTTATATGTAAAAAAAGATGAAAGTGGATAAATTAATAAAATCATAACTATAGAAATATCTCAAATGGGATAGGACCATAGCCTTTAGAATTGGGGTGATATGATGGATTTAAGGCACATAACAAATATTAATCATAACACTTAATTTCATAAAAAGTTATCTTCTTTCTATTCAGTGGTACGATGTCTATAAATAAAAGTTGGATACATCTACAAAATCACTTATCAAACGAGTATTGGAATGGTGCAATGACATTTGATGAGAAAGCCAAAAACTTTATTGATGAAAAAGGCTGGGTGAGATGTCCATGTAAGAAGTGCATGAATTTACTATTTCAAACATTGAGAATGTTGGAGGCACGTATTATAGATAATGGATTTCATCCATCATACACAAATTGGGCACATCATAGTGAAGCAGATATTTCAACTTCTTGAGGGATGAAAGGGTATCTCTTCATAATAGGGATATGATGGTGAATATTATACACGATTTCATCGGCCCTTATGTAACTGAAGAAATAGTTCACAATTAAGGAGAAGGGAATGAGGACGCATCCAAGGGGAACATTGGATTGAATTATAGTAGTTGTGATAATCTATTTAAATAAGTGGAAACATAATTGTATCCAGGATGCATATTATTTTTAGCCTTGAACTTCTAGTAAAACTCTCGTACTTGAAAGTTCTATATAAGTAGACTAATAAGTCATATTATGGTGTAAAGAAATGGCTTAACATGTTAGGGTTCAAGTATGAATCAATCCATGTGTGCAAGCATGATTATGCACTTTTCTAGAAAGAATATGCTTCGAAGGATAATTATCCAATTTATAGGAAAAGTCAATGGGTAAACAAGAATACGAAAGAAAAAAAGATGCCTCAAAAAGTGGTCCAATATTTTCCACTAACTCCTTGGCTAAAATGATTGTATAGGTTAAGCCATACTATAAAGGATATGATATGGCATCATACTGGAAGGTAAATAGAGGATGGGATAATGTGACATCTTGTTGATAAAGAAGCTTGGTAGGAATTTGATAAGAAGTATCTAGATTTTTTAACGAACTCACAAAATGTTAGGCTGGGCTTAAGTGCAAATAGATTTAATCTTTTTAGTAATAGGAACTTGTCCTATAGCATATGGCTAGTGATGATGACTACCTATAACTTGCCACTATGAATTTACATGAATCGATCATTTTTCATGTTAACCTTATTAATACTAGGGCCACAGTCACCAAGTAAGGATACCGATGTCTTTCAAAGATTGATTGTAGAAGACTTAAGGCATTTTTTGGAAAGAGGGTTAAGATTCGGGATGTTAATACAAATATGATGTCTAACATGTGGACAGCTTTATTATGGACTGTAAATAATTTTCCTGCTCGAAGCAATCTTTTTGGGTTAAGTGAACAAGGCTATAAAGCATGTCTTACATGTAATGATGATACTCTATCAATTTGAGTTAAGGGAAAATAGCCTATATTGGTCATTATCATTAGCTTCCAAGGAATCACAATGGAAAAATATCAAGGAATTCAATAAGAAGTCAAAGAGGAGAGCCCCTCCTCATCCTCATACCAACGAAATTATCATGGACCAACTGGGTGAGGTGGCACAAAGACTTCTTGGAAAACATGCTTAGTTTGATGGTCTAAAGTTGAAGAAGAGTGCTAGTGAACTTAAATAAAGTAATGTAAGTATATTTTTTGACCTTTCGTATTGGCCGACAATGAACTTGAGGCATAATATTGATATGATACATGTTGAGAAAAATATATGGACAGTATTCTAGGTATATTATTAGATATTGAACATAAAATAAAAGATATAGATAATGTGAGACAAGATCTAATGGACAAAAAGATAAGCCCAGACTTACATCTATATCAAGAGAAAGGTTAGTTTTTCAAACCATATGCTGCATACACCTTCAACCAGGAAGAACGAAGATGGTTTTGCCAGTTTATAAAGAATGTGAAATTTCCTAATGAGTTTGCTGAGATTCTTAAAAAGAATGTGACTAATTATAATATGATGTTGAAGGGGTTGAAATCATATAACTATCATGCTATTATGCAGAGATTTTTAGGACTTTTAGTTTAATCATTTTTGTTGAAGGAACTATCATATCCAATTGTTGAGTTATGTAACTTTTTCAACTAAATATGTGCTAGAACTCTCAATAGGAGGGATGTCCTGCAAGCTAAGTAAGACATTGTCATCATTTTATGTGAGCTTGAAAGAATATACCCTCTGTCATTCTTTGACATGATGGTTTACCTAATGATGCATTTGCCTAACAAAGCATTATAGGGTGGTCCCGTTCATTCTCAATGGATGTACCCATACGAGAGATATATAAAAAAGTTGAAAGATTATGTCAGAAATCATGCTCGACTTAAGGGTTCAATTATAGATGGATATGTTGTTGATGAGAGTTGAAATTTTGTTCCATGTACATGGAAAAAGTGAAAACTAGATTCAATTGACCTAACCAAAACTAGAATGTAGCATCCAAAGACACAAAAAAGGCATTGTCAGTGTTTAGATCTCAATGTTAACCATTAGGAAAAAAAGATCATTTCTCACTTCAATAGGAAGGATCAAGATGTTATCATATAGCACATCTTGAACAATTATACTAAGATTAAAAATTATCTCCAGTAAGTTTCTATAATCATTTATATTTTTCTCCAAATTAATTATAATGGACTAAAATATATTTTATGTAGTGAGCATCAACAAGAGCTCAAATAAAGTGGTGTTGAAAATATTGATTAGTTACAAAGAATAAAATTTCTCATGTGATTTTACTTTAAGGTAAAGGTTTATTCTTTCTATTCATGTTATCCCAATCATGTAAATATTGTTCTTGACTTATACTTTTTTCTCTAATTTGACTTTTCACAAAAATACTATTTTCATAGATGTACCATTTATACAGAAATGGTTCCCTAGAAGCCACCACTAAAAAGCTACTATTGTTAGCTTTTGATCCTAGTTTTACTATTATGATATACTCAATGTGTATTGTAAATGAAGTGTGCTTTATAGTTGAAACTCAAGATGCGAAGCATAAAACACATAACAGAGGCATTTCCATTTCGAGAACTGACAATAACATGTTTTATAGTATACTAAAGGATATCATAAAGTTAACTTATTTAAATAAGTACAGTGTAACTTTATTCAAATACAAATGGTATGATACTGATCCTAGAAAGAAGAAACTTTACATTAACAAGAATATTACAAGCATCTCTGTCAGTGGATAATGGTACAAAGATGACCTTTACATACTTGCAACATAAGTAAAGCAAGTCTTTTACATCGAAAATCTCCTTAGTGAGTCAAATTGGAAGGTCGTCCATAATGTGGTGTATCACAAAATATAGAATCTACTTAATGATGAAGTCAATACATAAGACTTGCCATTCTTATAGGAAAGCAAATCTTCCAATTTCTACCTCATAGTTGATCTTAGAGATTTCCATTTAGTAAACTTAAGGGATCAAAGAAATGGTCCTTTAATCATTTCACCTTCTAGGAATATTGGATCTACCACATAAGGAATGGACGTCTTCATCAATGATAAAGATAGTTTTGGAGATGAAATGATAGAAGATTATATAAAGAAAGGCCTTCTACAATCTAATGATGATGGAGAAAATAATGACCATAAGGATGAGTCTATTAAATTCATCGACATTGATTCATATTAGGGAAACAATATTTTTTTGGTATTACAACTCATAATTGTGTAAGAGTAATTGTGTAATTTCATTATATGAATATAATAATTTATATTTTATCATCATTTTCTCTTAAATACTTATACAATGTGTGTTATTCCAATCATGGTAGATGTCAAGGCACGACACTATGGAGGTGACACTAAAGGGAACCCTTCATATCAACCCACTCACATTCTATCGCAATGCGAGGTATTAGGTATCTTTTCTTATTGTGCACACTTAAATTGATTATTTATTAAATATGAATTTATTGTATTGGTATTTTTTATTATCCATAAAAGCTATATCTCTAAGAAAAAGGGGCCCAAATAAGTCTCTTAGGCTGCATAAGAAGATAGAGAAGAGTAGGGGAAAACTGATACCTGTATAGTTCAATAAGAATGGTACATGGCATATGGTTAATGAGAATGGTGAGCTGTAATTAATGCCAAAGAACTTTAGGGATCAACACACGTATAAGACAAAGGGAATAGGTGCATTCGACCCTCGAGGAGCAATATATAAGTTAGCTAAATTTTATATTTTAATGATACAAATTTTATGAATATATCCTGTAATCTTTATAATAAATTTTTGTTATAATATTTCAAGACGAGGATGACTGAACTGGCGACTCAGCATGCATAGTCCAATGTATCATCCATTGGCTCACTTGGCACTCTTATATAGATTAATGAGGTTGTCATAGTCAATAAGGTACTTGGCACTCGTCAAAGGTCCAAGAAGGCGGTTGGTCGTATCCTGGCTAGCCAGTTATACCATTCGGTGAGCACCTTTAATTTTAGGGCAAGCTCACAATACATGTCTCAGGTGGGTGAGTTATAGAAATAGTTATAGCAGAGTCGATAGCAACTAGAACAAAACTAAGAACAACTTTAGCAGAGCTAATAGTTGATTCAAGAGTAGCAGATACAGCAGTAGTTTAAGACATACCTCACGAAACTCACCTCCTTACTTAAACAGTAGGGCCTTATATTGTCTGTACCTCTATTCGCTACTGCACTACCTAGGTCAAGTAGATTTACGGCTACACCCCTTACCCAACCATCGAATCCTTTCCAAGCAACACCTTTAATGTATTGTCTATGTCATCAAAAGGATGATGATGATGATAATCTTAGCATGGACGACAATACATCAAGATATCTGCACCTACCTTCCCCTTAAATTATTTTGTATATACCATTTTTTTTCATGTATAGACATTATATGGACCATGTATATATAATTTTTTATTTATATGTATAAAAAATTATATAGTTATTTTATAAGTATTCATTTTTTATATAGATTATATCATCATGCTGTACATTATTACTAGTTTTCTTAGTGTATTTTATTTGTACAATTCAAATTAGATAAAATTAAATTAAAAAATTATCAAATTAATTCAATTGAATTGAAATAAAGAATATTCTTATCTAAGTTATTAAATATAATATATTAATTTAATTACATGTAATTATAATTTTAATTTAAAATATTTTATTTTAATATTTTTAAAATTATATTATAAAAATAATAGTATTAAATTTAATTTTTAAACTTTTATCAACGACATTATTATCGCTGTAAGGTTTAAATTAAAAATATAAAAATTTTAAAATGCCTTTTAGTGATAACAATATCATAACTAAAAGGTTCACTTTATTTTTTATTAAATTTTAGCAATAATATTATCATTGTTGAAGGTTTGAAATTTTAGCAACAATATAGTCATCATCAAAAATATTTTATTATTTTTTTAAAATGAACCAACGATGACTTATCATTGTTAAAAATTTAGAATTCAAAAATTTTTTAATTTTGAAAGCATTTTCTTCAACTGCTTTATCATTTAAGAAACTTTACCTTTTATCAACAATAAGAAGTCATCAGTGTTGGGACCTTCACCGATGAACCTATACTAACAACATTTTCTTCAATGACTTTTGTATTCAGCAATGACTGAATTATCTCCACTGATGACAATTGTCATCACTGAAAGTCTTTTTTACTGTAGTGATAATCTTCCTTTTTTCTTAAATCTCTTGACTTTAATTTAATTTTTTTTAGTAATGCCCTACTAGATTGAATCTCTCATAATCCTTTAGTAATATTTTAAAATAGCAATCATTAAATTTAAATCTCAAGAAATATAATAAAGTCATAAGGGTACAAAAATGAGGTATTTATTCCCTCAAAAGTCTTACACATCAAAGTTAAGATCTAGGCTTTGATCACTCATATTGGTCACAATTTGCACATGTGGTATGAAACACATGTTACGGTATTCTCTTCTCTTCCTATGAAACATATATCTTTATATAATGTACTAATACTGTGCAGATAATGGTTCAAATATACTTAATGTTTAACCTAATTTCATTTATCTACTCTGTCTCATTTCCATCAGAGCTTATATTTGACAATTCAAATATATGAAATGAATTCCTCATTAATTCACTTACAAACTTA
Source organism: Sindora glabra (assembly GCA_020226215.1). Classification (NCBI taxonomy): domain Eukaryota; kingdom Viridiplantae; phylum Streptophyta; class Magnoliopsida; order Fabales; family Fabaceae; genus Sindora; species Sindora glabra. The sequence continues at coordinate 67,145,243 of CM035226.1, forward strand.
CATATGACCTCATCTTATTCATTAACAAGACAACATTCATATTTTAATATTAGCTCTCAATTATCATTTAGATAAGAAGTTTAAAATTATCTCATCTCTTACCAATTACAAAAATTGACAAAAGGCAATTACTCATGGGAGTGGGCTAATCTTCTATTTACCTAATATACTTTTCAATGACTCAAGAATGTTCTAAGAAACATTCATACATCTATATACGTAGACTTATAATAAACACATTTATTCACATTTATTATTCAGATATTAATATTCTATAAATATTGTTAAAAAAATTACAATAATTATACCTAAATCTATGCAATCCTTAGGATTTCACATATTTTGGGAATACATCCCGAGGAATAGGCTTAGTTATGGGATCTGTTACCATCTAACACATAGAAATGTATTACATGTTCACTTCTTTACATGCAATAATATCTCTTACAAAGTTATACTTTGTGTCTATGTGCTTGATTTTACAATGATATTTAAGGTTCTTTGTGTATGCTGTTGTTGCTTGGTTATTACAACTTACTCACAGTGGATTAGCAATGTTAGTACTAACACCTAATGATATAAAAACTTTTTGAGCCATACTGCTTCTTGTATTGCTACTGAAAATGCTTCGAATTTAGCTTCCATTGTGGATAAGATTATGCATGATTGCTTATTACTACTACAAGATATGACACCATTATTCAGTAAGAAAATATATCTAAAGGTAGACTTCCTTTCATCTAAGTCTCCTCCCCAATCAGCATCACTGTAACCTTTCAATTGCAAATCATTTTCTTCATAATATAATGAATAGTCAACAGTACCTTTTAGATATCTCAGTATCCTTTTAACTTTTTTTCAATGTGTTAGGCCTAGGTTGGACTTATATCAGCTTACCATATTAATGGCAAAATAGATATCCAATCTTGTACACATCATTGCATACATTAGATTTCCAACTGGACTTACATAGGGAACTTTTCTCATATACATTTATTTTTATGGAGTCTTAGGACACATCCTTCAACCTAGACTTTCACCTTTAGCAATACGAATGTCTATGGATTTATAATACTGCATTTGGAATCATTTAAGAATTTTTTTTATATAATGTTCTTATGATAGAGACAATAATTTCTTAAAATCTTAACTCTAAGAATATATGCATCTTCACCCATATCTTTCATTTTAAAATTAAATGACAACCATCATTTAATTTTGTTGACATATCCTTGCTATTTCTAGCTATAAGTATATTATTAACATATAATGCTAAAATTATAAACTTATCTTTAGATCATTTTATATATATGTAGTAATCTTTGTCAATCATGATAAAATCATTAGACACAATCACATTATGAAAGTGAATATACCATTATCTTGAAGACTGCTTTTGTTAGTGTGTGTCCTAGAAGTCAATCATAGAAATGATTGCAATATTACACAATGTATTACGTTTCATTTTAGTAATATAATTATTATATTTTATTTTCTTTTATTTTGTGCAAATTATAACTTAAATATAATAATTATCCTTGGACTAGCTTTACTATTCCTAAAATACCCCTAGCCAAGTATTATTTTGAAAAGGATAGTAATAATGCATCGAGACTAGCATGTATAATGACTGATGATTATGAATCATGGATATGTGATATCAAGTTAATACATGAGTACATTGTTAGTGAACAATGTACTAGACTAACCTATGTGAGAATACTGCATGGATAAACGTGTCATTAGTTATTCTCATATGATCATAAATGCACATAGTCCTTTGACTTGAAGTCACTACACTTCCCTACATAAGGAGTTACTCACTTTGATATCATCCTATGTTACCTTTAATTGGGATGATAGTAGGACGTTGATTGGGTGTGTCACAAATCATGTAGAGGGAAGTACGTGATGTAGATGAGATTTTGTTACTCTTATATTAAAAAAGAAATATCCTTGGGCCCCTTGATTGAATGAGACTTAGAAATGTATGGTCATGCTCAATTAGATCAATATGTGATATTGATCATTTGTTTTAAGCCTACTCAATATTAAGAAATATAAATTGAACATTGATGAGGATGACACACTTCATGCCTCTAGTTCGATTTGAATATTGTTACAAAAAGGATTATGATGCAAAATGTTAATCATATATTAGATAGATATCGAATCATAGACATTCTTACTACTTGAGTGGCAATGATATATTGCTAGATACCGCTTACTGTTTATGGTCCAAAATGAGTCATTATTAACGTAGTAAGAACTTACAGGATCACACAAAAGGAGTAGAAATGAGACAATAATTAATTGAATTTTAGTTAGACTAAAATTCAGTTAATTGGACTTATTTTCTTACATATATATATTATTAAGATAATATATATTTATTCATGTAATATATATTATATATTATGTAATATTATTTGATATTAAAGTAATATCAGATAATTACATTATTAGATATTAGATAATTATATTATGAGATAATATTATTATTATCTAATATTAGATAATTAATAGATAAGTCCTATCTCTCTTCACTCTTTCTAGGATAAGGATAAGGTAATAGTTATTTAGTATGATTAGGATTTTTAAAACATTATCCTAGTGAAGCTAGGATTGTGATATGCCTTAGTTCTATAAAAGTACTTGAAGGCAGCACATTACATAACACACGTTGGCTTCAATCAAACCCTAAATCACTCTAGAAAATGTCCAAACCCAATTCTAATGAGAAAAACGAATCCTAGCAGCTTTGTGGAGGAGAGAAGTCGTTGTTCACTCCGTGTGGATACCGTAGAGACATTATACTTTTCGGCTGGTGTTTGATTCATCTCAGTCTCTCAAAGATTCATTCAAAAAGAACACGAGCACAAATAAGATAAAACCTTAATATTGGTTTATGACTTTTGCATGGATCCTAGGAAGGTTTTGGATCAAAATTTTAAAATTCCGCTCTATATGTTGATCTAAATCCTAACAACTTCAAGCTATATATAGACTTCAAAAGTCTACAAACTTTATTTTCTTAGCCTTCGTTGTAAAACCTATAGGCTGTTGCATATAGATTTCCTCTTCCAAATCTCCATTTGCTATAATTCAAGGCCCATACTAGCAATTACAGCCAGTAATAAATAGATTGAAGTGAATATGATAATAGGTGAAAAAGTTTCCTCATAATATATTCCTTCTTATTATATGTAACATTTTACTACTAGTCTAGCCTTGTATTTTTCAATAAAGCCATAAATCTTGCGCTTGATTTTCAGAACCTATTTGTTCCCAATGACCTTACATGTGTCTGGATTACCAATAAGTTCCTAAACTTAATCTGATCTCATAGACTCCATCTTTTTCCCCATTACTTTTATTCAACTCTCCTTATTAGGGCTAGAAAGAGCCTCTGTGATATTACTTGGCTTACCTTCATCTTGTGTAGTGGCCACAAAGTTTTCATCACCTTAATGTCAAAATGACAATGAGGAATGCCTTTTCTGCCACTACATCACAATTGACGCTTTAGAGAAACATATTTCTCAATAATCCTCAAATTGATCCCATTCAAACTAGGTTCATTAATCATTTGAGTATTCCCATTTGGATTACTCTTATACTGATCAAGATCACCATTATTCGCACTTGGAATTGAAAATATATTCTTTAAAATTCTCCCACTTAAAGGAAGTGAATCTTGAGCTCTTGTATTCATGATCTTGTATAAAGATAATTCCTTATTTATATCACCCTATTTAGGAAAATCATTCTCTAAGAATGTGACATTTCGTGATTCAAATTATGTAAGACTTTCATTGTCATGTTTACCAATGAACACATAGCCTTTCGAATATTCTGAGTATCTGATAAAAATATATTCCTTTCCTCCAACACCTAATTTGCAATATAGGTGCAAGGTATTTAGAACATAGGCCATACATCCCTAAGGTTGTAAAATACTTAAGTTAGGTTTTTATTTCGTCTATAACTTATATGATGTAATGGGAACTGATTTGCTAAGTATATGGTTAAGGATAAATGTGACAATTAAGAATGCATTACCCCAATAAGTAATAGGCAAATTTGCTTGTGATATCATAGACCTAACCATTACCAAGAGTGTTCAATTTCATCTTTCTGTAACACAATTTTGTTGAGGAGTGTGTGGATTTATCAATTAATGTTGAATCTTTTTTTCATTATATAGTTGTATGAACTGATTAGACAAATACTCATGACCACATTCGGTTTGTAATACTTTTATTTTTATATTTCATTAATTTTTATCCAAGCTTATATTACTTTAGAAGCAACTCAATGCTTGAGATTTATGCATTATCAAATAAATAATACCAAATCGAGTGAAATCGTATATGAATGTGATGAAATAGAAAGCTTTATGCATGGCTTTCATATTTATTAGATCATATATGTTAAAATGAACTAATTGCAAAGGGAAGTTAACTCTAGTTCCTTTTCCAAATAGTTTTCTGGTACTTTTACTAGTTAGGCAATGCTCACAAGTAAGTAAATCTACTTAGACATAATTAGACAATAACCCTTCTTTGGCTGGCCTATTCATTCGATGTTGACTAATATGGCCAAGTTGACCATGCCAAGCATTCGCATCAATTTCAAAATTATGCGACAATGTAAATAAGGAATAACTAAGATTACATTTATAATGATCAATATCTATGACAAAAAAATCATTTATTATATATCCAGATACATAATGAATTATTCCTAAAGATAATTTAATATTGTCATTAGCCAAATATAAATTAAAACTTAGTTTTAACAAAACTAACATGGAGATTAAATTTGAACGAATTTAAGGTGCATATAAAATATCATGTAAGAGTAGAGTTTGGCTGCCTTGCAATACTAACTTGTATGTGTCTATTCCTCAAACTGTAACTTATGTATTATTTCCCATATAAATCCATTTTGCTCCATGTGGTATTTGCTAAAATTCCACAAAGGTGTCTCGATCCTTCGCTACATAGTTCATTACCCTTAAGTCTTAAATCCATAAAAGATGGGAATTTGTTAGAAAAATACCACTACTTACATAAAGTTCACTAACTTAAGTATAGTTGAATATCTTTGTAGGTTCAGGGCAATCACAAGCAAAATGTCTTTTTTATTACAATTGAAGCACTTGACTTTGGCTATATTCTTCTTCTTGAAAAGACATTTTCCTTTCCTATATTAATTATTTGTTAATTTCTTGTTGAAATAAGTCACTTGTTTTTTTCATCCTGGGACCTACCCATATGTTTACACTTTTACCCAAAAACTCTTCTTGTGCTAGATGAAGCTATATAAAGATCAGTATTAAGCTTAATAGCTTCAAGCATTTCTTCTTCTAGCTTAAAGTGGTGCATAACATCATCCATTATTTAGATGTTTTCATTATGGGTTAAATGCATCTCCGCATGCTCCTAAGAATGAGACAAGGAGCAAATTATAGCTTAGATTTGTTGCTCATCAGTCAACATATGACTTGTATCCTTTAATTCACAAATCATATTTAACATTTTTCATAAATATTTTTTATTGAATATTCAGGTTTCTTCTTATAAGTGTCAAATCTGATCATGAGAAATCTTAGTTTAGTCATAGATATTCCACCAAACTTATTTTTTATAGCAAACCACATGTCTTTAGCCAAGTTATACTTCCTAAATTCTCATATGATGTCATTCTCCTTACTGCTCAATAACATAATGCGAGTGAGAGAATTCTTTCTTTTTCAAGCTTTATAAGCCTCTCGATCCCACCTATGTTAGGTCATGTTTCCCGCCTCAAGCTCTTTTAGGAAAATATTGAGTGCTTCTAGAGTCTCTTGCTCTTCTAGCACATATTGAATTTTCATATTCTAAATTTCATAATTGTCACCATTTAGTTTCTCACCATTATTGAATTTCACAATAATGTTTCTAGAAATAGTAGCCATTTTTTATGTAAAGACATGAAGTTCTACATATAAATAGAATTACACGTAATTAATATTTTGCCATACATATATGTTTACTTTGGCTTTAATTAATTATGTTAGGACTACTTCACATGTAAAGTTTAGAGTCAAAAGGTCATTATATCTCCAATCATCATCTAAATTCCTAATGCGAGGCTAATACTAAATAATTAATTAGGCAAAGTATACTAAATAAAGGAATTTATAGATATACAATTTCAATTAAAAATAAATTACACAAATTGAAACATATTTCAATAACATAATAAATAAAAAATTGCATAAAATATTAGATATCAAACCTAATATATAGCTCTTGGGGAAACTGGATTTTGGTATTAAATTTCCTATCTAGTTAATTGTACTTAAAAATAATCAAGTTATGTTTATGATTTGGACTATCTAAATAGTCTAATACAAATTTATGGACAATATTATTATATTGTTCATGTCCCCTTTTTCTTTCTAGTAAAAAATCTAATATATTCTTTTAGTAATCTATACGTAAGGTTTTTCATAAGGCCTTTAATTTCTTTGTATTTATATTCATCTTTAAAACACCAGCCCATATCAAATTTTGAATTTTTTAATAAAACCTGATGATATAATTTACAAGGCGTATAAAAATTTTTTTATAAACTTCTAGGTCAAGTTGGAGATTTTCGAGCTCAGTAGTCAACCTATTGACTTCTTATCTTTGTGCTAGAGTCTGTATAACTCCTAATGTATGTATGAGTCTCACCATAATTTTCTATAACATTTATAGGAAAAAGGGAAGCTCAATTAAATCGCCAAAATAATAATTTGTACAAAGAAAAAAAAATTAATTATACTACAAAAATGTCCAACAAACCTCTTGTTAAAAATAAAATAATTTTTTTAACAATCATCTTTTTGGTGTTATATCTTTAATATTGTATTTACAATAATTCTTTATGTTATTAACATTTTTATAACATAATTTCATTAAATAAGAAAGAAATTGTACATCATGCAAACACTGGATAAAATTCTCACAAAAATACAGAAAATAGTTCAAGGTATAAGAAATATACCTAAAAAATAGGCCCAAAAATGACATTATTTAGTTCCAAAAGAAAAAGGAAAAAATTCTACCTCTTTTTTTTTATTTATTGTGATAGTGTAGTACATTAAAGAACTTAATGATGTTATAACATGCCAGATAGAATGAATGAGTGGTTAAGGTGTGGATAAGTACTTTTATAGGCGAGAGCTCGAATCCATCAGAGGACAAAAAAAGAGACCTCTTTTTTTAACCCTATTTTTTGACAATTTTTTATGCATTTTTTTAACAAGGTAGTTTTGCATTTATAAGAAATAACACTAAATCTACTTCTTTGTATATAACTTTCATTGGTACACTATATGTATGCTAATTTTCTATTGAATCTCTTTCACTTTCACTTTATGGTTGAGATCTTCAATATTTTTTTTGTGATGTGTTTGACTTAATATATTTATTCAAAAAATGGTTAATGGCAGAATGGTAAACCACTGAATATGCTTAAATTTTTCAAGGAATGTTTAAGATAGCTAAGCATGTGGGTTTTGCTCTAAACATATGCAAATGTGTTATATATCTTGCATGGTATGGGAAATTCCTTATATATGGATTTCTACTTCTTGATTTTGCTTTCTTCCCATTCCATGTATGGAACAAAACTTTGATTTTAGAAATGAAAAAAATGAGAAAAAATATGCACAAGCAAATAAAACCAATAGCAAGATAAATTGAAGATGACTTTAAATGCCGATAACAATGGAGTTCAATCAGCAACAAAATCAAAATTTGACTAAAGGAATTTGCACAAAATGTATTGTACAAACCAAGATGCTATTCTTTGTAAATTTTAAATTCAACTATCATGTTTCTATTTCCTCTTTAGTTAATATAAAATTGCTAATAACCATGTAAAAAAATATATATTTTGAGTAAGACAAGAAAAACCAATCTACTAATGGCTCTGATAGCAACATAAGAAATATAAATGGATATGAATTGGATACATACATATTAAAATATTAGAAGTTTGTATTGGAAGATTCAAGATCCAATGTTTATTTTTACTTGTCGTATTGACAATCATATAGAAAGATAATTTATTCATAATCTAAATCTTCTTTTTGTTCAGAGTAAAGAGAGAGTTTCTTAAATGGGTTTTGATGAATGTTTCTATTGTTAACCAATCTTTAACTTCCTTTCTTCTACCTATTTATAGGCATTTCATAAACTAAGCCACGGGTTAGGTTATGGACCTATTTTGGATGACCTGAATCCATAATCTAACAGGCTTATATGCATAAGTTTAATTATAAATCAATTAGCTATAAAAAGTTGAACATGCCATTTTTCAATAGTCATTTTTTAATATATAATAAGTTTACAATTTCGATTTTACATTAGCTATATTTTTCCTTCCTATTTATACTTGCTTGGCATATACTCGAAAAGGAAAAATGTCTTCATTTTATCCATTTTCCTAAAATATTAAATTTCCTGCTTGGTTGTATATTTTCTTGTTACTTACTCTTGTTTTGATTGTGTAATTAAAATAGAAAAATTTATTAAATTTTGATATATTGCCACAACAAACTTTGAGTGAAAAGGTAAAATAATTCGTGAGGACAATAAACTTATACACCTTAAACTACTAATTTCACAAAAGACTCAACAATTATGTGAAGTCTATGTGAACAATCATAAGGATTAATTATAATCCCGATGTAGAGATAAGTATCAATTTTATTGATTAATCATTAATCTTCATTCGATTTGTTCAATACTAATTAATTCTTAGACATTTCATATGAAGACTAATTTTGTTATTTTTTAATGATAGGAGAAAAAGATAGTAATGCTGATGATAATGATTAACCATTCAAATTGAATTACATCTATTCTTGATCTATGGCTCTAATTTTGAGAAAGATTTTTCCAAATCTTGATTTTAGATCATTTACTAAAAATTTATCTTAGATGAAAATGTAGTCCTTTTAATTAATTTAAAATTTGTTGAAGTCAATGTATTTGATTGCCATGGTTGTTTCTTATTGCAACTTTGGCAATTTACAACATTTATTTTGTTTTTGATAAAAAAAAAATCTCTTGATTTGTGTTTGTGAAATTGGCATGAGTCAAAATATATTTGAGTTTTGTAAAATTAATAAGTTTAATTAGTTTTAATGCATATTTATGTGATTTTATAAGAAGATGGATTGTTTTATACGTTATTTGTTAATTCCTTCTTAAAGGTTTATAAAGCCAATAAAATATTTTATCATGAAATGATTCCATTTAATTGATTGGTTACTTTATGGCAATGCCATAAAGTATATGCATTTGGGCATAACTAGATTTGTTGTGAAGTATTTATCAACTTGTTCGCTTGTACCAATGAATTCTTTGGGCGGTCAGTAAAAGTCATTAATTTATTTTTAACACAGTGGTGGATCTAGTAAGCTAGATACTTGTTGATGATTCCTTGTTGAAAATGAGCATTGTTTGTGTTTACATTGAAATTAGTTTGCCAACTCAATTCCCGAACAAAACAAAAAACATGTGACTTACAATATACACGTAGTGGGACAACTCAATTAAATCTTACCATCATGGTAAATGTGGCAGACTTGGATACTCTAAAGTAAAATTAGCTAAATTTCCGTGCTTTATGTTTCTTTGATTGGTTGTCATGGAATAACTTATTCTTTTGACGGGAGATCTTATCCTTGTGTTTTTCTCAGAATAACTTGAAAACATTATATTAGTTCAGGTAAACTGAAAAGTGTGCTAAACTGCTAATATAGTATTTATCCTATTTAATTAGGTTAACTAAATAATTTAGCCGGTATGCTATCAGCATAGAAAATAAGTTTTAAATTGTCTAGAGCCTTTAGTGATTTGAGTAGACATATATCAAGGAATTCAATCTGGGATAGTTTAGTAGCTCTATAACGGAGTCAACAGTAGAAATTTATTATTAAAACTTGTCATTTATGACTCAAAGGCAGTTGTGAAAATGAATTATTTTTATCACATGACGATAATAAAATTTCATTTTCATTGCTTGAAATGACATGATTATTGCTCATGATTTGTAGCTATAATTTTATTCCTTGATTCTGACTATATTGTGTGATGATAATTATAATATACATGGAAATGTGTGGTATATGTTATGCCTACAAAAAACAAAAATTTTGTGAATTATTTTGGGGCATATGAATGTATTATTTTATCCCTTGTATGGAATATTATCAGTCACTGACATTATTACTTCATTACTTAGTAAGTATGGAAATAGAGAGCGTGTTTTGTTTGGGATATCTCGAATTTTATCAGCAAAAGTCGTGACTTTAAATTAGATTTGGCATCACATTAATACTTTGGGGCGATGGTTATAAGCTATTTAGGAATCTATTTTTCAATGAGAATGCCAAAATTCCAACGCCTTGCAAGCCAACAGCTTACATGGTTTCAAAGCCAATCAAATTTTGCCCTCCTTATTTTATAAGGCCACAAAAAAAAAAGTGTGGGAACCAATTATGTTAGAATTGTTATATTTTTACAGTTAAGAACTAAAATGTGCTTTCCTTTTTGTTGTGCCTACAAACTAAAATAATAATTTTTTTTATTTTAAAGGCATGATACTTATTTCATAATTGTACTGTTCTTTTTAGTAGAATTTTGTGAGATAAGTATTGTTATCTCAAATTTGTAAAGTAAATTATACTAGAAGTTTTAAAAAAATTATAAGAATATATACGTGGATTACAATTATTTTGAAGTATTTTCATGTTTATTGAAATATGGATTGTATTGTTTATATATGAAAATTAAAGTAATTATTTCCTGATTTTGGGATGAAGGATATAAATACTTAATGAATGGCTGCAAAGATCAGGATCTCCCACCCGAGTTCCCAATCGCAGGCGGTTCCCAACCTGACTGAACCTCAGTGGATAGCTTACATATAATCTGATACCATCACCGAACGCAACTCCTTAATTCTGATATCTCTCGTCGGCAACGACACGAACCGTGATAATGCACACAATTCTGGGTGTTGGAAAATATTTTAAAATATTTTAAAAGATATGATTGAAATATTTAATTATTATTTATTGACAATTATTACTTGTTAAATATTTAATTATTTTCAGATAGTATTTGATTATTATTTTAAATTTATTATATGTTATTATTTAATATTATGTGATTATTATAATTATAAAATTTGATCATTGTAATAACTTTATCTTATTATATTAATTATTTTTTATTTTAATTTACTTTAAATTATTTTTATAAATATTTAATTTTTCAAAGTGATTAAAAATAAAAAAAAACTTTGAACTTTCACATCATTTTTTCTCAAATTTCTCAATTAAATATATGATATTTTTATTATTTCTCTCTCTAAATTGTGTGTAGGTGTACACAATTCCCAGAAGTTTATCGTAACTCTCAGGAAATTATAATAATTTTTAGGATCCATTTGTTTTAGGAGAAAATAAAATTTTTAGAAAATATTTTCCTAAGAAAACATATTTCGGAAAAATGAATTGATTTTCTATTATTTGGTGCATAAAAAAAAATATTCTGGTATTTGGTACACAAAGAAAAATTAATTCTATTTAAAGTAAACCAAAATTATTTACTTTAAAATTATTATAATTTTACTTACCTTTTAAAATAGAAATTTTTAATAAAATTTTTATTGTTCTTTGCACCCAATAGTCCAATAATGATTAATTTTTAATAATAAAATATATATTAAATACATTATAAAATTTTATATATAGATTCACATAATTAATTTAATTAATTGTTACGAAATATTGTAAATAGAGTATCCCTCAAATTCTCATATCAAACTTGAAATGTTGTGCTATTATTACTTAATATTCATATGGCGAAGGCATAGTCTTCTTAATTCAATAAGAAATGAAGGTTAGTATTAGATTTTCTTGGTACCACTCAACCAATACAATTCAATTGTTTGGTGCCTATAACTTTCCCACCAAGACCTACCGCCCAACCTAGAGTAGCTAGTTGGGGAAGTAAAATTAAGTCTTGTTCATGTATGTAGTTGAGGCATCCTAATAGATCGGTAGAATTGAACCTTGTTCCTACATGAGCCGATTAATTCGATCAGGCACTTGCCATCTATTTTCATTGTTCAATTCCTTGATAACATGAAAAATCAAAAGCTCTAAACTTTAATAAATAAAAATATATTCAATAAAAATAAAAATAAAACATTCATCGTGAAATATTTAATAAATAAAAATAAATTTTATTTGTAATCGTGATTGCGTAACAAGGTGAGAAGGTAAAAAGTTTAGGGTTGGATATGGATGTACCGAGTAACAAGAAAAATGAATTCCATTTTTTAAAATAGGAAATTATTTTCCTTAAAAATAATACAACTTTCTGGTTGATCAAAATTTATTTTCCTACTGACCAAAATTTTTTAATGTCCAAATAAGAGAAAGTTGAAAAATGAATTTAAAAACTTCATTTCCCCCCAATCAAACGGACCCTTAAGCAATGACGCCTCACACGAATTTGCACCAACAAGCAAGTGCAGCTTCTGGTGTATCCGAGCACAAAAGGCGGAGCACGTTCCCCATTCCCGCAAACATATCGATACAGGACAGAATTGGCAAGACGCCGCTCGGAAATCGCCAAAGCTTCTCCTTGTATCGCGGCTGTAATTGGGAGTTCCAAAGGTATGTTCCCATCTTTTCTGTGTTGAGAGGGAAGACAGCTTGTATTATAGAATATTTAAAACGGTTTTAATTTGACCCAAATTTATATTGTATATCAAATATTTTGTTTATATTATGCATTTTATCTATATTATGTGACATAAATATTAACTATTATGAATATATATATATATATATATATATATATATATATATATATATATAATAACTTTTATTCTCATATTTTTCTTTTATATATATTAAATTAAATACAATATATTTTATATATTTATTGATTTTATTTGTAATTTAAATATTATTAAAATATCAAAATCGAGTGTAAACTGGGTTAAGGTTGGACTTTCGTATTTAATTACAAAATTATAAATTAAATTTTCTAGTTACATATAATTTATTAAATAATAATAAATCTTGAATTCTTTTCATTAACATTTATCAGACCATATATTGTGTGTGCGCGCACGCCATCCAGAACATGAGGCAGGTTGGCCAAAAATAAAATATATAATACTTACATATATTTTTGGAAACTAATTAATAATTTTTTGAGATATTATTGATAAAAAGTTTGAAACAAGAACAATATGAGAGTAACTCAAAATTGATACAATATATAAAAATATAAGCCCAAAATTAGTACAACAAAAAAGAATAGAACCAAAAATAAATTACCATTAATTAATGGCGTAAACTAATACTCAATAGAAACGAATAAGTCTAAATATAAGTAATATAATAGTCTATAAAACTTACGGTATTAAACAAAAAGATGGCTTATAATTTTAATAATTTTAAAAGTTACGAGTCTAGGTGAACAAGAATTTATAGGGACAATGAGAAATTAATACCGCATTTTTTAAAAAAGAAAAATTACACAATATACATAAAAATATGCATGGTTGTGCCTGGGCCACCACTGACAGATGCTATAGTTTTATAACAACTAGGTAGTAGCCCGAACAAATATTTATTTTAATAATATAATACTATAATTATATATTAATTATTTATAAAGAGAATTAGATAAAAATTTAATTAATATATAGTTAATAACTTTAAAAAAAAGTCATCCCTCTATTAATTTTACTCAACCTTTAAGTGGATAATTAATTTTAAATTTAAACATCACATCAATTAAATATTATTTTTTAATTTAATTATTATCATTAATATTAATATTAATATTTAATAATATGATTTATAATAAGAATACATTTTTAATAAAAATTATATTTTTTATTTACTACATTACAACATGAAATAAACTTTTAAAAAAGTAATTTTGTATTATGGATGAATATTTATTTTAATAATATAATATATTAATTATATATATTAATTATTTATAAAGATTATTGGATAAAAAATTGATTGATATATAATCAACAATACTAGGGAAAAAGGTTATCCGTCTAGTTTTAAGATATTAGAAAGAGAAAGTATTTAATAAAATAAAAAAATTTAAAATTAAGAGAGAAAAAAATTATCTCTCTACATATTTTACTTAACATTCAAGTAGTTTATTGGTTTTAAATTTATTTTACAAAAAAATGATTTTAAATTTAAATATCTCATTAATTAAATATCATTTTACAAGATAATTATTATTATTATTATTATTATTATTATTATTATTATTATTTAATAATATGATTTATGATAAGAATATATTTTTTGTAATAATAATATATTTTTTATTCCCCACATTACAATGTAAAACAAACCTTTAAAAGTAATAATTTTATCTCACAAATAACTTATTAAAATTAACAAATTACGATATATTTATTGATCAAAATTCAATATTTTGATATTGAATATTTTATATTTTTAAAATTTGTATAGAAATGAGGAATAACTTTTGATTGAAAAACACTAATCAGAAACTTATGTTTAATATTTTCTAAAGGTTGAATTATAATAAAATTTCTTTCTTGGAATATAATCACAAATATAAAATAATATATAAATAAAAAGTGTGCAATGGACAATAAAATTTTAGAAGAAGAATTGATCTTCCCTTTAGTCAAAGTTTTAAAAAAATATGTTAAGGATACATAGAAAAAAAGGTGAGAGAAACAATATAATTATTTAGGAATACGACAAAAAAAAGAAATAATTAATTAGATTATAAAATAAAAAATAAATTTACAATTACAAATGAAGATGAACTATTAACATATTTAGTAACAAATGTTGTTCGATATTAAATTCAAGCTTTCTTTGATGAGTACAAGTGGGATTATTTATTTATTTATTTATTTGAATAAATGATGATTTTGTCAAATAAAGGTGAAGAAAGAGTGCATTATAGATAAAAGTTCATAAATTTTAAATTAATTGTAAAATGAGATGAAGATAAAGATAAAAAAAATTCTTAACCAAATCAAATGAAGATAAAAAATAAAAAATTTCAAAAAAAAAAATGAAGATAGAGATAAAATAACTTTCAAATTTCAAAATAAAAAATATTGTATTTGTTAATCTTAATATTTTCATATAAATCTAAGGTAATAAAAAATGACCTATTCATATAAATTATTAATTATAAATTTTATAATTGATAGTCTATATATTCATATAACAATTTTCTTCCTTTCATAATTTCCTTCACAATTATGTTTTTCCTATTAATTAGTGTAAAAAAAAGTCAAAAAATTTACTTAATGAAATTATATATATATATATATATATATATATATATAAGTATGCTTTTACATTTTTATACATCAAGAATCTATTAAGTTAATGAGAACTGATTAAACTACAAATTTTTTTTATGAAAAGCAAAAATCTAATAAAATAAAACACTCACAACCAAAAAAAAAAAAAGAACAATTAAACTGCAATAATAATATTATGGGTAATATATAATATAAAGATAACTGTTTAGCAAAAATCCAACAAAAGTGAAAGTTACTTTTCAAAACAGGCTAAAATAGGTATAAATGTTTAGTCTAGAAAATTTTTTACTATTTGCAAACAAAATGAGTACAAATATTTTGTTAACTAACTTTATATATTACAATATATAAATATATTGCTATTTTTAATATTTATCTTTTCCACTAAATGATGATCCATCTTCTTTAAAATTATTTTATTATCTATTTTTTATATCATACCAATCCTTTAAATAAGTCTCATGATTCATTAGTAAATGCTTGTCATTAAAAATTCACCTACCAAGAAACAATTCACTTCTTGATATCACTGAGAACATTAGAGGGGTTAATATATTACTACTCATAAAAAAAGTATAAAATATTATGTTTTTTATATTTTCTTTCATTTTAAAATATTAAAAGTTGGCATATTAATTATGATAAGTGTAAAAATTAAACTCATTATTAATTAAAAGTAAATCATCAGTTACACCTAAAAAATAATCATATTTTTCGAGTGGACAAAATACGAAAATCTTGTAAGTGGGCAAACTACCAAAATTTTGTAACATGCCTTTTTTTTATAAAATTTAATGTGTCTTACTATTTTTAAAAAGAAATGTTGCTAGGAAAAGATATTTTAATAAATATATTTTAAAAAATAAATTTAATTTTAGCATCAAAAGCTATTTAATGTTATTTTAATATATATATATATATATATATATATATATATATTAATCTTATATTTAAAATTTTAATATATATATATATATATATGTATATTAATATATGAATAAATTTTATCTCGTTTGGACATTCAAATTAATGCTAACCTTACTTCTTATGATATGAATAAAGATAATTCACATTATAAGTTGTATTATCCATATAAAATGCTAATAGCTTAAAGTCAAAGGTAAAGTAATCATTTATTTCTCTTTTAAATTTTATTAAAATAAACTTTAATCATTTGTTTGAATAAATTTTTGTAATATATGTTGATAATATTAAATATATAAGTTCATTACTTTTAATATTAAAATTTATTTTAAAATATATATTTTGTAATATATTAAAATTATAATTTTAATATATATATATTCACACACACAAATACATGCATTTATACATATACTAATCAATTAATATTATATTACTTATTATATATTATCAAACTAATAGGCTAACAGTCTAACCCAAGAGCTTAACAGAATAATATCTATCAATCCCAATCTCTTAGTACATCAAGCAAACTAATTCTTATCTCTTACTAAATTAAGTTATTATTATCATTTTTCATACTAACCTTATCCTTAAGTTAGAGAAAAATTATATTAATTTTAAACCAATTTGTTATACTTAACTCATTTTAACACCTTTACTTTAATCTTCCATTTCTTGTATATAATATTTTAGGCTATTAACTTGATTGAATTTAGGTGGGCTCCTTTCAACAAATCAAATTAGTGGTTAACAATTGATAAAATTATACATACATACATATGTATGTATAAAAGTATACTGTGAGACAAAAATCAAACATGATTACCATCATATCACTTAATATATGGTATTTTAAATGAAAATCCTTCAACTATTGATGTTTATAACGATTATAATAATTAAATTGAATATAAACTTAGAATAAATGAAAGTTATGGATCATAATCAATAAAAATTAGTTTCAAGTCTTCAATTCTCAACCACAACTATATAAATATTTTACTTTAATTTTATTCTATCAGAATTTGAGTTGTTAACACATCAGACATTTAAATTTTTTAATCTAACTAAAGAATTGAATCATATCATGTATTTTTTAACCTAATATGTATTTATAAAAATAATAAATATGTTATGTGTAATATGTATGAATAATTATAATGTAATAAAAGTAAATAATAAATATATAATATGTAATATATGTATGTACTAGTATCTTTACTATATTACATAAAAGCTCTATCATAGGAGTAGGGCTTCGAAGATTGAAAGAGTGCAATGAGGCATGCTTGATGAAAATTGCTTGGGAAATAAAGGAAAAATCAGGAGCTTTTTAGGCAAAGGTGCTCCTCTCAAAATATAATTGTGGAGAACAATTAATTCTTCAAGTTAAAGGAAAGCAGAGAGTGTTGAATTTATGGAGAGGGCTTTATGCTGTATGGGATCACACTTCAACTAATTTGAACTGGAATGTTTATGATAGCTTAACACTATGGTTTTGGAAGGATGCTTGGCTTTCAATCAGTAGACCTTTATGTCACCAACCTGTTGTAATAGTCGCGTATGATGAAGAAGATGCGCTTGTAGCAAAGTATATAAGAAGTGATGGTAAATGGGATTTTGGCAAAATGAAAAACATATCTTTACTATATTACATAAAAGCTCTATCATAGGAGTAGGGCTTCGAAGATTGAAAGAGTGCAATGAGGCATGCTTGATGAAAATTGCTTGGGAAATAAAGGAAAAATCAGGAGCTTTTTAGGCAAAGGTGCTCCTCTCAAAATATAATTGTGGAGAACAATTAATTCTTCAAGTTAAAGGAAAGCAGGGAGTGTTGAATTTATGGAGAGGGCTTTATGCTGTATGGGATCACACTTCAACTAATTTGAACTGGAATGTTTATGATAGCTTAACACTATGGTTTTGGAAGGATGCTTGGCTTTCAATCAGTAGACCTTTATGTCACCAACCTGTTGTAATAGTCGCATATGATGAAGAAGATGCGCTTGTAGCAAAGTATATAAGAAGTGACGGTAAATGGGATTTTGGCAAAATGAAAAACATAATTCCAACCTATTTGCTCAACAGAATCTCAAGTATGATGCCTCCTCGAGCCTCTGTGGAATCGAATAAAATTAGTTGGTCCTTAACAAGAGATGGAAGCTTTACAGTTAAATCTACATATAGAAACCTTACTGCCTCAAAGAGTGAAGCCAGCACATTGTTATGGATGAAAATATGGCATTGACAGGGCCTAAAATGAGTGCGTTCCTTTTTGTGATTGCTGGGAAAAGAAAAAAATACTAATAAACCATCAAAGGAAGGCAAGAAAATTAAATGATACGGCCATATGTCTGAGATGTAAACATGTTAACAAATCGGCCATCTACCTAACTACCTAGAGACTATGACGAAGTTATTAACTTATGGCTCTTGATTGTAACTTCCAGCCATTGGCAGAAGTTCTTCCAATTAAATATGCAGGACTAGCTTATCTAGAACCATTTTGATAGCTTGGGCCGGGGACAAGGGAGCTGCTGGTAGTCTATATTTGGATTCATATCACTATAGGAAAAAGGACTTTTAGCAACAACAATTTCTGTCAGTGTAAATTACTTGGTCATCGTTGATTATCAATGTTATCGGAGAAAATGTCATCGGTATAAGTTTATCGGTGAAAGCCTCAACACTGATGATTACTTTGTCATTGGTAAAAGTTAGTGTTTCTTTGATGACAAAATCATCGCAGAAAATATTTTGAAAATTTAAAAATTTTTAAATTTAAAGTCATCACTATAGGTTCATTTAAAAAAAATCTTTTAGTGACGACATTATGATTGCTAAAAGTCAGACTTTTAGCGATAATTTTTAGCAAAGATAAAATCGTCGCTAAAATTTTAATGTTTAGTGACAATAATATTGTCGCTATAGGGTTTAAATTAAAAAATAAAATATAAAAAGAATTTTTTGTGACGATATTGTCACTACAAAAAAGCATTTTAAAATTTTATATTTTTTAAATTAAACCCTATAGTATCGATAGTGTCATCACTAAAAACCTTACAAAAATTTAAATATTTTTAAATTAATCTTTTAGTGATAACAATGTTGTTGTTACTAAAAGTTTTAAAAATTAAATTTAATACTCTTATTTTTAAAATAAAATTTTAGAAATATTAAAATAAAATATATTAAATTATAATTATAATTAAATATAATTAAATTAATATATTATATTTAATAGCATAAAATATTCTTTATTTTAAGTTAATTAAACTAATTTGATATTTTTTAATTTTATTTTATATAATTTAAATTGTACAAATAAAATATGCCAACAGTAATAGTAATAATGTACAACATGATCACATAATCCATATAAAAAATGAGTACTCATAAAATAATTTTATAATTGTTTATACATATAAATAAAAAATTATATATACATGATTCATGTAAATGTTTATACATAAAAAAAATTGTATATACAAAGTAATATAAGGGGAAGGAAAGTGTAGATATCTAAATGTATCATCATTCATACCAGGACTATCATCAATATCATCATTATCTTAACAATGTGGATGATACATCAAAAATGGTGCTTGGGTAAGACTGAGTGGTTAGGTGGGGATATTACCATAAATATGCTTAACCCAAGCTATGCAAAAGTAAATAGAGGTGTAGGCAATACAAGGCCCTGTTGTCTGAGTAGAAAGGTGAGCTATATGATGTATATCCTAAATTACTGCAAAGTAAGCTATTGTTACCCTTGAATCAACTGCTAGCTTTGGTGAAGCTGCTCTTGGCTATGCTCCAGCTATTGTCAACTCTGCTATAGCTACTCTTGGAACTCACCCACCTGGGACATATACTGTGAGCTTGCCCTAGAGCTAAAAGTGCTCACCGAATGGCATGACTGGCCAACTAGTACATGACTAACCACCTTCTTGTATCTTCAATGAGTGCCAAGAACTTCATCGACAATGGCAGCCTCATCAATCTGTACAAGAATGTCAAGCGAGCTAATGGATGATACACTGGATTGCACGTTCTGAGTCACTAACTTAATCATTCTCGTCTTGAATTATTAAAATAAAAATTAATTATAAGGATTATAAGATATATTCATAAAATTTATATCATTAAAATATAAAGTTTAACTAACTTATATATTGCTCTTCAAGGGCCGGATGCACTCATCTCCAGTCCTATACATGTGTCAGTTCCTAAAGTTCTCTAGCACCAATTGCAACTCACACATCTCCTTATTTCTTTATTCATATTTTACAAGAGAAAAAAAGGATGAATAAAATTATTGAATTAGCTAACTTATTATACATTTAAATCATTAATAATAAGTTAAATCACTTTATCATAATGATGTGCGATAATGGATTTCGATCCATGCCGACCATTCACCACTTTTTTCACCCTATTACCTGTATTCTTCGTGAATAGCTCCTGTAAATTAAGAAATAACCATATAATATAATTGCATTTATAATTAGATATATGAAATAATCACATAACTTTATTAAATATCATACTTATCATGTAAATGTTGCTATTAAAGAAGTCCATAGACCTCTACTACATCTGAGGTGAAAAAGATCGTGGCACACAAGGCCTAGCACAATCCAGGTTAAAATCCTGCTCCTGATCACCCTAGTGCTGTAAAAAGTGTCTGTTCAAATTGTACTTCCAATCTCTGTACACATCGATAACAATCTGTATCAAACCACTAAGTGCTCTATCTTGCTTAAGCCCAAATATGCCTTGGAACATAAAGTGGGAGTGCATTAGAAGACATTTAATAAAATTGTGAGTACTATATCAAAAAATTTCAATATGAAATATAACTAAATTAAGATAAGAAGGAGATGGATACTTACGTAAACCTCCTGCATGACTCTGTCTCATAATTATTGAGGCATTGATTACCATAATTTATAATAAGATGGCACATAAGCTCAAATAATGTTACCTATATCATGGGAAAAATGGCTAGCATTCTCACTAACCACATGTCATGTACCAGTCATATTGAACTATACAAACATCAATCTTCACCTACTCCTCTCCATCTTCTTGTGTAGCCTAAGAGACCTATTCAAGCCCCTCTTTCTTGAAGCTGTAACTTTGATGGATAGGAAAACTATCAATACCATAAATTCATATTTAATAAATAATTAACTCAAGTGTGCATAATAAGAAAAGATACATGATCCCTCATACTATGATAGAATGTGGATGGGCCAATGTCCCTCCAGCATCACCTCTATAATATTGTGCCTCGACATCTACTATGATTAGGATAATACACATTGTATAAGTATTTTAGAGAAAAGTCCATAATTGAACCAATTGAAAATAAGATATGAATTACTATATTCATATAATAAAATTACACAATTACTTTTACACAATTATAAGTTGTAATATAAAAAATGTTATTTCCCTAATCTGAATTAGTGTTAGTGAACCTAATAAATTCATCTTCATGGTTATCAGTTTCTCCATTGTCATCTAACTATAGAAGCCCTTACTCCACATAATCTCCAATTGTTTCATCTTCCAAACTATCTTCATCGTTGATGAAAACATCCACTCCTTCTACAGTAGATTCAATATTCCTAGAAGATGAAACAAATGAAAGACTATTTTTTTGATCCCTCAAGTTTATTAAATAGAAATATCCAAGGTCAATTATAAAGTTGAAATTAGAATAGTTGCTTTCCTACAAGAATGACAAGTCTTATGCACTGACATCATCATCGAGTAGATCCTATATGTCATGATGAAATCCATTATCTATAATGGATGAAATCGTAATTTGTGTATAATGAATGAAATCTATTATTTATAATTGTTAGGTTTCACATGTATCATATAATGCAGTAAAAAATAGATTTTCAAAAATTATGAAACCTTCTCATAACAATGCATAAAGACATAGATCAATATCACAAGGATTACCTTTTAGAGTACAGATCATGAATCACAAGCACAGTCAAGCAATCATGCCTCTACAATATCCATATGGAGTGAATGGCCACCTCTTAACCTCTTATGAACTTGCTAGGATCTATTTCTCTCACATAGGATTAAGGTTTTAGTGTGGTTTTATTAATGGTAGTATATTCATTTCAAATTAGGTGATGCCTTTATGGTTTTATATGTGTATATATATATATATATATATATATATATATATATATATATATATATATAAGACACGCTTCTTTCTTAGTCTTACTAGAAAACTACCTCCTCTATCTTAATCCTACTTAAACATTAATACCTTATCCTTATTATGGTGAGAGTGAGGAAAGATATGGCCTACCAGTTAGTTATCTAATATTACCTTAATATTAATAGCTAAATATTATTAGATAATAACATTATCTTATAATATAATTATCTAATATCAAATAGCATAATTATTTGATATTACTTTAATATCAAATAATATCACATAATATACTATATTATGTGTATATATATTATTACTTTAATGATATATATATGTACTAAATAATAAGCCCAATTAATAGGATTTTTTGTCCAATTAAAATTCAATTAATTATTATCCCATTCCTATCCCTTTTGTGTGACCCTATCAATTCTTACTACATTAGTAGTGACCCATTTATGGACCGCAAATAGTGAGTGGCATCTAGCAATACATCACTACCACTCAAGTAGTAAGAATGTTTGTGATTTGATATTCACCTAATATGTGAACAACACTTTGTAACACAATCTCTTTTATAACAATATCCAAATCGAACTAGAGGCATGAAATGTATTATCTTCATTAATGTTTAATTTACATTTCTTAATATTGAGTAGACTAACTTAAATAAATAATCAATATCACGTATTAATCCATTTGAGTATAGCCATGCAACACTTTATAGCACAATTCCTTTTGTAATAATATCCAAATCGAACTAAAGGCATGGAACGTGTCTTCCTTATCAATGTTCAATCCATATTTCTTAATACCAAGTAGACTAAGTTAAACAAATTATCAATATCACATATTAATCCATTTGAGCATGGCCATACATTTCTTAGTCTCATTCAATCAAAGGGCCTAAGGATATCTCTCTTTTTATATAAGAGGAATAAAATCTCATCTACATTACTCACATCCTTCTACATGATTCATGACATACACAATCAATGCCTTACACATCATTCCAGTTAAAGGTGACACAAGATGGTATCAAAATGTGTGACTTTTCATGTAGGGAGTTGTAGTGATTTCAGATTAAAGGATTATGTATATTATAGTCTCATAAGAATAACTAATAATACATAACAATCCATGTAGTATTCTCACAACGAGTCAATCCAATACATCTGTTCACCAACAATATACCCATATATTGACTTGATATTATATATCTATGATTCATAATCATCAGTTATCATATATGATAATTTTAATGTACTATTGCCATTCCTTTCATAATAATACTCGATTATGGACATTTTAGAAATAGTAAAATTATTCTAAGGATAATTATTATATTGAGTTATAAATTATGTAAATATTAAAATGAAACAAAATATAATAATTACATTGCCTAAAATAAAATATGATACATTATGCGTTATTACAATCATCTTATAATTAGCTCCTAGGACACACACACCAACAATAATATGTGCCTTCAACATTATCAATTTTTAAAATAATAGATTGATGCACTTCTTATATGGAAATCTCATTAAACCCCTTCCATTAATAAAGTTTTTTGTTCTCTCAACAAATGTCATCACAGCATTCCAATACTCATCTGACAGGTAATCTCATAAACATATCCAACTTTTATCTATAAACATTGTGTCACTAAACAGGAAGAAAATAACTTCTTATGGAATTAAGTGCTATGATCGATGTTTGTTATGTGCCTTAAATCCACAGTATCACTCTAATTCTAAAGGACAAGGCCTTATCTTATTTAAGATATTTCTATAGTTATGATTTTATCAATTTATCCTTACTTATCATTTCTTATATGCAGAAATTTTGGCAGCATCTTCTTGTAGTTCTCCAAGTGTATAAACTATACATCGGTATAATTCACACCCAAAGAATAGTTAAGATGCTAATAAATTTCTAAAATGTCAAACTAGAACCAAATAAATTGTTAATAATAATTGTAAGACATATCTCAAACTGTCTAACTTTGTGAGATAATTCAAGGATTAGTTAATGTATAGAGATTAACTAACTCTTGAATGGGTATAAGCTTACAATGCAAATATAAATATAATTCTATTTAAAATTATTATAAAAATATCTTTATAATAATTTTAAACTTGCATTACTATATTTTATAAGTACTGTTATTCAAATGTATTATTTTCTAAATTATTGAATTTTTTAAATATCCTTATAAATTGATATGTTTAACATTTTTGAATTAAGAATTCAATTTTTTAACCTACTTTACTGCATTATTAAGATGCATAGTTTAACTTTTTTGACAAAACATATATTTCATGAATATTAGTAAATTTTTAAGTGTTCAAAGTTTTTAAATTTTTATGATTATATAATCGTTAAATTGACATGAATTGTACATTGTATGAGAATTCTTAATGACGTAAAAATTTAAATTCTTGCAATCTATTAAAATTTCCAATTCATATCATCATAATATCTTCATTAGATACATTTGTAAGATTTAAATTTTTTATTTATACATTTTTATTAAAATATAGTTACTAAGTTATTTTTTATTTAAAATTAGATTTTCATGTTAGCGATTGAAAATTATGTAAAATATGTCACAATAGTTATTATATTTTGTTATATATCTTTATGATTTGTGATTTTTTTTTTAAAATATATAATCATATATAATCTTATTGTTATTGCTTTGAGTGTCATTTGCATGTATTTTTTTTTTGTTCTTATTATGTATTTATATAATATCTAATATAATTGTTGAACATATAAAAAAAATTAATTTTCAAGTATTTAAAAATTTTTATTCATATATTCAATATATGATTATTCAAATGTATTTTCATAATTTAAATTTTTTATGTTAACACATTTTCATTAATATGTGTTTATGAATTTATATTAACCCAAATATGATTTTTATTTTTAGAACCTAACGTTTATATAAATATATTATTTCAAATATATTTCTCTAATCGTTACATTTTTATAAGACATATTTGCATTTGTATAATTATTATTATTGTTTATTTTTATGATATCTACTTTTGTTGATCATTGTATAAAAATATTGACTTTTTCAATCTATTGAAATGATTTATTTGTATATTCAATATTTTTTTATGTCTTCTACTTTCAATATCTCAATATTTTTTAACTCATTTAATATACCAATTTGTTCTTTATTTGTATAAATGTTCCAAATTTTTTAAACTTTCAAAATATCTTATTCATATATTCATAATATTTTCATTAAATATATTTATGACATTTGATTTCTTAATTATACATTTTCATTGAAATATTTTTACTAAGTTATATTGAATAATTTTAATTACGTACTTAAAATTTTATTCATATATCAATATATTTTGTAAAATATGTTTATATAATCATCCTAATTTCATATATTATATTACTTCAATGTAATTAAGAATTTTGTACTCCTAAACTACATCATAAACTCTAAGATTTATAAATAAAATCTCATAACAACTCAGTCTCATATTAACCTAAGTAAATAATTTATACACATATTGTATTATGTAAAATTACAATTCAAGGGTTAATTAACAACAGCAAAATTTTTATTTATAAATTGTACATTAAAAAAAAACTACCTAAACACATTTAACATTTATAATATATAAAACTAAGCAAGATTTATTTCATACCAAAGTAATTACATCAAACTTCATTTCATATTATTTTCCTTATGAATTACATATTTAAATAAAATGTTATAAAATTTAATTCACATATATCAATGAAAAAAATCTATTGAATAAATACTCTCTAAATGCTCATCATGAGTAATAATGAACAATAATAACAGCTAACAAATCAAAAATTATACAAATGAGAAATTATAATATATTGAAAATATATATGAATAGAAAATGTATTATATTATTAAAAAAACTACCTTCCGCCTCTCTTGTCTTTAGCTCTACTGCTTCCCTATTCATTGCACAAAATGAGACTCAAATCATGCTAGAAGGTATTTATAGAAAGACCCTTCAATGACAATAAAATTCTCAGTCATCACTAAAGGGTCATCAGTAAAAACTTCAAACCTTCATCGATGACAGTGTCATCATTATAAAATAGGATATTTACAAGTACAAGTTCCTATGTCACTCTTCAGCAATGACATTGCCATCAGTGAAAGTGAGAGTCTTTGACTTGCACTGACAACTAGTGTCATCGCTAAAAACTAGCACTAGAAATTGTTCCTTGCCTTTTAACAATGATATTTATCATCGCTAAAAAGTGACACAAAAACCTATGCCTTCACTTTCAACGATGACATTTGTCATCGGTGAAAGTTTAACTTTTTATCGATGACATATGAAAATTTAATTTCCCTCCTAATATTTTTGGACAGTCTTTAATGATGAATGTAGTCATCAATAAAAGTCTAGAACCTTCACCGACAATTTTTGTTGTCATTAAAGCTTGCTTTTTTCCTACCAAGAATTTTGCAGTTTTAAAAAAATGGCACCCATTTTTTTAGGCATTATCGTTGATAAAATTCTAATTATGAATCACTGACGATTGAATTTTTGTCATTGCAAAAACTATCTTCAATGTTGCCTTTTTTTTTCTTGTTGTGTATGTTAGCTTATTTGGCTAAATTATAATGAACTAGCCTTGATAGGCAATGCACTGCAATTATATGGTATTATCTTTACAGCAAGCTTTAAAGCCCAAGTAGCACGTAAGGTTAAAGAGTTTGATCAATAACATAATCCACGCATTGTGTATGGAGAGATTAATAAGGTGGCTCTGCCTACTAACTAGTTAGTTAAAATGCAATACTAATGCCTTGATCAAAAGAAACTTGGTAACTAGATGTGACGGAGTATTCCAAGATAAAGTTAGAACTTGGATATTAGGGTTATGTAAATTCATTGAAACTGTGGAGGTAGTTTTAGCTGAATTATAGGGCTTGTTTGTGGGGATAAAGATAGAATGGGATTTTAGTTAGAATAAAGTTATTTTTTAGATTGATTTAAACACTACTTTAAGTCTAGTAAAGTCTAGGTGTAAGAAAGCTCATCCATTTTACCCAATTGTAAGTTCTATTACAGAGTTAAAAAGGAAAGGCTAGCAAATCAAACTCCAACACTATTACTAGTAAGCAAATTAGGTAGCATATTACTTAGTAATTCTAGCTCATGAAAAGTAAAATTTGGATCCTCAAATCATGAAATTTAATAGTCCTCCCAATTAGTATGATAAGAAGCTAATAAGTGCTATGAGAGGTATTTTTTTCCTTAAATGATAGTAGTCTAGTTGTGTGGATGTTCCCCTTTGAACCAATAAAAAAGCTCTATCATCCATAATTTATATTAAATATTAACTTATTGATGTTAGGTTTATACTTTAACTTAAGGAATAAGAATCAACACAAAGAAAGTGTGAATTTGTCATTAGTAAAAGAGTTTAGAAATTTTGGAATTGATGGGGCTTTGATAAGAATGAACGTAAGACTAGTAACAATAACTTGAACCTTGTCGTGAGAGAATATATTGATCATTGGTTTCTTTTTTTCTTTTAAAAAATTTGAAAAAGAAAGAAGGTTGAATTAGCTTATGCTAAATTAGTTGGACCCCTCACATGAGTAGAGCTATTGAGAAGTCCACAATCGTGGCTTTTATGTTAGAAGTTCATTTAAATGTTGGCCAAGTCCAACCTAATTTGTGAAATTTGTGATCTACACAGGTCAATCTGCATTACTTTTCACTATTATAGTATTAATGTTCTAAATCAATCAGTAAATATTAGTTTATAAAAAAATTAATATTTATTTTGATATAATGATATTTTTTAAATTATATCAAAATTTAAAACAACGGATAAGGAAAACTAACATCTAAATCTTAGGCTTCAAAAAACTACAACAATTATTAGTCAACTACCATTTAAAATACATTTCAAAAGATATATTAGAAATTGCAAAGGATACAATGTCAATTATATTAAACATCCATAGTCTAAAAAGTATTTCAAAAGTCTCATTGAAAAATGAAGAATGATAAGACATCAGTCTTAATTAATAACTATTATCTCAAAGTCATTTAATAAGTTGCATCAAATACCACAAAAGCATTTGATGTTTGTTTTATTTAATAATCAATAACTATTTTTTACCTATAAATCTTCCCTCTAAGTTTATCTTTCCACATAAGCTTTTTTGAAATCTCTCCAATACGCTCTTAAGCATGATAAATTTCATGTATAATGTTATTGTTGATCTCTCACTCTACTTTTATCAAGAAAGTATATAATAGAAGAACTTTAACCTTCATTTCTCTCCCATTATATACTTTCTCATTTCATATTAGGTAAATGTTAAATGAAAGAACTAGTCAATAAAATAACTATTTATCTCTCACTTTACTTTCATCAAAAGAGTGTACAAAAGGAATATCTTAACCTTCAATTCTCTCTCATTATATACTCCTTCGTTTCCATATACAATGGGGGCAATTTTAGCAATAATACTAAAGTTTGTATTGAGCAAGAAGATTTTGATACATAATTTCTTTGTATATTTATATATAAATGTGTAGTTTTTATTTATTAATGATTTATTATAGTTATTTTACATGAATTTATAGATATTGTTTCTCTTTGTTCATCAGTTTGACTTTCATTATGAATAGAGCAATAAATTTTTTTAAATTTATAAAAATTTTTTTCTTATCTATATATATGTTGTTTTTACTTAAAATTCTATATAGCCATTTGGATTACACCAATTAACAAAGAGAAAACATATCAAAGCAAATATAATGTTTTGAGTTAAATTGTTTCATATTCAATTGTTTACACAATTGAAAGCTATAATAATTGAAAAAGGCTCCACCTAAGAAATGACAAACATTAAAAAAGTCAATTTTTAGGACTAACCAACATCTAATATGATAGCATTAACTGTAGAATTTAAGGATGTATAAATGAATGCCATTTACAAAAAAAAGTTTAAATAAATGAATTTATAAAGTTTAAATAAATAAAATTGAAGAAGTCAAGATGTTTAAATGAATGAATTTATAAAGAAATTTAACTAAATGAAATTGAAGATTTTTAAAAGAATGAAGCATAATGGAAAACAAACTTAAAATGTCAATTGTTATTGATGACCATTGTTGATGTCCATTTCAGACGTTATGACTCATATTATGCATTAAATTAAAATTAAAATGTCAATTTGTTTTTTATGACCATCGTGTATATCCTTTTCAATCATTGTAACAATTTATCAATAATTTACATGTCATTTTATCATTTAATAGATGTCTCAAGTTATCACAATGATGGAAATGTCTAAAATTAAGATGCTAGTTTTAAATTAATAATTAATGTATAATTATTTTACTTTTAGCCTATAAATATGGCTCTCTTTTCTTATTTGAAATAAATTGATGATCTATGAAGATAACTCTCTTTTTATCAAAAAAAAAGGGCTTTTAAGTTACTTCATTCCATCGATTTTGTATTTAACAAAGTGTTTGATTTCTTCATTCGGTACGTGCCTTTAACTACCATTGTGTTTCAATGTGAATAGAAGACATGTTGCTTGCTCTATATACTATCTTAAAATTGATAAAAATAAGTCATATTTATCTTATTTACGCTCTGCCAATTAGTACTTTGTGATTTTATGGTATTATTTTGAAACCTCTTAATATTTCATATATAAACAAAGCATATGATTGTGTGGAAGTTATAAATTATAGTAAATCATCAAAACTCACATCTTTATAAACCATGTTTCTACCCACCATAAGAGACACAGTTCACAAAGTTATAAGTTTTGATGCTCCGTAAACATATTGTAACTTAAGAATTTTTGCACCACTATATTTTGCATTTATCAATGAAATTTTGAATGATTCTAGAACAATAGCTCAACAACAAATAGTATTAATTGGAAAAATACAAATAGGATTTATTTTATTAAGTTTGAGATAGCATATAGAACAAGTGGTTAGCATGTTCTTACATTGATAAACAAGGATAGTTAATGGTTCATAGCAAATGAAACAATCAAGCAATATGAAGGAATCAAAAGTAAAGGATAATCACTTTTTCTTTTGATTTGTGTAGTACACTATGTATGTTTATTATAAATAAAAAGTTTATTGTTCATTATAAATAATAATTTTTTCTTTTTATATATTCATGTACTAATATAGAAATAAATAATATAGTAGAATTAATTTTTAATAAACTATCTTTTTTCTCATGTTTTATTTACATTCAATTTATTATTATTTGTATCTATTTAATTGTACAAGAAAAATATTATAATTCAAAAAGGAATTTTAATGCTACCAATTTCACTTAAAGTAACTTAAATTAAAAAAAATTGATTGGTTTACAAAATGATATTGGTGTTTTTTTATAGGATTTAAACATAAAATATTATTATCTGTATGTGTGTGTGTGTGTGTGTGATATATATAAATTGTGTTTTGGGACTCTTGTTTGACATAAACTAAAAATTATAAATTCTAATGCATATAATACTTCAGAATGCTTATAGGAAGAGTTGTCCAAACAAAAAGAAATTTATTTTTTATTAAAAGATAATGACATTGATTTTTTCATAGAAACTAACATTGAATATTACTTAATAGAACAACATTGTTATATTACAAATGACAACATTTTACTTCGATTGACATCTAATATTATATTTTGATGTTGGTTTATTTTATAAATTGATGTGTAAACTTAGGCTATAGATACGAATTGAGGATGAAGATATTAAAGTATGAAGTGAGTTGAAAATAAAAATAATAAAGCATAAAGTTATTTGCAAAATTTATTCTAAAACTTTGCAACCCTAAAATAATTTTCTCTATCTAACAAGGCATGCTCTTAACTTTAAGATGATTCTCATTGATTTTATATTTTTATTCACTAATTATTATACAAAACTAAAGCTCAGATAACTCTTGGCTAAATATGTAAAATTTAGCACACATTAAAAAAGTATAGGACATAAATATAGGTATTTTTTCCCTCATATTTGTTCTTATAATTTAGTTTTCTTTTATTTAATTTTATTTTGTTGCTATCATTTTGATATAACTTTTACAAGTTTGTACAAATAAGAAATTTTGATTTCATTCATCTTCTTTGACATTATTTCATTTTATTTATATGTAAATTTTAATATGCCAAATTTTATGAATGTTTATTTCATCTATAGGTATTGTATTTAAAAGGCTTTTCTAGGGTGCAAATCTCACATATTAAGTAATGAGTATCAAGATAAATTTAGCGAAGTACCCATCTTTGATTTTGGTATTGTATGTAAATTTTTACTATTTTCAATCTTTTATTATTTAGTTTATTATTTAGTTTATTCTTTGCAGTTGTTTAAATTAAGATTTTCTAGAGCAATAGATATCTACTTTTTATATTTGATTAAGAATACAATAGAAATAGAAAGGATAGATAAGGCTAGTGTTTGGGATGATAAATTAAGGAACTAGGATTCAAGTCATGCGGATGGGGTTTGGGACAAGGGAGTGAGACACTAAGGGTTAGGATTTGGGTGAATAGATGAAGTAGGTAGATATATAATATCGATTATTTAAATTAACAAACATGTTATTATGTGTATTAGACATTCGTTGTTAGAAAATAAATGACGTCTAATATCTTTTTGTTCAAGATTTTAGAAATATAAAAAATGTTAGTCTTCACATAATAAAAATCAACGTTTTTATATTTTACAGCAATTTAAAATCAAACATGGAAATTACATATACTGTGATGCTCAATAAAAAGTTAGTTGATCTTCAATGTATAATTCACTAAACATCCGATATTTATCTGCTACTTTGTAGTATTTTTTTAATTTTTAATTTTTAAATTTTTATATAAACCTAAAATTTTAATTTAAACAAAATTACACAGCATTCACTCACTTTTGATTATATAGGATTGTCATATGGACTATTCTAAATAATATTTTTAATTTTGTGACTATTTTATAATTGCTATATATATATATAATTTTTTTAAAAAATTATTTATAATTTTTAAATATATTATAATATATTTATGAATGGATATGTAATATTTTAGAATAATCTGAATTTTTTTTATTTATAAACTTAAAATTTTTAAATATTTAAATTAAAAATTTTCACAAACCAATCTATTTACGGATAAACTTTTGCAAATAAAACTAAAATCTCCATGTTAAATTAAAGAAAAGTCCGCAAAATATGCGGACCGGGTTCGCACAGCTCTACTCATTAGTTGCTGCCACGCCCACTTGGACTCTGTCAAAGAAAAGCCTCAAACAAGCCGGGTCCGGAGTTGTATGGGTTTCCAAATGTCCAAGTCTCATCAATCCAATCCAAATCGTTGAATCGAATTTTGAAGGGTGACTTGGCCCCTCTTATTTCATCGGAAACATAATTTTTTAAAAAAAAATTATTAATAATATATTAATAAAAAATAATAAATTATTTATATTGATAATTTAAAATTATTTAAACTTATGATGATAAAAATGTAATTTTTTAAAATAAAAAATTATTTTTTAATTCTTTTATAATTAAGATTAAATAAATAAAATATTTTCATACATTTTAACATTTTTATAATTAAATTGAATGGAAAACAGTGTCCTTTAAAAACAATCAAAGCCTTATTTCTTATAATGTTTCATGTCTGATCTAACCAATTGAATTGCCCAAATTGGTGTAACAACATTATGTATTTGAGCCAATTGAATTGGCCAAATTCGTGTAACAACATTATGTATTTGAGAAGGGAAAAAATATAAATAAATAATCTAAAGTATAACTTGTGATTTATCTGAATGGAGAGAAATGAAATGAAGGGAGAAAAAAATAGGAAAAATTATATGCTATCTTTTCTCTTATTTGGAAGTTTTATTTAAGGAGATTAAGGAAATGAGAGTACATGACCACCTTTTCAAAGCTTTCCATTATTCAATATTTTATATTCCTCCAAATTTAAAGAATTTAGAAATTTATTTATTTAATTTACTATTTTAACTCTATTTTATTCTTTAATTTATATTTATATTTATAATTTTTGTATTTCATCATTATTATTTTCATTAAAATAAAAAATATTATTTAGATTTTTAAGAAGTATTTAGCTCCTAAAAATATATATTATAATTTTGAAATTTTTTAAATAAAGAAAAAATTTATCTTGTTTATTTTTTATAATAATTAAACCTAATAATTGTGATTCATATTTATTTATCCATATCCATTCACTCTTATTTTGACTTATGCATGTTGACTTTAGGGTGAATGTAGTTAAGTCATTTCCTATATTGTTAAATAAAAATCATATTATGTTAACTCATAATAATTTTTTCTTAAAATTTTTTTGAAATAATTATAATATTATTATTTGTTGACTTACCATATCATTTTTCATAGAGAATTATTTTTAGAGAGAGAAAACATTCTATAAAAAAAACTGCATAAACATATTTTTAAAAAATATTTTCTTAATAATAAAAAATTCATTAATAAATTAACTTTTTAAAATGGATAAAATTATAAAATTACAAGTTAGGTAGTGATATATTTTAGTTTAACTTTTTATTATTCTTCCTTACATAATTTTGGGGATCTAAATAAGGGAGGAAAAATTAGGATTTAATCCTCCATTCTCCTTCTATCCATTTGTTTATTGTCTTCCATCGCTCCTCTTCTCATCCTAACTTTCAAACATACAATTAGTATAAACATATCATTAGTATTACATAATTCTCTTAAAGTTTTAAAATTTACAAATAATTCCTTTGAAATTTTCAAAAAATTGAAATGTTAAAATTTCAATTAAGGGAAATAGAAAAATATACAAATGAATCGTTTATAACTTTTTTAGCCATTTTTTTAGTATAACGAAGCCAAAGAAGTAATGGAAAAGGAATAAAAGAAACACGTCTTAACTCTTTAAGTATAATTTAGTCAAGTTTTAGTAATAATTTATTTAAAATGCTTGCCTTTAGTAATATTATAGACGCTTTACAAAATCAATTCTTTTGTTAAGAATTTATTTTAGATTAAAATGGATTGAATTCACCTTAAAAATAGCTAGCAAAAAATATGCGTCACTTATATGCCTTTTTTTTTCTATTTTTTCAAATTGAATTATTAATGTTTTCACTTTTTCAAAACTTCAAGTGTATTATTTATAGGCTTTGAAACTTCAAGAGGGTTATGTGACACTAAGGCTTCCATTTGTTTTGTTAGAAAGATTTTTTTATAGAAAAATATTATTTACATATATATATATATATATATAAGAGTTAAATATTACTTGTATTAATGATTAAAATGAATGATATG
The DNA here is from genome assembly GCA_020226215.1 of Sindora glabra. Classification (NCBI taxonomy): domain Eukaryota; kingdom Viridiplantae; phylum Streptophyta; class Magnoliopsida; order Fabales; family Fabaceae; genus Sindora; species Sindora glabra. Next base: position 67,180,172 of record CM035226.1, read on the forward strand.
TAGAAGCATAGTAGTTAAGAAAAGTAAAGTTCCTTTTGAAAATGAGGAAGTTTATCTTTAAACCCTTTATATTTAATATTAAATAAATAAAATATTTTTACTTATTGTAATATTTTACATTTATATTTTGAGAAAAATATTTTTCATGGAATTAACAAATCTAAACCAATCTTTAGTGAGTTTATTTATATTTTCCCTCATTTGTAAAAGTTTGCAATAATATATATATATCTATATATATTAAATATTTAAATTTTAATGTATGATATATCTTTTTGTTGGATTATTAAGTTGACTGGTTAAATCCTTCACACAATAATTCATAATTTTTTCAGTTCATATTTTGGGCGGTTTCTAAACACAAGAGTTTTTATGTCTATAAATACTCAATATAATCCTTTATTTATAAGGGTATGAATAAATACCAAATTTAATCTCTTATTTATCCTTCAAATTTTATAACTAGTACTATTAATTCATTATTTTTACTTTTTCTATAATTATTTATCCCCTATCCACTTGTAATATTAAAATTAAATTAAAAAGATTAAAGTTGTTTGTTAAATTATATCTTAATAATATCAAATTCATGCTTTCTTTTTAATTATATTCCTTTTTTTATCATTTATTTTAGTATTATGAGTATATGGTAGGACTAATAATTTTAACAAAAATAAAAAAAATTAATAATGTTAGTTTTGAAATCTAATGATATAATAATCACTACTTTTACAAATGAAGGACTAATAATTATATTTATTATACATTCCTTTTTATACTCATTGGTACCATGTTGAGATATTGTCCATCAAAGATATATGTTCCTTGTAATTTGAGTAAACACTGTGTTTAATGCACGTTTGTATTATGTAAACTATATTCGAAAGAAATTGTAGATTAGTATGAGCAAGAAAAAAAAAAGTAATAAGTTTTCTGTATTATAACTCAGGCTCTCTTTATTTCATCGCAAAACTTCTTTCCGAAGAGAAATGTAATATATATATATATATATATATATATATATATATATATATATATATATATATATATATATATATATATATATATATATATATATATATATATATATATATATATATATGTCATTTGAATTGATGATTTAAAAAACTAATATTTAGAAGTGTGATAATGATGTAAAATAATTTTTTTTAAATAGAAAAAGTTAATTTTTCTACACTTTTTATATTTAATATTACATAAATAAAATATTTTTATTCATTTTAATATTTTATAATAATATTTTATTAAAAATTATTTTTTATCAATATAAATAAAACCTTAATTATAAAATATTTTAAACAAATAATTCTTTGTTTAGAACTTATTATCAAATAAAATTTTAGACAGCCCAAAAGGCCGTGAAAGCGAAAAATGCATTAGGATCCATTCATGAAACTCAGTAGATTCGACAATTATACTAACGGAATGATATTTTTTTTATATGCTTATCATATGAGAGGAATGGTTTAAATCCTTCAACGCCCTCTTTTCCCTCGGAACGGAGGTGGCTCGTCTCAAATTTAAGATCACTTCGGCTCTGTTCTTTTTATTTAGAAAATATCTTTCGTTGAAAAAAATTGTTTCCGGATAATCAGAAAAAAATTAAACCAGTTATAAAATAATGATAATGATAATAATTAAAACTAAGAATGGAATGGACTTTCTAAATGCAATATAAAATGCCAATCCACTATTATTCTCTTCTTTTCTCAACTTATTCCAATACAAAGAAGAAAGGAAGGAAACACAGAGCTACGCATAGAGGGAACGAGATTAATTCCACACTGAGGGAACGATTACATGCAGTTCACTTCACTCAAGTGTCATCTTATTAGCTCAGTTTACGGAATCTAAGAAAGAGTTCCCAGACTTTAACATTCGACAACGCAATAACATTTGAAATCCAGGAAGCAAAATCCGTCAAGGGCGCCCTCATTTTGTTTGCAAGTCTCAGAACATTTGGACTTCGTTACTTCAAGACAAGGCCCCCCAAATGATCCACTTGGTCTAGTACACTGGTCCGCATCTACAACTTGTACCTCTGCGTATATATAATAGAATGAAAGAAACAAGATATTAATTATAACAGCTCATCAACATAGAATCTATAAACAATATTATGAATTACAATATGAAATCTTTCAAAAAAAAAAAAAAAGAGTTTTGAATGGTAGGAATCGTAGAATTACAATTTTTCATATGCAGATTATATATGGAATTTATACAAAATTACAACTTTTTTATAAAAAAAAAAAGCTATAAAATTTTATATACTAACTATATCATTTAAGTCAAGGCGTTATAAGAACTTTAAAATTTTAAATATCTATATCTATATATATGAACCCACCGGTGGAGAAAACAAGAAAAGCAATGCAGATGAAGGGAATGAAGAAAGTGGCGAATTTAGGTAGAGAAAAGAAAGCTGCCATTTTGATAAGTGTCTGCAATCAATTAATACAGGTCGATATATGGTGCTTTAGTTAGTGTGTGTGTATATATAGGACCAGGCCAGGTAAGAGAAGTTGGGAATATTAAGGATTTACATATATTCCATACAAAAGGAGCCTTAGGTGTCCTCGCGATAATCATCGCTGGGCGATGACTCTAATCCGGCTGTACAGTTTTCTTCATGTCGTTTTGTTGCCTACACAAAATGATGTAGCCGCATGGATACTTATTTGTCTCGTTCTTGGCATGAGATCTAAATGAAGGTGTATTTGATAACATTACAACTCTCATTCGATTGGAAGGTTTTTGGAGGTCAATCACGAAATCAAAAATTTAATTCTCTTTCCATGTGTTTACGTGTAATCATGAAATGAGATATCATCATTTTCTTTTAATTAATTCTTTTTATTTGAAACTCTTTCTTTGATTGAAGTTTCATATTACATTAGTCACTAGAATTAAAAAAAATAGTCCAGAATTTTTTATTTAAGTAATATTCAATATTTTTTAAAAATTTTATATTTTTTATTACATTTAAAATTTATTCTCTACTCCTTATATATATATAGAAACAGAGTAATTTAATTATTTTTTTATTTTAAAAAAATACTCTGCTTACTCTGTTTACAGTGCACCATCCACCATAATCATTACCATCACTTGCACTTGTTAGTACTAGCGGAATGTATTTTATTGGAGGCAGTTTCTTCCAGGAATTTTCCACAATTTATTCATGAATTTCTTGTGAATTTTTTATTTTCTGCAACATTTCCCTCAAAAATGAATCCAGGGGAAATGGGGCATGGAAAATCATTTCTTGTGGATTGTCCTGTGGATTTTTAACCACCTCAAAATTTTCAGAAAAAAAACTTTAAAAAAAATTCTCTGACGTATTTATTCACTTCAAAATTTTAAAAATTTAAAAAAATTAATTCCCACAAAAAAATGATCTTACCGAATGAATATTTACTAAAAAAATTCTTAATACAACTATCAAATAAATATTTATTAAAAAATTAAATTTCTTGAATAATTCTAGAATTCAATGTACAATAATAAAATACTCAAATAAACAACTTAGTAGCATCATTAACAAAAAAGACAAACTAGAAGTCAAAAAGTTTATTATTGTCCACCCACATATGAAGTAATGTATACCCAACTTTTACCCCTTAATCAATGTCAATCCATCTTCCTGTAGTCATAAGGTGATATCCTAAAGGTACGTTTTTTCACGTCCAGGAGCAGAGTATCAATATCACTGTACTCCAATTAATTACAAATTTCAACAGAATCCAACTTCAGGTAGACTACCACACAATATCTAGTGAGTATATATATCCACCTACTCGGGTTCATTTCAAATAAAAATTCATGAGAATTTCCAAGGTATATAAGTAATGATAGTCGAGCAATCATACTCAAGGTCCAATAAAGCTAAAGCTACATATCAAAATGATTGTCAAAACAAATGGCCGAGCAACATCGTCTTAGGGTAGAACAGATTGCAAATACTAATTTTAAGTCATACCTCATAATTGAAGTCCAGAGTTAGACAATAGGAAGTTATAAAACAAGAGAGTAGTAAAAAAAAAATTTTTTAAATCATTTATAACCCAAGGCAACCTTATCAAAACAATAAATAAAGGAAAACGCGACCAAAATTCTTCAATGAACAGTTGACAAATGGACGTCCATACTAAATCCCACGGCATGCTAAAATGCTTTAGGTATCTTGTATAGAAGGCAAGTGCAAGAGCAATCGATTTCTTATAGCAATAAAAGAGAGGTGTCGGGTGATTCTAATATGGCTTCATTTGAAAATAGCCCCACTCTTGAGTTTGGGAATTGTAGAAGCCCTACAAAATAGATATCCGAATTTTCAAGATTAGGTGAGAAAAAAGTTGTTACACCAAAAATAATTTGTCAGCCAATTTAATCCTTGAACTGTGATTATGACTAATAAAACATCTTATCACTAATTTGGATCAATTAGAAAGTATTTGGTCATAACACCCAAAATGATTCACGGTAAGTAGGAATATAATTATGAAACTTTTGATGACGGCCAATTTCAATTGCTAAATCTGAAGTCTCTAATCAAGCCTAAGCTTCAAATAAAGCAAATTTGTCACCTTTTTTACCATATAGAAAAAAATATATATAAAGTTGTCAAGATTATTACAACTAAAAAAGAAAAATCAAATCTATTTTTAATATGATAAACTACATTAAAAATTCTATTTTGAATATATATATATAAACTAATTGTTGGAATGGATGCACCCTTGTAAAAGTTTTAAAAAAATAGAGTAATAATGTAAAAGACATAAATCCAACTTCTTTAATTGATGCAAATAACATTGTAACCGAAATAACTTGTTAAACAATCAAAGAAAGAAGATTTTCTTCTTTAATCCTTAACCAATAGCATATAATCAATATCATAGAAGTTTTCTATCTAGACCAAGCCTATAAGCACTAGGAAAAATCTTTATGCATGAAAATTGATCAAAGTTGAGAATTTGAATTGACATTAACCTAGAGTAAATTTATAAGCAACTAAAAACATGTTTCAAGTCTATGGAGTCAATTGATACACTCCTATTTTTATTACTCTTCTTTTAGCAAAGAAAATTTAATCCACTCTCCTCAAATGACAATTTGTCAACTTGAGGTGTGTAGGTCCAACTTTATCCTTAACAAAACCATAAACAAAATCAAGAATAGTTCATACGCATTATTTCATACCAAAAATTAATAATGAACCTACTCTAACATGTAGGTAGGGTGAGTTCAGATCAAATCCAAGAGAATAGAAGTCAATTGGTGAAAACAAAATATAAAAAATAAAGGGTTTTCAATAGTAGTTTAAATTGAACAATAAAAACAAAATGAAAGTAGAATAAAATAAAATATAAAAGTTTAGTCCAAAGAATTTCACACTTTAATTTTTAGATTTATCATAGATCTCTTACAAAATTCATAATTGATCCAACTAACCAAAAAATTACCTCAAAGTTAATGACAATCATTTAAAGTTCCTAATGACGATTAGTCTAGAACAAGCACTTAAATTAGCATTTCATTATTGATTTCAATTCAAGACACACGCCTAAATCTAATTAATAATAGCATTAAATATCAAGAATAAGGTTAAGATCGAATCACCAACTTTTCATACAAAAATTATTAATTTCTCCTCTATTTTTCTTAGGCAATTAATGTTTTATCTATGCATCAAATCACCAAAACCTAATTGCTACTAATTCCAATCAATCATGAATAACCTACAAGTGAGAATTAATTATAACTAATCATTTAGCTTTAAACTAAAATTGATAATTAACTAACATATTATAATTAACAAACTATCTAAACAATCATCCATAACAAGAGGAGAAAAACTAGAGATAATTAAATTAAAAGTAAAATTAAGAGAAAGGTCTCAAAATTAAACTAAATTGAAGTGTTAATCTCTTAAATTGATATAGAAAATTAGCCACCTCTAGTGGTTAATAAAAGAACCTTGGAGGAGGGGAAAAAACCATTTGGAATGTGTGTTTTTGCTTTTGGAGGCACAAGCCCTTTTATATTTGATTTCATAAGTTAGAAAAACTACTGGACTAAGTGAATATACCTCTTAGTGTTACAAAGAATGGGACCTTGCCTAATTTAAAATTTCATAGTTTAATTTACAAATTAAATTACTAATAGTATTTTACTATAGTAATTTTTGTCACTTAATTTTTAGCTCAAGTTTGATTACCAAAACAATGTATTTTTGCTAGATTTCAAACATGAAACTTGTTAGGTCAGGTCTTAGCTAACTTTGGACACTAGTTTTACTTCAATTAAACCTCTAGAACTCATAATAAATCCCAAAAACCAAAATTGGTTTAGCATAAAGAGAAATAGAGTATCAACTTTTTAATCATTTTTTACTTTTCAAACATACAAACTAAGCTTTGATTAAAATATCAAAGTTTTAGAACTTCTTCTAAGCTTTGGAGATCTAAAACTCAAATTATGGCAAAAAAATTGAAACAATATAAAAATTCAATATTAATCGAATAATTTAAAAACATTAAAAAATCATCACCCAATCATATAAAAAAAGCCAATTCCATAAAATTAAATATATATATACATATATATATATACATATATATATATATATATATATATATATATATATATATAAAATACACTAAAAGACATAAAATAAGAAGAAATAATGTAAAAATTATTTTGGATATCAAATTCTCCCAACTTAGCCTTTACACAACCTTAGGCAAATGCTACTTCATTCAAAACTAGAAGCAAGAGGCTTACTTACTAATAATTTCAAAATAAAAAAATTCACAATAAAGAAACAATTAAATTATACACAAGATTATTTTTTATATTATTTCCTCCTATTTTATATCTCTTAGTATATTATATATACTTAATTTTATGAAATTAACCTTGTTCTATGATTGAGTATTGGTTTCCCAATATTTTGAAATTGTTTGATTAATATTGAATTTTTATACTATTTTAGATTTTTTGCTATAACTTGAGATTCGAATGTTGAAATTAGATTATCCTTATATTATTGGAAAGCTTAAAGAAAGCTTTAAAACTTTAATATTTTAGTTGAAACCAATTCAAACATTTGAAAGGTCAAAATGACCATGAATTTGATACTTTATTTTTATTCAAGCTAAACCAATCTTAGTTTTTAAGCCATATTTAGAGCTCTAGAAGTCTAATAAAGGTGAAATCAATGCTCAAAGTTACCTAAGAGCTAGCCTAACATTGCATTTAGGATTTAGTGAAACTATATTGTTTTAATGTTTAAATATAGGTTGAAAATTGAGCATGAAAATTACTATAGTAATGAAAATTTTTAAAAACATCATATATAACCTGAGATAATCTTGTTAAAACAATAAATAGAGCAAAATGCAACCAAAATTATTCAATGAATAGCTAACAAATGGATGTTCATAGTAGATCTCTCCTTGTAGATAAGCATGCTAAAATACTTTAGATATCTTGTATAGAAGGTAAGTGCAAGAACAATCCATTTCTTGTAGCAATAATAGAAAGAAAGGTGCCAAGTGATTGTAATACGGCTTCATTTGAAAATAGCCCCACTCTTAGGTTTGGGAATTATAGAACCTCTATAAAGTAGATATCCAAATTTTCAAGTTTAGATGAAAAAAAAGAAGTTATTACACCAAAAATAATTTTGTCAATCAATTTAATTATCAAATTGTGATTCTGACTAATAAAATGATGTTATTACTAATTTTGATCAATTAGAAAGTCTCAAGTCATGACATCCAAAATAATTTATGGTAAGTAAGAATATAACTATGAAACTTTTGATGATGACCGATTTCAATTGCTAAATTTATATGTCTTCGATCAAGCTTGAGCTTAAAATATAAAGAATAAGACCAAATTTGTGACCTTCTCTACTGCATAAAAAAAAATATAAAGTTATTAATATTATCACAAATAGAAAAGAGAAATCAAATCTATTTTTAATATGATAAACTATGTTAAGAACTCTAATTTTAACATATATATATATATATTACAACATAGAAAATCCATTACTTGATATTATACTTAATTTTCATTTTTAGAAGTTTTTACCAGAAGATTTTAGTAATTCAAGAAAAGATAAAAAATTAAGCTATCACCTTGAAGAAGATTGACCCTAATCAAAAAATTTTCTTCTTAGAATGCATGCATCTTACGAAGGTGAAAAAAAAATCATGTAAAAGACATAAATCTAACTTCTCTAATTGATGTAAATAAAATTATCCCTAAAATAACTTGTTAAACAATAAAAGAAAGAAGGTTTTATTCTTTAATTGTTAGCCAATAGCAAATAACCAATATGATTGAAGTTTTCTACCTTGACTAAACCTATAAGCACCAAGAAAACTTTGTATGCATGGAAATTGATCAAAGTTAAGTATTTGAATTGACACTAAAATCAAAAAGTAAATTTGTAAGCAATTAAAAAAGAGTTTCAAGTCTATGTAGTCAGTTGATATAATCTCATTTTCATTAGTCCATTTATAGCAAAGAAAATTTAATCCACTCACCTTTAGATGACAATTTGTCAATTTAAGGTATGTAAGTCTAGCTTTATCCTCTGAAAAACCATAAACAAAATCTAGAATAACTAATGCATGTCATTTCACACAAAAAACTGAATCTAAACCTACTTTAATATGTACATGGGGTGAGTCCAATTTGAATCCAAGAGAGTATAAGTCAATCGATTACAATAAAGTATAAAACTAAAAGGTTTTCAATAGTAGTTTAAATGAAATAATAAAAAAAATTAAATTAGAATAAAATAGAATATAAAAGCTTAGTCCAAAGACTGTCACACTTTAATTCTTAGATTTATCATAAATCTCCAACATAATTCACAATTGAACTAACTAGCCAAAAAATTACCCTCTAAGTTGACAAAAATCAAGTCATCTTCCTAATAATGATTATTCTAGAACAAATGCCTAAATTAACTTCTCATTCTTGATTTCAATTCAATACATGCACCTAAATCTAATCAATAATAGCGTTAAACATTAAAAATAAGGTTAAGACTAAATCAATAACTTTACATGTGAAAATTGTCAATTTGTCATCTGTTTTTCTTAGGCAACTAATAGTTGATCAACATATCAAATCACCAAACTCTAATTGTTACTAATTTCAATAGATCACAACTAACTTATAAGCTAGAATTAATTACAATTAATTGTCTATCTTTGAACAATAATACATAGCTAGCTAACTAATTGTAATTAGCAAACTACCTAAGCAATCATTTACAATAAGAGTAGAAAAACAAGAAATAATCAAACTAAAAGTAAAATTAAGGGAAAGGTCACAAAATTAAACCAAATTAGAGTGTTAATCCCTTCAATTAATGTAGAAAATTAGCCATCCATAGTAGTTTGTAGAAGAAACCCGAAGAAAGGGAGAAAAGTTATCTAGAATATATGTTTTTAGCTTTTGAGGCATAAAACCTTTTATATTCGATTTCTTAATCTAGAAAATCAACCAAGCTAAGTAAATTGCCATTTGGGATTATAAAGAATAGAGCCTTGCCTAATTTAAAAGTTCATCACCTAATTTAAAAGTTCATCACCTAATTTACAAATTAAACTACTAACAATATTATACTTTAGTAATTTTCATCACTCAACTTATAGCCTAGGTTTGATCACTAAAATGGCATACTTTTGCTGAACTCCAACATGAAACTTGTTGGGCTGAGTTTTAGCAAGTTTTGGGTACTAGTTTCACCTTAATTGGACTAATAAAGATCCTAATAAAGCTTAAAACCAAAACTAGTTCAACATAAATAAAAATAAAGCATCAATTTCATGACTATTTAACCTTCCAAACGTCTAAAATGGGTATCAACTAAATATGGAAATTTTAGATCTTCTTTTAAACTTTTCAAAGATGTAAAGATCACTTAAATTGGAGATTTAAAACTGAAATTGTGGCAAAAAAATTTAAAATAATGTAAAAATTTAGCATTAACTAAATAATATAAAAATATTAAAAAATCATCACTCAATCACATAATAAGGTCAATTTCATAAAATTAATCATATAAAACACATTAAGAGACATAAAATAGGAGAAAATAATATAGAAAAATATTTTGCACATCACATTCCTCTACACTTAACGTTTGCATTAACTTGAGCAAACATTATTTTTTTCAAAATTAGAAACAAAAAACTTATTTTTTAATAATTTGAAAATCATAAAATTCACAAGTAAAAAACAATCAAAGTTATTAGGAGATATAGCACATTATAAATGAAAATCTTAACAAACTTAAAATTAATCAACATAGCAAATTCAATCAACAAAAGATAGATCAAATAGGTAGATTCCTACATAATTCACTTTTCAACTTTTAAGTATTTAAAGCAAGTGTTTCACTCTAGTTTATTTCATGAAACTGCTCTATCATAAACTTGTTTATTATCTAATCTCCATTATTTAAATCATATGTATAATACAAATTAAAAAAACTTTATTGAAAGTTATAATAGGGCTTAAAAAAAGGAAAGAAAAAATAAAGATGTGAAAGTTTAAACATTAAAGAAATCAATTGAGCACTTAACCATAAATATATAGACAAATTACGAACACTTATAACTCAACACAATAACCTAACTTTTTAATCCAAATACTCATCAACTTCTTTTTCTTTTTTTTTTTCTAATTCTTTTTTTGCCTTATTCTTTCTTTTTCTTTTTCTTTTCTTATTTTCTTTCTCTCTTTTTTTTATCATTCTTTTTCTTTTTTTTCCAACTAACTTTTAAACTTAAAGTTGATGATTTTTCCTAATATACACATATACACACATCCCTCACACTTATTTAAAATTCCATCCAATAAAAATTTCAAATGCTCTATTAATCTCTAATGCTAGGTAAAGATACTTGTTTTTCATTAAAAAATATATTCATCAACTTATTAACAAATAAAGACAATTAAGGTAAAATAAGGTTCGATAAAGATAAAATTTTAAGGTTAGCTATTTGGTACTAACTAAAATCAAGAATGGCTTTATCATTTTTGTGCATGCATATGCAAATATTATATCAAAAAAAATTAAAGAAAGTTTTATAAAAATAAAATATAGAAGAAAATCACACACAAGATAGGAAAGAGGAAAGCATAAATTTTCAATAAAAGAATGAAAATCTCACAAAGAAAGTCATACTACTAATTTAATTTATCAATTCAAAATCTATTATATACCAATTAATTTCAAGAAGCAAAAATAATTTATTAAATCATATTATGGAACAATTAAGTTCAATATCTTCATACTAATGAAAAATACAAAATCTTTATTAATAAAAAATGATTAAAATTACTCAAAAAGACTAAAAAATAAGTAAAAAAGAGCATAATTTTTTTAAAAAAAATTACATTTTTCTATTTTTTAAAAAAATAAAAATGAAATATGAAAACTTAAAACAAAATACAAAAGAAATCTTACAGTTTTCTCCTCCACACTTAAAATTTACATTGTTTTCAATGTAAAATATATCAATATCTAGAAAGATAAAGGTAAGTAAAATAAAAGAAAAGAGAAAGAGAATGCAAATATAAAAGTTTGGATTGCTTCCTAAGAAGTGTATTTCTTTAACATTTTTAGCTTGACATTAATTATTTCAATTTGGTTAAATTCACAAGAAATTTCTTCAAATGATTCTAATGATGCATATTTCAAGTGGTCATGTAGTGGTTTAACTTCTAAAAATAGTCTAAGCATTAATTCTTTCTTAAGTACCAAACTTAGATCATTCTTTGTTAACAATTCAAAATCATCTTGGACTACGAAATTAATTGAGTTAATAGAAAATCTAAAATGATCTTCAAGAGGAAATTTCATATTCTAAAAAAATATTGAATTTGTTAATCATTCCATCAAGCTCTATGGTAGGTGTGCAATTAAACATATCTAATTCCTCTTTTGCATGTTTTTCTTTATTAACCTCCTTTTAAGGTATATTAAGCTCCATTTTTTAGGTACAAAAATTTTCAACCTCTCTTCCTTATAGTTTTCGACTTTTTAAATCTAGTTAGTGTCAATTGGGGGCCTTAATTTCTTCCTCAGTTCTTAACCGCATTTCTCCAATATTTTCTTCTAATTTTCTTACTTTAGTGAAAAATTCATTGATTTTTTTCCTTAATTTAAGAATATTAACCTTTGTTTCTTGTTGAAATTTTTATATTTTTCAGCTAAAATTTATTGAAATTCTAAGGCATTTTTTATTAGATCCTTGAAGATTTCCACAAGTTCTACCCTTAAGTTTAAGAATGATATATCAATGGATATTCTTCAAGAGAAGATTGATATTAACTATGGCCCACTTGGTTATGATAGTTGAAAATTGAATAATCTTACCAACCTAAGTTGTAGGAATAGGAATATGGAATTTAGTAGCAATGAAGTGGGTTGGGAATCTTTCCTCACAAATTTAAGTTTCTTGAAATTACATTACAACCAATTAACTAAGAAGAGAAGTTACCTCAAAGAATTGTTGCTTAATGTAACACCCTTACTTATCAACGCCTTATTCCTTATTTACTAGATGATTATATGTACTCATTCACCATCTACCTCAAGCTAATACGGAAAAAATCTCAAATTTCTGTACTTTATACACATGAGCAAAAGTCATATAACTATACAAAAAGAGTTCAATTTACAATATATACATCCATCACTTACAAAATTACCAACTATACAATCACTTTTGATATACAACTTCAAAACATTATTGTCCTCTGTCATGAGAGCCTTTGGAAGCATCACCTGGAACGGTTAGTCACGATACAGAAAAACATGAGAAACAAAGTTTCCCAGTAGCTAGCTATTGCCATAAAAACATTTCAAGCCATTCCAGATCCTTAAGCAAGTAAAACATACATTTCAAAAATAATTAATCATTTGTCATATCTTTATCATCTCAATCCGTACTATTGTAGGAAATGTGCATCACACATAACAATCCACAACAATCATCAAGCCCATTCAAGGACTTAACACAAACAATATCTAGATGGCCATCTCAAACAATCGTACCTAGGCCTCACACAGCATCACGCTGTCTTCCCGGGGTCCCGAGCCACAAAGGCCTAACACAGTATCACACTGTCTTCCCGAGGTCCCTGGCCATAGATACCACACACAACAAATGCACTATTATCCCCGGGGATCCTGAGCCTTAGGCCAAACACAGTATTCTACTGTCTGCCCGGGTTGTGCCATAACAATTGCATTAACATTCCGAGGACCCGAGCCATAGGCCAAACACACACAGTATCACACTGTCTTCCCGGAATGCGTGCACAACAATCTCATACACATTCCATAACAATCTCATACACATTCCATACAATCTCATATACATTCCATAACAATCTCATACACATTCCATACAATCTCATACACATTCCATAACAATCTCATACACATTCCATACAATGGCAAAGTACACCGCAAATCATGTAAATAGAAAACAGAGCTTAAGGATAAAGCTAGCTACCTTTACAAGCTTCCAATGTGATGTTCCCTTTGCTCTCACCAAAAACTCCTTTACACTTCCTCTTGCCTTTGTAAGTTGTCACTCTTTAGTCTATACAAATACACATCATAACTTCTTATTAGAACATCATCACTTTCTCTAAACCTCATGTATTCTTTACTTTCCCCACTTAATTAAATGCATACTTAGATGCTCTACACTTTGCTTTCAAGCCTTAAAATGACATATAAGAACATTAGAAAAGGATCCAAAGGCAAAACCATGCAAATCCTGAAGAAATCAAGCCAAAATGTTCACTTGACAAAGTACACGGGGTTGAACATGGGCCATGTTCTACCCCGTGTTCAGAACATGGGGTACAACATGGGCCGTGTTCTGCCCCATGTACATTACTGATCAACCTTCGTAAAAGAACACGGGGTTCAACATGGGCCGTGTTCTACCCCGTGTACATTTCTGATCTTCCAAAAACACAATTTACATGGCTAAACCTCCTTCTCCCCTTGGCTCCTCAAAAGGGAAGTTTCATACACACTTTCACAACTCAAAATTCATCTTCCATAGACTTCATAACTCATGAGAATCATCCTAATTTCATCATTTTAACCAAATTCCAAGCAAATCATGCCAAATCCATACATGCACCATTATGCCTCAAAAACCCAAGTGTGTACATCATGGTTTCTTGCTATTTTTATACCAAACCAAAGCCATAAATCAACATAACAACATCTAAAACACCATTAAACATGTTCAAATCATCCTAAACTCCATGTTCAATCACCCTTAACCACACCAACCTCAAGATTTCAAGAAACTAAGAAGAGCACAATAAAGAGCTTTTAGAGGAGAACAATTTTACCTCTTGCAATAACTTGAAAATCCTCACTTAGAGCTCCCCAAATTTGATCAAACTTGAGCTTTTCTTCACTCTAAGCACACCAATAGATAGAGCTTGATGAGAGGAGCAACTTTCCCTTCTACCACTAAACTTAGATCTCACTATTTTTGGGTGAAAAACTCAAAAGAAACTTTCTCTCTCTTTCTCTCTCTCTCCTGCACGTCTCAAGCTTCTTTCATGGAGATTTTCTGCAGCTTTTTGAAAAGTGGAGAAGAAAGAAGACTTTTCATGAAGCTTCTAGGGGCATTCTTGCCATTTTGACAATTTTCAAGGGTATTTTAGTCCTTTTTCACCAAAAGTAAGGCTATTCTTGCCAATAATTTTCTAACAATGACACTTGTCATAAATCTATTGGTCACACTAATTAAAATCACATGTTGCACCCCAAAATCTTGGTTATTCATATTAAATCCCAAACCCTTAATTGTTTTCACTTTAACCACACTCGATTCTGCACTTTTGCAAAATAGTCCATAGGGTTTCTGTACATTTAAAATTCCTTACACTATCAGACCTAGACAACCTCCCCTTTTAGGGTTTTCCAACCTCTTCTGATCATTCATACTATTTAGGGAAATTAATTCTTTCCCTACTATCCTTTCCCTTCAAAATTTCATTTACCCTTACACTTAATTCCTTTCAACTTGAGATTCACCCATCAGGCTAATTCAAACGTGCTCTTCATTTCTACAGCCTCAGAAATTAAAGATTCAAATAATAGAATTGAAAATTCGCGATATTACACTTAATACTAACTACAAGTACCTTATTAAAAATATGATATCTTAATTTTTAAAAGTTCCCCACACTATTAGGATTAAAATTCAAGTTAATATCATGAGAAGAAAATTCATACACCAATGCGAACAAAAATTAAATAAAAAAGAAAAATGACATAAAGTATAAAAAATCATAAAAATACTAAAAAAATTGAAAAGTAGTACGAAATGACTTTTTGGGCCAAAAAATGCTGGGTTTAAGGGAATTGCCCTAGATCTTGCTTAGACTGCTAAAAAACCTTAGATTGGAAAGTTTCATCTCCTAATTCCTTAGTAAATTTTGTTATCTAACACTACTAACAAGCTAGAAAAATACCAAAAATTAAATAAGAAAAGATAAAATAAAGAAAAATAAACACTAACTATATAATCTAGATAGGGTGAGTTTATGTCAAACCCAAGAGAATAAAAGTCAATAGATGAAAATAGAATATAGAAATAAGGGGGCTTTCAATTGTAGTTTAAATGAAATAATAAAAATAAAATCAAAATAGAATATGAAAAGCTCAATCAAAGGGATTTCACATTCTTAAATTTATCATAGACCTTCAGAAGAATTCACAATTGATCGAACTAACCTAAAAATTACCCTGACCTTGGTAGCAATCATGTAAAGTTCCTAATAATGATTAATTTAGAATAAACACCAAAATTAACCCTTATTATTGATTTCAACTCAAGACACGTCTTAAATCATATCAATAATAATATTAGACATCACTAACATGGTTAAGGGCAAATCAACAACTTTACATGCAAAAATTGCTAATTCATTCTCTATTTTTCTTAGGTAACTAATGATTTATCTACATGTTAAATTACCAAAAACCTAATTGTTACCAATTTCAATCAATCATAACTAACCTATAAGTAAGAATTAATAATAACTAATCATTTGGCTTTAAACTAAAATAGATAATCAATTAACTAATTGTAATTAATGAACTATCTAAGCAATCATTTATATTAAGAGAAAAAAACAAGAGATAATCAAACTAAAAATAAAATAATGAAAAAGGTAAAAAAATAAATCAAATTAGAGTATTAATCTCTTAAAATTGATATGGAAAATTAGCCATCCATGATGGTTTACAAAAAAAACTTAAAGAAAAAGAGAAATGTTATGTAGAATGTCTATTTTTATCCTTGAAGGCACAAGCTTTTTATATTTGATTTCCTAAGTTAGAAAACTAATTGGGGCAAATAAATATGCCTCTTAATGTTATAAATAATGGAAACTTGCCTAATTTAAAAGCTCATAACTTAATTTACAAATTAAATTATTAGTAATATTTTACTATAGTAATTTTAGTTGCTTAGCTTGTAGCTTAAGTTTGATTACCAAAATAGTATAATTTAGCTAAACTCTAATATGAAACTTGTTAGACCAGGTCTTAATTCACTTCAAACATTAATTTCACCTTAATTGGACCCATGTATCTCCATATAAAGCCTAAAAATTAAAACCAGTTTAGCATGGACAAAATTAAAGCATCAACTTTACGACCATTTTTTAGTTTTAAAAAATTCAAACTAGGCTTTGAGTAAAATATTAAAGTTTTAGAACTTCTTTTAGGCTTTTCAAAAATGTAAAGATCACCTAAATTAAAGATAAAAAACTTAAGTTATGTTTAAAAATCTGAAACAATATAAAAATTTAACATTAACTAGATAATTTAAAAATATTGAAAAACTATGACCTAATCATATAATAAGACCAATTCCATAAAATTAGGCATATGTAATACACTAAATAACATAAAATAAGTAGCAATAATATAGAAAATTCTTTGTACATCAGCAACACATGCAATCATTTCAACCTTTTGTTATGCATCATTAACTAAACAAATAAAGTAATAAGTCATCAAAATGAAAGCTTGAAGAATGGCACAAGGATATATATATATATATATATATATATATATATATATATGACACTTACTTTTCTTATTACAAAGCAAAAGGTTAGCCAACTCATCCATGCCAACCACACCATTATACCTTTTTCTTCAAAAAACTTCTAATATCTTGAATTAAGTCCACCTCACTAATGTAACAAAAATTAAAGATTAGGAACATGTTACTTGTTCAATAATTAATATTACATACTAACAAATTTTGAAATTTGTTTCCCTAAAGTAAATAAGATCAAAGTAAATAACCTTGAATATGATAAGTCTTTAGAATATTGTGAAAAATAGAATTAACTCCTTACCCTTTATAAATTTGGGTCTATAGAGACATGACATAAATTAGAGAAATTAGCAATAGCAAAGCAAGAAAGTTAAAGGTCATTTTTTATGTGTAACATGATTGCAAAAAATAACAAGAAGGACTTATCAACAATAATGAAGATGTTAATCTTTCATAGATGTCCGAAATTACTTCTATACTTGCTACATGAATTTAGTGAATGAAAGCAAAAACATTATAAGAGTGCAAAAGAATAGAATTAAACATGATTGGATTAGTTTTAAGTGAATCAACTATGGCATTCATGTAAGATATGGCAACTATTTTATAATCTTGCAAAGTCAATTAAGAAAAAATAATAAGTAAAACATTAAATAGTTTCAAGAAAGAATATTGAGTTTAGGAATCATTTTATATTTTGAAAGTCATATTAATAAGATGTTATATTTTAACTCTAACAAGATAAGCTTCCAACCCAAGCTAATCAGTTTAGGTTTCCCTTAAAATTTTATTAAAAGCAAAAAAAATAAATATTTTTTAATAAATAGTTTAATAACAACTAGTAGTATTTCCATGCAATATAGGTGAAAAATATTTCAATTACATATAGAAACATTCCCTAACATTACATTTTTGCTATCAAGCCAAGCATAAAAGAAAGTCTCATCCTTTCCATTTAAAGAAGAAGCCCAATCATATATGATATCTTAATTAGTTTCATAAATCCTTTTTATGTACAAAATTATGGCTAAGGTTTTAAACTTCTTATTTTTCATGTGAAATAAGTTGAAGAAACATATTTGGCAAAGATAAAAGAAGATGACCCTTTATATGATTTCTTGAAGTCTAAAGAGGATAATAATGCTTTGAATACCAATAAAAACAACAATCCTATGCTGAAGTATCTACCTCTGCATTAAAAGTGTTTAGAAAAAAAGGGCTCAAGTATATACAAATGTGGTCAATTCTAAAGAAAATGTATGAAAAAGTTAGTTTCTACATGCAAGTTCATTACATTATTCAATAATTTATATCTTGAAACACAAAAAGAAAATCCAGTTTTAAAAAGTGAAACAACAAGGAACCACTAAGTTACTTTCACACCAATTTACAGCTCTTTTACATCAATGAAATTCTTTGCGTAGACTAAATCAAATATAAACATTAATCAGATAAAGGTTATCTAGAATAGCAAAATTGCTTGATGTCAATTTGTTTAAGGGATAACATGTTAGAAAATGATTAATGTATAATTGAACATTATTGTATATGCATTTTTAATGTTAATTTATAAACTGTCATAAAATATAACAATAATATTAATTTTTATTTGAAAAAATCAATGTCATTTATGTTTCTATAATTTTGAAAAATAACATTAAATACCATTTACTTTTAAAAAATTAACATTTAATACCTATAATACCATATCGGTTCATTTAAATAATAAATGTTGTATATCCAAACACCCCACCCACCCAAACCCTGACCTCTAGTTCCTCCCTTCCTTATCTTAAACTTTAACCCCATCCTTAAGTTCCTTACTCCCTTATCATCCCTATTTCCTTTGCATTTCTAACCAAATGTAACAAGTTAACATCTCCTTTTACTCTAAAGAATCCAAATTTAAATAACTTTAAAGGATAAATTGAATAATAAAATATTGAAATTGGTGAAAGGCTACATACAATACCATAATAAGAAATGTATATTTCACTAAATTTATCTTGATAATTCTAGATTACTATATGAGGTTTGCATTTTATATAAAAGACTTTTGAATACAATACCTACAAATGCAATGAGCATTCATAGAAAATTTGGTGTATTATATATTTTATATGACTAAATAGTAGATAATATTAAATAATAGCAAAAAAGATTAATAAGATCAAATTTCTAGCATATGCAAACCTGTGAAAGCTACAGTAAAACAAAAGGCAACAAGGATTGAATAAGAAACTAAAAATTAAATTGTAAGAACAAATACAAAAAACATATTCACATTTATATTATATTCTTTTTTAATGAATGCTAAACCTTATATATTAGTCACAAGTTAATTGAGCTTCAGTCCTATAAAATAATTAGTGAGCAAAAATATAAAATTGATATCTTAAGGTTTGAAGGAGAGTATACATCATTAGACAAAGAATCATCTTAAGATTAAAAGAGTTTCAGGATAAAATTTGTAAGTGGCACCATACTTTACTCTTTCTATTTTTAACTTGTACCATACTTTAACCTTTTAATTTTTCAATTCATGCTTATGGCCTAAGTTTACATGTTGGTTACCATAAAAAAATTAATGTTTAAATATTTCAAAACACATCAGTTTAGGAAAACCACCATCATCTTTAATATAATAATATTGTCCTATTAAGCAATATTCCACATTAGTTATAACAAAAAAAATTAACATTATAATAAATGAATGTCTTTTATTAAAAAGCACATTTCTTTCCTTTTTGCTTTGACATCTTTTTTCAAAACCAATTCTGAAACCATCCTAAAACCTTTCTAGAATCATCCTAAAATAGCAAGATATAACAAACATGTATATTAAAATAAAATTGATTTAATTATACACATTATATGTATTAGAATTTACCATTTATACTTACACACACACACACACACACACACACATATAAAACCAATATTCAAAACAAAACTTACTCTAAGTGAAATTAGTATCACTAAAATTCTTTTCTTGCATTACAATATTTTTATTATGCATTTAAATAGAACAATAAAAAATTAAGTACAAATGAAATAAATGAGAAAGGAGACAATTTATTACAAAAATATATTCTCCTATTTTATTTATTTCTATATTAGTACATGAACATGCAAAATGATAATATTGTTATTTACAATGAACAATAGACTTTACATTTACAATAAATATACATGACATTCCTACATAAATTAAAAGGAAAAGTGGTTATCCTTTACTTGTAATCTCTTCTTATTGCTTGATGGCTTCGAAGGTGCTTGATTTTATCAATTTAGTATTTATTAACTTTAAGGTACTTGATTGTTTCTTTTGTTATAAGCCTTTTAGGGTTCCTATTTTCAATGTGAAAATGGCAATACTTCTTACTCTAGGTGCATCAAAGTTTGTTGTAGCACATAAAATAAGCAACATAGTGATTCATATACTAAAGCACGAGTATCATCAAAGACTAATAGAAAATGAAGCAATCAAGTGCACAAAGAATATGAATACAATGTACTCTATCAATTTCACATGACTAGAAATGTTTTGAATCTTATGATCATGGTAATCACATAAAACATTAATATCTTATGCTCATGATCATCTATTTGAGTGCAAAAGATAACTATGATTTAACGTAATGCTTATAACCATGAGAGATGGCTTCCAAGGCTCAGATGAAGAGTGCAAATTGTAGTATTCAATATTAAAAATGAATTGGAATCTCCTAAAGTTTCTTTTAAGGACTTGTGTCCACACTTCAGTTATAAATACATGTATTTTATAAAGAATATAGAATAATTCTTGTCTGAAATTCTTTCAAATCCTTTTTAAAATTCTTATGTTTATAGTAGAAGTAGGGATACAAGTTCTTAGAAGGAAATTTGATTGATTCCATAACTTTCTAAAAGCATTAATTTCTAAAATCCATTAATAAAGAATACTTCTAAAATGAAGGGTATAGACCTTAGCATTAACATTACTTGGACTATTGAGAAAATCCAAGAATCTTTTAAGTTTCCTTCCAAGGTATGGCTAAAAATCTTTATAAGAAACTCTAAAAGTTCTATAAACCTTCCAAATAACCATGGTAATGTCAAATACTAAGATTTACAACACCCAACTCAGAAGCCTTCTTTTTTATAGAAAGATTAATCTTGAAAGATTGCTAATCTATTTGCAGGGAAGCTCTATTTATAAGCCAAGAGCAAAATAATTAGACATTGGTTATTAATTTATAACTAACTTTGTAAGTTTGGCTATAAGTACCATTGTGATGACTTAAAATGTTAGTTAGGTATGAAAATAATAGGTAAACCATAAACTATCATGAAGATTGAAATACACTTACATAATGGTCACCATAAAAAATTAACATTATAATTTCCTATTAAAGAACTATCATGATGATTGAAATAGACTTATACAATAGTCATCATAAGAAACCAACATTGTAAGTTCCTTCTTAAATGCCATTAATGTAGTTATCTTTAGTTCTCTTCATTTAGACTTCTTTATAAATGTCATTCATTTAGATGTTTTCAATTTCATTCATTTAAACTTCTCATTTAAATGTTTTTAATTTTACTCATTTAAACTTTTTCATAAATGGCATTCAACAAAGGCCTTTTGACTCTTATAAATTTTTGTTACCTAAACAACTAAATATGAAAATAAAGTTATTTTTTAACCAAACTTAATAAAGTTTTTTTATAAACATTTGAATTCTGAAAACCTTCATTAAATAATAAAGATTTATATTCTATTATAAAGTACAAACTTAATTTTAAAGGAAGAAATATAATTTTCTAAAATTTTAAAGAAAGTATATTATATCTAAAGTATTTTATATATAGAATAGGATCCTTTAGTATTTGAGTTTTTCTGCCTTGGTCATTTTCTATTATATTTATTTGAATTTCTATTTAAAAAAAAATCTTTTCAAAGAATCAAAAGAATTCTTCAATTATTTTTTTTTAGATATCTTTTTTTGAAAGATTTGAAGAAAAAGATATTCAAATAGTTTCATAAATCTATTTTTAGAGTCTTCTTCTAAGACAAAAGGTCCTTTGTATTTCAAAGAACTATTAAGGTGTTTTCTATTCAAAGCAGTTTTCAAAAAAAATTATCTATTTATAAACAAAGATGAAAATATTACTTTCTATTAAAAAAACTTTTTGAATTTTCTTTATTTTAGAGTTCATGTTGAATGTTTTTTGAGTAAAAGTTTCATATGTATTGAAAATAATTTTTACTCAAAGATAAGACTCTATTTGTTGAAGTTGTAATCCGTTTTCAAACTTTTCAAAGATTAAATCTCATCTATTTAAGGAAAGCTATTTTCTAATATGTTAAAAAAATTTAGTGAATTTTCAAACTTGGGATGTCTTTATATTTTATATTTTTAAAAAATAATAAGGGTTTTCTAAAATAAGGCTTGTAAAGATTTCTAACTAATATCTTTATATTAGTTATGATAATCTAAAATTGGGTCATGACATTACATTTTACATCAAATATATAACCACCAATGTGGTTAGCCTAATGATATTAGGTTATTATTTCATCCTAGAGATTATAGGTTCAACACAAAAGGACATCAATTTATAGTTAATAAAAAGGTAAAAGGCTTATGAGATTGTTAGTGCTTTGGTAGGACTATGATGATAAGCTCACCTATTAGGCAATAACTATGGCTTAAATTGAACATTCTGTAACAAGAAAGCACGTGTATGGTAACACCCCAAGAAAGGTTAATTAATGCTAATCACCCTTACTTTTTCCTTCTTATTAGCCAAAAAAAAGAACATATAAACCATTTTCCACCATCTTAATAATTTATAATTATATTCTAATGAAAGATATTGTTCAACAAAACAAATAAAGCCTAATATTTACATTTCAAATTTAGAAGTATGAGAATATTGTTTGCAAATTTTAAATGCAATATATAAAATATTGCCTAAAAGTTATCAACATGCAAGGATAGCTCAATTTGGAAAGCATTAAATTGAAGATTTGAAAGTTTTATGTTCAATCTATGCTCACCATATTTATGTACTTTATGGGATTAATCCTTTTTCTATAGATTTAGGTTGGTCCTCCATTGGATTCAATCCAATGTTTTTGTTTCCTTCTTGAAAATAGTCCTCTTGCACATAAAGAAGACTTATAGCATACTAAAAGTCCTAGGTCCATTGTTATTATAACAAAAAAACAATAGTCCTTTTGCATCTCTCATGTCGATAAGTTTATCCAATCTACATTAGTCAAAGATAAGATATGCTTAGGTAGATATATGCTTGGAAATACTTTAAATCTTGTAGAACCATCTCATTGATTGCTTTAATCCAATGTTTATGTGCTTTTTTTAGGTTTAATCTTTTTCCTATAGGTTTAGGTAGGTCCTTCACTAAATTCACACCCTAATGTTTTTAATTCCTTCCTAAAAATAATCCTTTTACACACAAAGAGGACTTATGTAGCATGCTAAAGGCCATAGGTATAAACCTACTTGCCATTAATGTAACCAAATAATAATAATAATAATAATAATAATAATAATAATAATAATCATTTTGCATCTTTCATGTTCACAAATCTATTAAATATACATTAGTTAAAGATAAGATATGATTAGGAAAACATAGGCTTGCAGATATTTTAAATCCTTTTAAACCATCTCATTGATTGCTTGAATTCAATGTTTCACATTCTTCTATTCTTAACTAACCATTTCTTTAATCCATTATCCTTACATATGATGTTACACATATCATTTTTGTATATTTGCATCATAAAGTATTTTCTTAAAAATCCTTAATCATTGCAATTGAAGTATTTTTAAACTTTCCATGTTATATTATTAACAAGAATAGCAACAATTGTAAGTTCTAGCATTATTCTTAAGGTAACCCTTTTTAGGCCAAAGTGAAGGTGCCAACAATCACTATTTTTATGCTTGGTGAAATAGAAAATGGAGAGAAATAAAAGAAAATTTTGAATTTAAAATTTTCATTTGCTTAATTTGAGAGAAAATTAAGATAAAGAAACATAAAAAGTTATAATGTGTGGTTAATGATAAATGCTAGTTAAGCTTAGGGGGCCATAACCTCCCTAGGTCTTAAAATAATTAATTAACTTAATGCTATCTAAAATATAAAATAAATCTGAGAAATACTTAAAGAAAATAAAAGAAAAGAGTGATTGCTTAAAATAATAAAGAAGAGAGAGAGTGTGTGCGAAAGAAGAATTTATAATCACATTTCTAGATTTAAATCCTCTAAATTTTTATATATACTTTAGAAAGTAAAGTAAGTATCACAACCCTTCATTAAATTTTAAGCCTTTAATTTATTATCAATGGTTGTGACATTACATTTTCCTATCTAAAGTGTAGTCTCACAATTTAAAAAAACCAAATTCCATAATTCTTATTGTCATTATAAATAATCATTAAATACATGAGTAGTTATGCATACCTAAGTGTGGAAACTTGCTCACACTCATTTTTTATGCTTTATTAACTATGTGTTAGTTTTTTATATATGGATTTATATTTTTAAAGTGAATTACTTTTGCTCACCTATTAAATTATAAGGATGAAAATTTTTAAGTGGATTTTTTGAAGAACTCATGCAAGAAGCCCCTTTTTTTTAATAATGATAAAAAATGGTAATTTATTTAATATATATATATATATATATATATATATATATATATATATATATAGATATATATACAAGGTTTAGGTTCAAACCCCAAGTATAATGAGGATTAAAAGCCATTAAGGTAACATCAAATGTCATTGCACTAAAGTGCTGACAAAAAGCTTAATATTTGAAGGAGTAAATACACAATAAGCAAAATTTTCAAGGATGAAATCATAGTTTAACTGAATAAAAATTGTATAATGATTTTGTGCTTTAAATTATGCTATTCATGTATGATTAAATTATCCAAGTTATACATCTCACCCTTATTATAGGTCACTTATTTTAATAAATTAATTCTATTACTTATATGGTCATGTTAGTAAAAAAAATATTTAAAACTCCCATTTTTATGCATATTTCTATGACTTACCTTTTTAGTTTATTCTTACATATATTAAATAACATAAGATATGTTAATTTCATTAACAAGGATAAAATATAGTTTTTCTTATAACTATTACATATAACTTATATTTTATAATTTTTTATTAAAAATGTTGCATGTAATAACTAATTTATTTTGGGATTTTTAACATAAAATATAAATATTTGCTCTTATTAACCATAAAGTTTTTGGTCCGCATGTGATTATATACATCAAAATTTGTATAAATTTGATCATGTCTATCTAATTATCAAGTTTGACCTTAAATTTTGTTGGCTCAACTAATTTGAACTAAAACTCATCTATTTTTATCAAATTTGAGCTTGTACATTTTTTGTTTAACTTGAATTTATTTATTGTCCTAATTCCTCACCCTAACATTAAAAATAAAATAAAAGTGTATATGGTATGCCACTTTTTTAATATATAGATTTACATAACTAAATTGATGACCATGATTTATTCAATTTTAAATAGGACCCATTATTACTTTAAAATTGTTTAAATCATAACCATTGACTTATTGGTATAAATTTAAACTATTTAAAAAAATGGTGCAATGTACATTTTTCTAAATAAAATTTCAATGATCTTGCCCTTTCTAAAAAAAATTTCACCCTCTACCTTTATTTGTAATCATTATTATCTCTGTATATTAATATTTTAAAATTTTCTCTTACCTCTATTTTCCATCCCAACTAAAGAATTTTATTTCTTTTGTTTCAATTTTCCCCACTACAAAGCATAAAGATATTGTCTCTATGGAAATAGGAATTGAAATACACAATGGTATTACACATCATTCTCTCATAACTTCTTATTGCTTTCACACATAAATACAGCTGTAGGTGGATTGTCTACTAATTCAAAAGTATTTGCCAAGTATAGGGCTTTTAGGTTTATTGTTATGCTTCATCTCTTTATCTTTTTCATTTTCATTAAGGTTGAGGAAGTAAATAAGGAGTGGGAAGCATAATTTTTTTAATAGAATTTGCTTGTGTCCTATGAGAATCCTATTAATATTGAAGTTCATTTGTCTTTCATGCTAACTTTGCAATAGTGCAATTCATATAATGTTTTATTACTTAGAGGTGTGTGTGATGTTAAAATTTTATAAAAATATTAGATTGCCAAAATCATGTAAACAAACACAAAACATACATAAATTATTTTATAGAATGAATAAATACATGTATTTCTTATTGATTCCATTTATTAAGATGAAAAGGCTTAGGTATTCTAGTCACAATCTCTATTACAAGGACTTAAGATTTGAATAAATAAGAATCATGTGATGATCATGATCTTCTATCTCCTAAGCATGGAATTGATTACAAAGAACACTTTTTATGATTACTCTAATTATATGGAATAACATTTGGAAGGCTATTTTATTGAAAGCTAATAGGGTACACATAGTTTAATTAAAGTATAAAAGTAGTGACTCTATTTTAATAGAATTACTAAACAAGGTAGAATCCAATCGATAACTAGATCCAACTCATTTCAATTATTAAGAATTATTACAATAAATTCTATTTAATTATTAGTATCATTAATGGGAAATTAACTCACATTAACATATTTTACATTGTATATTAGGTGGTACATAATGAGAATTTAATTCAAATATTTTGTAATTCAAAATTTGAATTAAAATTCCAATAATCTCCTACTTAAATCACATAATATAGAAATTGTGACCACATTTATATGTTAATAACAAATATGGCGACATTACAACCATAAGTCTAATGGTTTGTTTGGATGGAGTGAAATAAAGGAGAAAGAAAAGAAAGAGAAGGTTATATGTTATCCTTTCTTTTGTTCAAGAGTTTTGTTCACGGAGAGGAAGTAAATGAGAATTTATGCTTAACCCTCCAAAATCTTCCACTCTTCAATATTTCTTCATATTTGAGGTATTTGGAAAGTTATCTATTTAATTTACTACTTTGACTCCATATTATTCTTTAATTTATATTTATCCATACATTTTCAAAATTACATCATTATTATTTTCATTCAAATAAAAAATTATTTACATTTTTTGAAAAGGTATCTACCATGTAATATATATATAATATAATTGTGAAATTTTTTAATAAAAAATATAAAATTATCTTTTTTATTATTAATAATAATTAAACTTGATAATTGTGACTCATATTTATTTACATATACATATTCATCCTTATTTTGATCCATACATTTGGGCTTTAAGATAAATATAAGTTAAGTCATTTTTTATATTATCAAATAAAGGTCATTTAGTTCAACTCGTGGTAATTTTTTCATAAACTTTTTTAGTAATAATTATAACATTATTATATGTTCACTTAGCATATCATTTTTTTAATAGAAAGAAAACATTTTATAGAAAATATTTGGATAAACATATTTCTTTGAAATATTTTTTAATGATAAAAAACTTTTTAAAATAAGTAAAATTGTAAAATTATAAGCTAGTTAATAGTATATTTAGGTTTAACTCTTCATTATCCTTCCTTATATAATTTTGGACAACCAAACAAAGAAAAGAAAGTTATGACTTAACCATTTTATTTCCTCCTATCTCCTCCCTTTCGTTCTCCCCCCATTATTTCTCTTTCCTTTTCCCCCCTAATTCCTAAACACACCATAAGTTAAGATCATAAGCATTCGATGGCGCATTGTAGTTATATTCAATAAGGATATTAATGTTATACATACTGCATATAACCAAATAAAACTTGATATTTGATAGGGGTATTGACATAAGCATGCATAATAAAATTTAACTATGATTATATGTAAATTTTCACACAATGATCCTAGTATTTAACCAAGATGCTAAATGAAGATCCCTATCCTCAACATTGTAGTGAAACGTCTAAACATCTCTATTAACATGTTATACCCAAAAAATGTGCACAATTAACCATGTATGTCAAACATAAATTTTTCATTGATGTACATCTTAAGATAAACAATTACATAAAAGTACTCTTACTAATCTAGAACACTGAAAGACTTAGCCAAACCTATATTAATTACATGATCATATTACATTCTTACTATAAAATTTTTAGTTAGTGGATCCATAAGCATATGCTCTATAGAAATATATTCAATACAAGTAATAAGCTCACATATCTTACTCTTGCAAACTAGTACTTCACATTAAAGTGTTTTATATAAACAAGACTTTTATTGTTCCAACAGAAGTTTAAAGTAGCAACATTTTTGCAATAGATAGTTCAAGGCCTTGAAATGCTTTCAATAATGTTAACACCGAACTTAAAGTTCCATAACCACATAGTTGTAAAAATACCTTCATAACATAAAAGTTACTATAAGGGATTGCTTAACAATTTTCTATAACATAACTCTTCCTATCATCACAAAAATGTAGCTAGATGTTGATTTATAACCATTTAACGTCGATTTATAACCATTTAGGCAATTAATAAAATTTGAGTCTAAGTATCATTTAATCATGGGATCTCCCATTTTCCTATAAGTTAGCATATAATCTTTAATACCTTGTAGCTACCTCATAACTCTTTTAGTAGTAGTTCAATATCTTTGACCAAGATCACTTAGGTATCTCTCCAATACACCAACAATATAAGTTATATCAAGACACATATAAATTTGAGAATACATCAAGCCCCTTGTGATCAATGCATATGAAACATTTTTCATTTTCCTTTTTTCATCATCATTTTGAAGGCACTAGAACTTTGAGAAAATCTTACCCTTTTGAATGGGTGCAAAAACTTAAAAGCACATAAACATATTGAACATTTTTGGTAACTTTTCAACATATGTCTATTGTGAAAAACTAGGTGAACTCTGTGATTTATCAGGATGAATCTCTATGCCTAAAACTTATAAAACATTCCCAAGATCCTTTATATTAAAGTGCTTTGACAACATTTGCTTCACTTTAGTCAATAATTTCACATCATTACTAGCAAGAGGAATGTTATACATGTACAGTGTCAGTATTACAAAACTTCTTGTACTTATGAGCATGTAGATACACTTATCTATATCATTCTCCTTAAACTTAAGAGAAATTACTACCTCACCAAACTTAAGGTACAATTATCTAAACATTTGTTTCAAGCCATATATGGACTTTTGAGCTTACACATAATATGTTCTTTAACTTTTCTTAGGAACCATCTAGTTAATTTATGTGAACAGTCTCTCATAAGTCATAACTTAGGAAGGTTATCTTAACATCTATCTAATGTAGCTCTAAATTAAATTGAGCCACTATCACTATTACAATTTGAAATGAGTCTTTAGTTAAAATTGGTAAAAAAAGGTTTCTTTATAGTATATGCATTCTTTTTAAGTGTAACCTTTAGCTACTAATCTAGCTTTATGCCTCTTAATTTTACCATGAGCATCTCTTTTATTTTTAAAATATCATTTTCATCCAATTGGCTTGTATCTTGTAGGTAATTCAACTAGATCGCAGACCTCATTCTTATACATTGAGGCTAATTCATCCTTCATAGTATTTAACCATTTGAAAGAGTTTAAATTGGAAACCATTTTTGGAAAATGTTATGGAATCAATATTCTTTTAAGAAATATGCCCTAACCATTTATGCCAGAGCATGGAGTAACTCTTATTGGCTCTACTTCATTTCTTTCCAACAACAAAATATATAGAATTAGCAAAGTTGGGATCAAGATCAATTCCATACAACTCGACACACAATCAACAAGTACTAACAATAGAAAATTTATATATTTATTTAAACTTTTCATTTCCAAAATGATAAGAATATCTAACATAATCTAAAGTTATTAAAGATTTCAAATTCCTTCTCATGGAAGGTGTATAAATATCATTATTTAAAATTAACTCATGTTCAGATGACAGACTTGATGAAATTATTTCAATGTGGTCCATTTCTATTCTATCTCCATTTTTAATCCATACAATTAATTCTACCACACTTGACTTCTCTAAATTTCTTAGTGCTTGAAAATAGCTTGTTAGTGAATTGTAGCACTAGCACTACAACAAAAATGCTATTTTTCTACAGTCTTTCTTCATTAGTCATGAATAAGTATAGATAATAGATATAAATAATGACAAAGATGATTGTCAATTTATTTGTCCTAGTGTGATTTTATTTTTTTTATGTTAGTATGACCATCGCTAAATGTAAAATAATAAATCCCTCTATTGTGCATGAGAATGAAACATATATACTTTATTTTTTTTGAAATACATTGCAAAACTAAATCTCATTTTGACTGTAAGAAAAGAATTGAGATAGGACTCACCTATCAGCACTTTTCATCTTTATATTTTTTAACTCTTTCAATGCTTGTATTTCTCACAACCTGATTTTATTTATGGCCGTTCTTATGTCCTTCGCGGATCATCACCATCTAAGGATTGAAGCTTTGCAACCTTTAAGAATGGCTAACTCAATTAGTTTTGCACTCACTCTTCACTTTAATTAGTAAAACTAGTTCTCATTCCATCCCTTACACTACATCCATGATTTTATTTCAAATCTAATAGGTTTAGGATTTAGCATCTCATAAATTTCTCTTCTTATTGCCTAGGATAGCTTGTTAGGAAGGATTGAATTTACTTCACAATATGAGATTGATAGAAATTTTGCCACAGAGGAAAGGACCTCTGTGATATTGGTTGTCAATTTGAACTGATTTAAAGTTTCCTTACTACCGAGCTCAAATGGAGCAAAGAAATAACAAGGATTATCTTGAAAACTAGTGTTCGGGATTCACCATCAAATACATAAGTTGCATTTGCAATGAAGGCATTTCACCTTAGCTCTGTCGTGAATACATTTCCACGGTTGTGCTATAACTCCTCTTATTGTGCCTCTCAATAAAAAAGGCCATAATCTAGTACGACAACTTGTTTCTACCGGTTGCTAATGAGGAAATTAGATGTTGTGCTGTAGATGGAGAAGTTGTATCTTTGAGTTATTTTATCAAGTATAAAGCCAACCTTCCCAAAAGTAAACTTGAAATCTTACTTTAGTTTCAACAATTTCACTTTTTTAATTGAAATGATATTATTTTGCTTAATTTAATGATATGAAAATGAAAAAAGATTCTTTTCAATGATGTTTTAAAGTTAAATTACCCATTTACTTTTCTAATTTGAGAAAACAAGAACAAGGGTGAAAATTTTGCTTAAAAATTTTAGCTTGTGACTGATGTTTCTGTTTTATCTATTTTCATATATATGGATTAAAAAGCAAGATATATAGGCTAAAAAGTACTAGGAAGACCACCCTAGCACTTTATGCAATTGAAGAAGTATAGGTATTTTATCTATCTTGACTTATCCCTAATTATTAGTTTTTTCATGTGAAGGTTGATTTTAATGTCAAATATGTTTATGGGACCAATATGCAATTTCTTGAATGTAGTATCTAGAAGTTAAGAGGCAATGTAATGTTGGTTAATACAGAGCATGCTTTTGATCTAGCATATTCTAAAGCATTAGGATAGGATGTAGAAAATCTTTTATCTTTCTTTAGAAATGATATCTAGATGATTCTTAAAATTTTCAAAAATTTACTCTACTTTTGTTTAGTTCAAGCAGCAATAAGGTCAATTTATGTGGGCTTGTTCAATACATAAATTTGTTTAGAGATTGCATTGGCATCACTGTAGCATCTATGATATGGATGAGGTAAGTTAAATTAAAACTTATGATGTTCTTAAGGAGGAAAATTTAAGCTAAGGAAAAAGAAAAGGAAAGGAAAGGAAAGTTATAAGATTATGATATAGTCTAGAGAAAAATATTGGAGGATTAAAAGTAATTCATATATGTAAGTTTCATTCATTTGTATATTTTCTAAGAAAATGGGTTTTTCCTTTCAATAAAATGAAGTGATAATACTCTATTGTGATTTGCATTTATTTTATTTCAATTAACAGCTTCAATTTTTCATTTATGCATAAAGGTTAGTCATTTAACTTTCTAAAGGATTTACTAGTGGCTTAAGTTCTTAGAAGCATGGCTGGTAGTTATTTTATTGTTCTACTTCAAGTATTGTATCTTTCATCATTATTGTGGATTTCTTTATATTATATGTTTCCTAATTGTTGTGTGTGGGATTATTTTCTAGGCCTTTTTTTAAAAATGTACACTAACATGCTTAAATCTTCTTAAAATCAATCTACAATATTTAAGGCTAGTTTATATATAAATTATGGAAAGTTAAGCTCTTAATGATGTTATCTTGCAGATCAAGTATTGTATCATTCATCATCTGTTAGGATTTTTATGTATTGTATAATTTCTTTTTTTTATATGTTTGCATGTGAAAGTGTATGCATGGTTATTTATTAGGCTTTTATAATAAGTGTGAATTGCTACTGTCCTTTATTTATACATAGTTCTTATCTATTGTATAATTCTTTGTTTTGCTAATCTTTGAGTGTTTCAATATGTAAATGCGACTAAATTCTATATAGAAACTTGTTCATGTTATCTATAGAGTTCTAAGCTATTTATATTTACTACTGTTTAAAACTTTACTGTGAATTCATGGTAGCCTTACCTTAGATTTTAATCTAATGAAGATTAACAACAAAGGAAGGATCCTTCCATTCAGCAAAAAACCTAAATGAGAATACCTCAAAGCAATGGTAAAACTATTGAGATCAATGTGTTTTGCATTAAGTAACATGCTACAATAAGTAGATACAATTTTGTTGGGCCTTTTAAAGGATAAGGCTGAGAAGAAACCATATATAGCTCCTATAGTGATATTTGTTTTCAAGAAGGAGATACTTCTCAATCTATTAAGGTACTAATAATTATATAGAAAAATGTGAAGATTTCTAGATGGCCTTATTTAATGCATAAAAAAGACTTAAAATCTTTGTCAAGCATTTTGCTAATTTTCTTAGTTTTATAAATTGCTTCAATAGATGGCCTTTTCTAGCTACAAATGGCTTTGGATCAAAGGTCATTCAGATGTAAGAAAAACTAAAAATTTACCTTTGAATCACTTTCTTATATAAAGAATACTTACAATAGAAGTATGTGTGCAGGCTTATCTTTTCAATGATTTTTGGGAAGATAAAAAGACCAACAAATCCTTTTTTAAAAAACTTAACCTTTAGTAAACATTTAACTTTCAAATCTATTTGCATTTTCTAAATTTAGAAGAAAAAATAATCAAATCTATGAACATGTTTAAATTAATCACTTCCTTTATATTTTTCACCTTGAAATTTTTTTAATGTAATTTTCAACTACTTGGGTTTAGCATTTATGATGTAGCAAAGCCAATGAAAACCTTAACAAGAAACTTACCGCCATCAAAGATTGATAATAGAATGGTTAGTATCTTTCCTTAAATTGATCACTTCCTCTATATTTCTCGCCTTAAAAGTTTAGTTGCATTATATAAAAAGGAAAGATCCTTTTTATATAGTTTTAAACTATTCCTATCTACTTAAGTGGAGACATGCCACTGCACTTTATTTGTGAGCATAAAAGCTAGATGAAATATCTCCATTGACACAGACACGAACTAACTTTAAACTTAAAATCTCATTTCTGTTCTAGAAGTTTGTATAAGAAGCACTTATTATTGACAAATTTCATTTGGAGGATGTCACTAAGATTATTGTTATTAAGAGAGTTAACTTATGTAGCTGATTTTTTTACTTTAAGTTATAACTTAACAAGGATTTTTATGAAATGAGGTTTTAAAAAGTGACATTGAGCTAGCATTTTCAGGATAGTGATGTGTCAGTTTTTTCAAACTCAACAAATAATCAAGGAGAAAGGAATGCTCCTCCAAATCTTACAGTCAAAGGCTTTGGCTTCATAGACAACATAAAGAGCCTAGTTATGGCTAAATGTCCTAATGTTATCTCTTGCACTGATACTATAGCTTTGGTTGCTAGAGATTCAATTGTAGCCCCAACAAGGATCAAGTACTGAAAAACTCTTAGAATCAACTCATAACGGGATTTGAAATTATTTTGATCTTTATAAAGATATATTCTTTTTTTAGAATAGAAATTACCTATTTGTCTATTTTTGCCATTCTTGGTATGGGCTTGTAGGTTAGTCCTTTTTGGAATGTACTAACATGAAAAACTGATGGAACCGTTTCTAACATAACAGAAGCCAAAAACAACATTCCCACTCTAACACTTTTTGCTAAGATCTTGACTTACAAGACTAGGTCTTATATATGGTATGTCATATAAAATCTTGATACAGCAATGTGTTCAAAAGATGAATGTGCAAATTAGATTATTATTTCTTGACAGCTATTTCACTTGTGAAGATAAGGCCAATTGGATATGGCAAGGTGGTGCTAAAATGTAAATGATTGATTGATTAATTCTATAGACAATATTCTAGTTTGGATTAACTTGAGGTTCTTGTACAACATTATTAATTTACTAGTTAATTTTTTATTACTGATGCAATATATAAATTGATTTGGCTACTTAAGCCTTTTTTTCAAAGACTAAAATAATAAACATATATGTGTGTGTGGAAGTTAAGACATAATGTACATAATGACTTTTTTTTGTTAAATATGTCCTATTAATGATAGTCAAAGTGAGTTAAAATTAGTATTAAGCCTTTTTCTATAGTCCCAATGTGTTACAAAAGGAATGAGAAGGTTGAATTGGTCACATATAAATTTTGATGGCAAAAAATATTAGTAATTGTTTAAGATTATTATTGACGGCCATAGACTATTGATAATATTTTTTGTGACACCACTTATTGTGATACTCTGCAACGATCAAATAAATGTCACTAAAAGTATTATTAATGATCAAATTTAATTTTATTGATGGTCACGGCCGTTGATAATTATCTATTTTCTTGTAGCATAGTGTCTAATTACTAATTTTGTTTGATGCCACAAAAAAAACATATAAAAAATTGTACAATGAAAGTGTTATTCTCACACTCTAACATTGTCATATATAATAAATATCTCTTAATTTATTGTTTAATTTTGGAATTTGCTTATAGTTACACAATATGTATTAATCTATGGTGACGTTATCAATTAATTTTTAAAAAAATTATTTAATTACTTATTTTTTTTTAGTTTAGAAGTATTAGATAGGAAAGTGTATATAATCATACATTGGCTTAAAATCTAGTTATATTTAAATTGAGAAAAACAAGACAAGAGGAGAACTGCTAACGGTACCGGTATCAATATGGACTTTTCTCGGACCTGAGAGAAGTCAGCATCAAGTTTCGAAATCCATTTTCACCGGGAGGCGAAAATCCTGGACCAATGCTTGATTTTTGTTCATTTTGCTATCTGATCAAAGGATTTCCTTCCAAATACTCCCTCCTCGTTTCGGAGATTTTCTTTTTTGAAAAATGCTATTAAGAATTCTATCGTTTAAGAAATTGAATATTTTATTATTAGGTTATCTTTTTTTTAATTTTAAAGTAAGTAAATTAAAATTAAAATTATAAATTTTAATATATTAAAACAATTTAACAGTAAAAATACATAATTTTTTAAAAGTTGGAACTCTTTATAACATTATCTTCTTTTATTTCTATTTAGTAAAAAAGGTAAATTATCCTATCTTATAGGTTGAATTTTTACTTCCACAAACTATTGTAATAATAAATTATTCTCTGAAATAATATAAAACTTAGATTTTACCTTATTATTATTAAATTAATAGTAAATACTAAAAAAATTATTTATTATTTTCACTAATTACGAGGTGGTCACATTTTACTTCTGTCAACTTTGAAAATTTGCAAATCAAATTTTTTAATTATATAAAGATTACAATTAACATCTATTATCTATTTAATTAGCTATTTTATTAAATTATATAATTTTTAAGTATGAATCACAATATTCTTATAATTAGGTTATCACATCATTTTTATGCATAATTTTTTTGTTTTATAATTAATAGAAATTAAATTAGATTTATAGAATTTTAATTAAATATTTGAATATGAATTATGAAATTATATGTAAAAAATGATGCAATAAATTAACATACAATAATATTATAATTCCTAGTTACTAGTAAAAAAATTACATAATTTTAAAAAATTATTAAGTAAGTGAATGATAAATGGTAATTATAATTAAAATTATAAAAAAAGATAATAAAGTAAAGTAAATTTTTTAAACTTTAAATTCAAATATGAACTTAAAATTCAAACACAAGCCAATTTTAATGCATTACAAGTGAAAAATAAAATTATTTTATAAACTAATTATTTTTTAACAATATAAATAAACTAAAATTTTATCTGACATAAAATATTATTATATATAAAAAATTTTAAATTGTAATAAATTAATAAGAAAATATATCTAAGAGATACTAACTAATGTAATATCTTTCTAAAAATAAATTTGTTAGTCTAAATATGAGTATTACAATAGCTTATAAGTCTTAAAGAAAAAAAAAAGATAACTCATAAATTCTATAATTATCAAATTTCTGATAAGGTAAATTGTAAAAAAATATGGGGTGAATAAAAATTATTGTTTATCAATATCATAATCATTGTAGTGTTAAAATTAAATTGAATTTGATTAAAGGAAGTAAAAATGATATGTTTTTTGTCTTTTTCTATGTAACGTAATATTTGCATTTACTTCATTTTTTCACTTAATAATTTTAGTTCATATTCTATTAAATGAGTGACTAATTTAAAGAAAAAAATGGAGAGTGATATTCAATATTGAATATATAACACTAGTAAATATAAATTATAATATTATTATATGTTAATTTATCATATCATTTTTTGCATAAAATTTTTCAATTTACTTTTGAGTATTTAATTAAAATTTTATATATTTAATTTAATTTTTCTTAATTATAGAATATAAAAATAATGCACAAAAATGATGTAATAATCTAAAATATAATAATATTATGATCTATGATTAAATTTTTTAAAAAATATGTAATTTAATAAAATTGTTGATTAAATAGATAATGAGTATTAATTGCAAATTTTAAATAATTAAAAGGTTTACAAGTTTTCAAAATTAATAGAAGTAAAATATAACTACTTCATAATTAGTGAGAGTAATTTGTAAGTTTTCATAATATTTTTATTAATTTATTAAGAGTGAGTAGCATTTAAATTTTGTATTATATTTTAGGATAATTTACTCATTTATATAATTTGTTGATATAATATCTAATCACCCTATAATTGATTAGGATAATTTATATTTTTCTCTTCTATTTATCAATCATCTAAAAAATTACGAATAAATTTAGTATTTTTTTCAAAATTTACCCCAATTAGATATTAGATATTCTAATAATTGCTTAACAATTTATATATCAATTAATTTTTATTAAAGAAAAAATTAGTAAATTATAATTATTTTTATTTAAAATTAAAGTTGTTTATTGCTATACTTAATTGATGTACACCTACCATGATAGATTTAAAGGACTTGAAGGGGTAGAAAATTATTTTATGATAAAATGATATAAAAAAAATAAATTAATCATGTTATTTCTAATATCTAATTTCTAACTTCTCTCTAATGAACAATACTTGGCAGCAACATAAGCCTTTCAACCCACGAGCTATTTATTTATTTACTTTTGGACTAAACTACAGTGCACCATTTAATTAATGGCTGAGATGCTGTCATACAAGAAATCAACAGGTTTTGAATAACTTTTATTACTAAGTCTGTGTATTTCTATATTGGCCTCTTTGTTTTAAGAAAATAACACATGGAGTGGCAAGGGTTTGGAAGGTAGCAAAAGAACCAACACTATTGAAATCTAGAATCGATCTTCATCATACTTTTTATCTTTATGCAATCAACACTATTTGATGATGAGAATCTCTTCCACATTGATCAAGAATCGGATTGAGAACTAGCAATAAAACTAGGTGATGGTGGCAGTGCAAAGGTAGATGATAGCCACATAGAAATAGACTACAGTCAAATAGATAGGATAATGCTATTACTGGTGTCAGACAGAAGAAATAGAACAAGGATGAAAGGTTTCTGTCATAGAGATGAGAACAATTCTTGAATGAAGAAAATTTTTTAGCATGTTTGAATCTTGTTTTTGATCTTAAGGTACTGTTAATAGAGATGATGTGCAACAATACCTCCTTTGTTGGAATCCTACATTTAGCATTAAAGAAAATGAACAAGGAAGAAATCCATTTGAAAATTTCAAATAGAAAAAGTATAAGGGCTAAAAATGAAAGGAAATGGTGCGATAGAACTGCCACCGCTTCAAACCCTATTAGCAAGTCCATTAGGTATAATCTCGCCAGCACCGCCACCACCTCTACCATAGAAATCCCACTCCTAAAAAATAACACAATTTTAACCATTCAGATTCCATAATCTCTTGCCAATTATCCTTTTTTGTATTACACTTTCTTAAAGCACCTTTAACTTTATACAACAACTAAATTAAAGAAAGAATAGGAAAAGGTGAAAAGTTCTAAAAATTGGGTAAGTGGGGAAGTGGAATTGAGGAAAGTCGAAGAATATTTTTATTTTATTGACAACTTTGCCATTGAAAACAAAAGTTCCAGTTTTCTGATTCTAGTAGATTGCACAGCAAGTTGATAAGCCAGTTCCACATTTATAATTTTTGATTTTATTATAGTCAATTCATAAATATTTTATCTTGAGTTTCTCCTTCACATCTCCATCATCTCAATAAATCTTAATTGTTGATTTCTTGATACACCGATGCACCACTCCATTTATTTTTTCTTCTGAATCACAACACTTGAGATTAACATTGAAGTTAAGGTTGCTCTGTATTATCACGTCATCCTTGTAATTGATTAATTATTGCCATCTAAAAAAAATTAATTCTTATGGATGCAACACAAATAAATCTTTCTAATTATGACTACAAAAGTGAAAAGAAAAATATATCTATAATAAGTAATTTATATCACCCCAAATAAAATTGTGATAAAAATAAAATAAAATTATGATAAAAATTAATGTAATCAATTAACACAATTTTTATATATTTAAATTAAATCAATCATTCAAATTAAGGAACGTTAGGCTTTACTATCATATTAGTTTATTTTTTACTATTATAATATAATATATAAAATTTTAGTTGATTAATTGATTTTACAAGTAAAAATAAATTTATGTAGCATTAATTATATAATAATAGTATATAACAAAAATATGCATACAATCTTAATTCATGCTAAAATTTTTTATAATTTTATTTCAAAAATTATTTTTGTAGACTAAAATTTCATTTTTTGTACAACTAATTTTACTTACATCAAAATTTTTTCTTGTATTAATTTTATTCTTCACAAATTATGAAGTGATGAATTTGATCCCTCTGTTAATATTTTTATTTATAGGTTAACAATTATAAAAATAGAATGATTTAAATAATAAATAAATGATATAATATAGGTGAAATAGATATTAAAATCTTGTGAGATATCCATTTGATATTGCTTACATTTGCAAGGAACCTAATATAAAAAGAAAAATTAAAAGATTTTCAATAAAACTTTAAATATGGATTTTGAAGTATATATTACTTTACAAATAAAATTTTTAGATTTACAACAAGGTATTTAAAATTATATAAAAAGTACAAATTATACTTTTATATAACTTTTTATAAATATGTACAATAACAATTCATATAATTAAATTATTACAAATTAAGCAATAAACTTTTTTCATTAATTATTGTTAATTAAATTATTTGGAAATAAACGTGAAAATTATATCTTTCAAACAATTTTTTTAATTATTTTCTAAAGATTTCTTCAACAAAAGTTGAACTACTTGAAGCAAATGCCTCTATAAATAATAACTTTAAACTATCACGAATATTTAAATTTTAAATATGATTTAATACTTAAATCATGATAAATTTATTTAATTTTAATTTCTTATTTATAATATCCACTTTATTTTCTCACAAATATAAATTATATGATTTAGCCCCCTCACAAATTTGTAATATTATTTTAATTCCTCATATATTATTTTAATCCTTTCATCTATCAAACTATTAACTCATCAATAAAAAATACTAATAGATTGATCAAATTAATTAAATTATTATTTATATGGGATAAAATTAAAATATACAAAATATATTTGAGAGATAAAATCAATACAAATGAAATTAATGAGGAATCAAAATGAAGTTTCATATTATTTTATATATTTCATGCTATTAAATATAATTTACTTAAATTTTTTAATATAATTATTTAAATATTATTAAGTTATATACAATTTTATATAATTATA
Organism: Sindora glabra; assembly: GCA_020226215.1. NCBI lineage: Eukaryota > Viridiplantae > Streptophyta > Magnoliopsida > Fabales > Fabaceae > Sindora > Sindora glabra. The sequence continues at coordinate 67,220,743 of CM035226.1, forward strand.
ATTTTCTATTTTTTAATTAAAGTTTCTTTAATATTAAAGTGATACATATAAAATTTATTATTAGATATAATTAATATAATATCATTAATTCTATTATACTATGTTATTATTTTTATATAAATGCATAAAATGTTATCACCGATTCTGTCTTCTGATTTAACCAATCTAACTGTAACCTATCTCCCTCACTAGATTCAAGCCCTTATAGGTAATATAGATTTATCTCTTTAAATTTTATTTTATCTTTCCGAGTTTTAGGAAGAAAACTTAATTAATTTTGTATTTTTATAGGAAAAAATGTAAGTTATCCTATTTAATTTTAGGATAATTGGATATTATCTCCTTAATTTTGAAAAATTATAAATCACCACCTTAAATTTTATAAAACTTGAAATTAACACACATATTCACTTAATTAATTATTTTATTAAATTATATATTTTTTATGAAGTTTTTTTTAAATCAAAGTATTATAATGTTTTCTTTTAGTTATTTTTTCATACATAATTCTTATATTATATAACTAATGGAAATTAAATTATATATAAATAAATTTAATTAAATATTTGTGTATAAAGGGAGAAATTATTATTTAAAAATAATGAAATAATGAATATTTTATAAAATTTTTATTTTTATTAAAAAAATTAATAAAAAATCATGTAATTTAATAAAATAGTTAATTAAGTAGAAGATGAGTATCATTTTCAATTTTTATAAAATTTAAGGTGGTAATTTCAAAATTTATAAAGTTGAAGGAGTTGAGAGGATAATTTACATAATTTTTCTACTTAATATATCATAATACAAGTGATACTTTATCACGTATAAAATTTTCTGACTTATATTATGGCATAAATAACACTTCACTATAGTTAATGTTTTACCATAGCATAATTTTTTTCATTTTTACACATTTATTTAAATTTTTTTACTTTTATAATAAAAGATAAAACTATCTTAATTTTTAATTTTTTGTGATATAATTTATGGAAGAAATAATAATTTATTTCCATGACAAGTGATAAGTCATAGGTGGGGCTACTAATTTGGACTTTGATTGCTTATAATGTCATGTCATCGGTTACAAGCCAAATCATTACTAATAATCTTACGTTATTAATTCCATTAAAATTTTCACCTTTGTTTTAATGGAACAACTAAAATATTATATAGAATTATTAATTAAGAACTAAAATGAGATTCATATTCTTTTAAGTAACAAAATTGATATTAAATCAATTCCTAACAGGTTAAAAGAGGTATTCTATTCTTATTAAATTTGAAATTAATACAAGAATAGAGGACTTTAAACTTATTTTGTGATTGCTGATACATTATTAAGAATTGAATTATTTATTATTCAGCTTCTTATTATTTCTTTTCCTTCCTATCTTCCCCCTATACTTTTTTCTCATTGTAGAATTTCTCTCTTTTGTATCTCTATGCTTGCACTTTTGGGATTTAATTGATTATTTAAGGTTTCAATATATTTTTATTCCACTAAAATACAACTAAGACTTATTTAATTTCTTTAAATTTTTTGTTCAATTTTAATCCTCATAAAATTAAAATTAGGCTAAAATACATATAACCCTCTTATACAATATCCTATGTGCAGAAAAAACCCCTAATGTTAAGAAAGGTGTAATTAAGCACTTAAAGTATAAGTAATGTGCAAAAAGGTCCCCTCCATTATCTCTCCATCCAAAATCCTAACCACACATTCTTCCTATCCACTCTTATTCTATGAATGCTAGTTATTTGGTTTCATATACTATTCAGCAAGTGAATAAAGCTTGTCTTCATCATTGCTAGCTCTTTGTTTTACCAAATGGTGAATTAAGTCACTTGAATTTTCTTCATACATGAGGCTCTCTTTTTAAACACCATTGTCTTTCAACTTCATTCGACCCTTGCCTCTACTTCAAGTTTGTTTGGTTGTTTCTTTCACTACCTTCTTGTTTTTTACTTCTTTGCGTTAAGTGGAAGTTTGGATTTTGTTTTAATTTTCCATAATGGGTTTGCTTGTGCATTCAGGCCTTATTAATTTATTTTGTTTACTTTAACATAGTGCTCATTTTTGTACTCTATTGAAATATTTATCGGAACCCCAAATAATGCTTAATTTCATTAAAATGTTTTAAGTCACCCTATTTTAATTGGTAGATTTTTTGGATAATATTTCTAGTAGAAGAAAGTTACAATTCCTCTATTGACTTCCATGATTCTATGACATTTTAGCAAAATATTGTATATTTTCCAAATTCCATTGTAGTTTTGTGCTTTAGAATTGGATCTTTTAAAAAATTCAATTCCCTTTGGATACCTCACATATTCTATTGTAGCTTGTGCTTCATGTTTAACATTTATAATTTTTCTAGTTGGCATTTTGTTAAATTGTTGTTTTTCTGTAACTATTTTCATGTTGTTTAAACAATGGTTAAGTAATAGGTCAAAAGGAATGGTTGAGCACTCACAGTTAGTTGAAGGGGCTCAACTATAGGCATATTTGGTCTTATGCTTCTCCTACAGCTATTTTACTTATGATCAATAGGATACACTCCATTTTCACTTGTATAATGCTAGGATCCCTTCCATCCTTGTGCACCAACTCATACTCCTTATTTGTTTTACCCTTACATTGTATCGAAATGTCGCCATTAACTACTTAATTCTCACTTTAATGTTTGAGGTGCACTTTAGTTATTTTGTAAGTTTTCTGTATCATTGCCTAATTGTCTATTAATTACTATTAGCAAGTACATACGTCTCATTTAACAATTGTTTTCATTTAATCAAACTAAAGTAGAGTTATGGCCCTAATGTATGTCTATATGCTTATGTCTATTAGTGTATACACACATATGTTTAGCAATAATACCCTAGCCTTAATGCATAGAGCTTAATTTATTATCTTTATTCTACTTCCTATAAACTAAGGGTGTTTTGGATCAAAACTGGCTTTATTAGTGTAAACTGTGGAGTATTTATAGCACGTTTCTATTTAGGAGAAGAGATAAAGTGTTGATGTTGTTGAAAATTTTAGTTTATCCTTTTGAACAAGTAACGGAGAGCTTTCTCTATAAAGGATAATCAACAGCTTTCTATATTAGTATCTTCTAGTTTGTTATCATTATAACAGAAGAGCTAATTGCATGATTTAATTACAACCCAAGCAGTCCAATTTATTTAAATCTTTCCAATTCATTATGAATTTCATTAAATTTAATGTTATTGTAAGGACAAGCTAGGCTTCAAGAGTGTGGCTTGATGTTTTTTGTGTGAACACATTTGTGCTATCTTGATATGGTTTTGAAACTTTCCTTAAAGTTTGAATCCAAAAATATGCAGTAGAACCTATCTTAAAAGGTTTAAAGCCTCAATGTCCATAACATTGTTCTATTTCTTAGCTTATTAGTAGGTTCTCCTTATTTTGACTTTCCCTATATCCTATATACTTGTTATATCAACATATGTTACCCATTGTTTAATGCTTATTCGATGAATATATTACTTGATAGAAAGCTAAAATAGTGAGCTAAATATAGTTATTAGATAAAATTTATTTTATATACGTTTCCTTCAAAAAGAGGCATGACTTACAAGTTGATTAGATATTAGTATGAGAACATTTGTTTAATATTTTTTGTTACTTCTCAACAAATTGAAATATCATTACTTAAAAAAATATATTTACACCATAGTGTTAGTTTAGATATCAAGCCTAACTGCATATTGTGTACTCTGTTTAATCTGCAAATGACTTCTTTATGATGTTACAGCTATATTCTATCCTTCTTCATACAAGAACGGTGAAATGGATGGCTGGATTTCATAATGCAAATAGTAAAATTGTCAAGTTAGAATGGTTTCTTAATTGGTTAATGTTCTTTTTGGCAAGAGGGAGAGAAAGCCCCAACTATGTAATAATCATTACTATCATGAATGAGAGTGCAAACTGAAGAAAAGACCAATGGAGTCATGCTTTGTGTAATTCTATCATTGTTTTATTGTAATGTTACAAAATTGGAACCCCATAATTCTTTGATTTATTTAGGAAGTTAGATGTATAAAAAAATTTCCTTAAAATTTAATACAATTACTTTATCTATGATCTTCTACCTTTTATTAATTCTTTTTTACTAATCTTATATAAATCTTATTGAGTATGACAAGGGATTATCTTTTATCATTTTCTATTGACCATGGTGGTTAATATTTATGATTTCTAAAGTAACCCCCTTACTAATACTATTATTTTCTATTGGCATCCTAACTAATATTGCTATTTTATATACAAAACTATAACTTGGCAAGAGAATTCTTAAGATCCTTGAATCCACTCACTCACATTGCTATTTTCCTAACTTCAGTTAAGCTTCAAGGTCATAAAGCAAACAAAGTAAAGTATCAAAAGAATCATTGCAAAAAAAAAAAAACTTTTAGTATAGTGAGATCAGCCAGTAATTCAATAATATAATTGATCATAGTTCCAATGTTAATAAAACTAGTTGCATTAATCTAAAATATCAACATTCAATATTTTATATAGAATACCAACATTTATTTAAACTAAAAAATAAATTGGAAACATTTAATTTAACACAAAAAATGTTTGCTTTCATGTAGAATGACAAGAATTAAAATTAAAATTTGATAAATATAGACTTAAAATAATTTAGGAATGTTCTAAATTTCATTCAGAATGATTTTTTGCTTCTATTTTTAACTTAATTGCTCTTGCATTTCCTTGTCTAATTTTGAATGGTTAGCCTATCTTTTTTTAGCTCTTGCTTGCTTGCCTTTTTTTTTTATTGGCTTACAAGTGATTGGCTTTGCCTTGACCAATTTTAAGCTCCTTACTTTTGCAATGATTAGTGGTGGCTTTCTTGACCCAACTTTCTCCATTTTTGGCTTCCTTGACTTAGTTCTAAACTATTTTGGCTTGTTTGAATTTGACTAGCTAAGATTTGATTACCTTGAATCTGCCTTCCATATATTTGACTACTTTCAATCTAACCTAAAAAAGCATGATTACTTTGAAGTTACTTTTTATGGATTTGATGACCTTGAATTTGAGTTTCTTGACTCTTCCTCAAAGCTATAACACTTATGCTTATCATGGCAGTGGAAAGTTAGTTTTGTGAATTACTTGCTTCAATTTAATTTGAAAAAACTTGATTAGTTTGAAGTTGCTTTGCATAAATCAAATCACCTTCAATTTGAGCTGGTAAGCTCTTCTTAAAAGTTGTAACACTTGTCTTTATGATGATAGTAAAAGTTTAGCTTCATGAATTATTTATTTCTAGTACATTTGGAGCCTGCAAAATAAAGATCATAATTAGTAATCTTTTCCTTTATATTTTTTATGATGTAATATTTCTTATGAACTTACAGATTTAGTTTTTCTCTTTTATGCCTTTTTTGTTTTTATTTTAATCACCTTGCAAGTTCTAAGATTACACCCCCACTGGTTACAATTGCTACATTTCATACTTGTACCTTTCCTAATTATCTTAAAAGGATTGACTACCTCATCAGGAGCTTTCCTTCTAGCCTTCCTTGGTTTTCCATAAGGTTTATCATACATTGGAGGAAAGATTTCAATTTGTGTGTTTAATGGCCATGAATGTTCTCCAAGAATAGGGTTTATGACATATCTATAGGTTTGCAAGAATGTTTCTTTCTTGTAATAGTCACGGACATATATTTCTAGTGGGACCTTAGTTACATTCATACATGCCACAGCATGAACATAAGGGATACCTATTAAATCCTAATTATAGCAATCACAAGTTCGATTATTCAAATCTACTACCCATTTTCCATTATTAACTTGGTTCACCTCAAACTAACCATCACCAACCATGTATGGAAAACAATATATAACTCATTTTTTGCTTTTCTCTAATTTATTTAAGTTCTAAGATAAATTGGGCCATTATATTTAAGCATACTATCTTTCTTTATAGCATATCTCTTTATTAGCATCATCTTAATCATCTCTAATATGGTCAATATAGGCTTGTCTATAACTTCTAATATAAAACTATTAAAAGTCTCAGCAATGCTGTTAAGTAATATGTCACTTCTTACTTTTATTGAAAATGCATGTCTTGACCAATGTATCGAATCTTTTTTCTTTAACCATTAACTAATTCTCCATCAATTGCTTCCAAGTCTTTCATATATTGGTCAAATTTTGCCTTGGTGCTTATTTTTGCTATATTCCATAAAGCATCCTTGGGTGCTTTCCTTATATGCTCAACTTTGAAATTAGCATATATGTGCCTAACATACCATCTATGTTCAGCACTTACATCCTTAAATGTATTCTTTATGCCCTGTTAAATAACAAAAATTTAGAAGACATTATGTTAAATGCATATACTTCTAAAAATGCAATTAACTTTCATCTATTCTTAATTCCTCTCTTTTCCCTATTCTAAATCTATTGTGAAACTGATTACAACTAGACATATGGTTTTTGGAAATATCTACTCCTCACACTACTCATAAAAAATCATACAAAGGATGTTAAAATAGAGACCAATTATGCAAGTAACAAGTCCAATAATAGTCCATTTCACTTGTTCAACACTTTTATCTAGCAAACTAAACCAAAATATTTGCTAAAAAGATGATTGGTTCTATTTAACCTACTTTTTAAAACTAATCTCATTAGGGTGACCCCAAACTGACATCAATATGATGAAAATTGAATGGAATGGTTAATTTACACCATGGTCTTAAACCTCATAATGTAAAAGACACTCTCAACTTTATACATTGCTTTCCTCCAAAGAGTTAACCCTATTAACAATTAAATGCAGAAAACTAAGCCAAAATATCTGGCTCTTGCATAATTATAAGTGAGAGATAATCTTGGATTGTTTATTTAATCTAACTACACAAACAAAAAATAAAAGACAAGACCAGAACTACTATATAGATATTAGTGTAGAACAAAGGTATATGAGTACATGCTTAAGATCCTTATATGCAAAACACAAGACCAAAACCACTATACAAATATTAGTGAATACATCAAATACAACTTAATAATTCATTCTTTCCTTAAAAAGGAATTAGCTATATCTCTTGGTGAGATCAGTAATAGCATATTCACAGTATAGAACTCAAGTTAGACAAGAATTGTAAAAATGGTTCTCTTATAAATAATTTAGTTCTACTAAAGATCTCAAGACTTCAAAAAAGAATCTTTTCATTTACAAACTAAATTCAGCTAGCTACGTGATAGCACAAATGTGCCATTAAACAATATTGGACAAATTGTAGTATACAAAAGACAAAAAGATCATTACCTTAGATTACATCCTAAATTAAATGTAAAATCTTAATTCAGCCATTGCAACTACTATGATAGAACCTAAACAACCATTAATTCATCCTTAAAATCCTATTCCCTCTTTGCTAGATCTCTATTTCCCTCTATTCCTAATGAAGCTGCAATTTCTGCCATGTTTTACCTTTAATTCATCCTACAAAATTATAACTCTAACCTTTTAGATCTTAAGTTATCTTATGACATCAAGTAATAATAGAATTATAATTTATAAGCTATTTACCCTCATTAGTGAACAAAACCATTCACATTGCAGTTCACTAACACATACCATATGTTAAAACATCATCAATTCTAGAATCCCAATCCTTTTAAATAAAATACTAGAAGCAAAAAAATTAAACTCTAACTTGAGAACTCTACATGCTTCAAAAAATTTAGAAAAGAAACCTCACATAATAATGATGTAATGAAAGGTCTATTGTGATGAATACACATACAAATTAAAAAATGAAAATTTATAACTTTATAAAACTAATTAATAGAACTAAAATTCTCTAATAGAGCAATATTGATTATTTTTATTCATACCTTTTGCTAATCAGAAATAAAAACCTAACCTTTCCTTTGAACAGAACTAAGATCCTTTAATAGCAATGTGATGAAATAGCCCCAACTATCGATACACTCTTTCTCAATGGCAGCATATGCAATGGGGTACATGTTTTCATTTCCATCTAACCTCATTGCACAAAGTAATTTCCCCCTATAACATGTTTTCAAAAAGCGACCTTCAAGTGCTATAATAGGTCTACATGCTTGTAAAAACCCTTTCTTATATACATCTAGACAAACATATATCCTTTGAAATAAACCATCTTCTGGTGAAATTTTTATGGTCGATTTAAGGTTATTCTATAAAAGAATATCTCCATTAGACCACAGCTTCTTGTCCTGACTCCTACATTCACCATAAATTTTCTTCTAAGCCTTTAATTTTTCCCTATAGCATTGGAACCTAGAAACTATAGCGGAGTAATCTCTATAAACTTGTTTTGTCATGGCTATATTATCCTAGTTTGGCTAATCCTTAAAATGATCAATGTATTTATTAGCTAGCCAAGTGGAAGTGGCCTTGCTACTATTAGTCTCATGCCCACAAAACTTATGTTTTGGATATTAGAAGGTCTTGATTTGGAAACATGATTCTTTTTAGTTCTTTGATGCATGGATCCTTCAACCACATTCTCTCTTGCATTTCACTATGATCCTTGCACTTTCATTATTGATATATTTGAAGTTAATGCCGTTCTTCAAAGCATATTATTTTAAAGCATCCTTATATTGTTTAAAGTTTGTAAACTTTATCTTTTTTTAACTTAATAGGCTTTTTCATGTTTGTATTGTAGTTAAACTTTGGCCATTTTACTACAATTCTGCTTCTCCATTAGATTTTATCATGGTTAGTAACTTGACACTATCTGCATAATCAGATTAGCAATTAATATCAATATTAGCTTCCATATCATAAGTTGTAGCATTAAAGTCTAGCTTTAATTGTTTAAATAGTCCATTATTATGAAAATTCCCTAGTTTCTTATCCAAATAGGCCCTAACCCGATCTTCAATCTCAACTATATTGTTCTCATAAAAAAGATCAAGAATATCATTATCACTATCATCAAAATCATAGCCATCCAAATATATCTTTTCATCATCTACATCCATACCATCATTATTAGGCTTTTTCTTTTTTACTTTTTCTTTTCTTTAAAACAGTTTCAGATTTCATCAATTTTTCATTCCTTTTAGGTAGCATTATTGTTATGTTAGGAATGGATGCCTCAACTAGTAAATTTGTGATATTAGGAAAAGATGACTTAAAAAGGATTTCATCAACATAATGTTCCATAAAGATTTCTAAAACTCTATCTACACCACTTGATACATGCAAAAATGTCCCTTACATCACTATCATCTTTCAACACTTTTGTAGCTCCAAATGGTTGCCATCAAACTTGCACCGAAATTGAGTAATATTTTGAAATCCTAACTTAACAATAGTTTTTGCCAGATGTGTTAAACTTAGAAAGTCAACATCAAACCTTTCATATGCCAAACAATCACCACCCCCATAACACTTAAATGGGGAATATGTAATGCTTCCCTTAAAATATGGTTTCACTGTGGTATATTTCATTTGAAACAATAGAAAATAATAATAAAATGGATTAGTTACATAATTCAAGGTGACCAATCCTAATAAATAAAAACTAAACCCATTGTAGTAATTTTTATTTTGATTATAGTAATTTTATGTCAATTGTCAAATTGAATAGGATCATCATTGAAGTGAACAAAGTTATATTGCTCCTATGCTAGCCTTTTGTTAGACTTTGCTTTAGTTATTGCTTTCTGGGCACCTCTCACAAGATTGAGGTGATATTAGTTTGACATTATTAATGTGGAAGTTTGAACATACACCTATTCCTCAATACATTAGTAAATAACATAATAGTAACAACAGGGGACCACAATATTGTATAATTGTATTCTACTTGTAGAAGACAGCAAGACCATAATAATAACAACAAATTGATAGCATTTACAAAAGCATAATGCTTTAAAAATTTTTATCCAAATGAAAGATAATCTTGCAAAATGTGTAGAAGTGACATACCCATACCTTTAAATTTAAAAAGTATAGAGCTTGCTCTAAAGGAATGAAATTAACAGCTTCAAATAGTTTCAACAAATCCCAAATGAAGTGTTTGAAATCAATTATGAATTTTGAGTAATTTTTTTCAACCTATAGTGTTCCTTGTTGCCATAATGGTTTTGTTGCATAAGGAATTTTAAACTATTAAAGGAATAGTGTGTATCTTAGTTAAAAGAACTCTCTTGTGATAAGCATATGCACTTGTTGTTAGGGTTTTGCATGGAGAGATAATGGAAGGGGCCTTTTTGCAAATTAGGTATAGTTTAAGTACTTAATTGCACCTTTCTTAATATTAAGGGATTTTTTGCACATAAGGTACAATACAAAGGGGTAACATGTATTTTAGCCTTAAAATTAAACTAACTATGATCCAAATTGACTAACTTCCAACTAGGTTTCCACAAACTGACATGGGTTTCACGTGTATATATAATTTGTATATCTTTACATTAGAAGTGATTATAATATAATATTATTGTAATAATATATTAATATCTTTTTAAAATTTATATTAAATTTCCTTTTTTTTTAAATTAGATTTAGTATAATATATAATAATATATTAATTATTAAATTTAATAATATATTAATATAGCATTTTATTATTAATGATGTACGATAATGGTTTCCATCTGCATTTTATTTGCAACAAGAAAAGTAAAGCAAGAGAAGAAGTGCTAGTGATACCAATATCTACATGGGCTTTTCTTGGACTTGAGAGGAATCAGCATAAGTTTCTGAACCCTTTTTTCATTGGTAGGTAAAAATGCTGGACCAATGTTTGATCCTTGTATATCCTACTACTTGATCAAAGGATTTGCTTGCTCAATACTCCCTCCTTGTATTTTAGAAAAAAAACTTATTTCTATTTGGAATAAAGTATAAATCACTCACAAATTATGAAGTGATTGAATTTCACTTTAAAAAATTATGAAAAATAGATGAATTATTTTTTTAAAAAATACAAAACTTGAATTGTACCCCACATTCACTAAGTTAACAAAAAATATTAACAAAAATTATAAATTATTTCCAATAACTATAGAATGATTATATTTTACTTCCACTGACTTAAAAAACTTATAAATCAAACCCTTTAATTATATAACACTTGCAATTAATATCTATTATTTATTTAATTAATTATTTTATTAAATTATATAATTTTTAATAAAATTTTTAAACATGAATTATAATATTATTAGAATTATCACATAATTTTTTGGGCATAATTTTTATATTATATAATTAATAGAAATTAAATTAAATATATAAAAATTTAATTAAATTCTTGAAAATGAATTATGAAATTATATGCAAAATATTACACAATAAATTAACACATAATAATATTATAATTCATATTTATTAGTTAATAAAAAATTACATATTGCATAATTTTATAAAATGATCAATTAAAGGAATGATAGACGTTAACTACAATTAAAATTATAAGAAAAAGATAATGAATTAAAGGTTTTTAAGAGATGAACTTAAAATCAAAACAGCGATCAATTTCAATTCATTAAAAGTGGAAAATAAAATCGTGTTATGAATTAATTATTTTCTTAATGATATGTATAAAAAGTTTAAAATTGTAATAAATTTATAAGAAAATGTGTCAAACAAATGAAGTAAACTTACTAATTAATATAATCTCTTTCTAAAATTAGATGTATTAGTTTAAATATAAGCATTACAATGATTTAAATCTTAAAGGAATAAAAAAAAGATAACTTATAAACTCTATAATTATAAAATTTTAAATAAAGTAAATTATTGAAAAACTAAAATGGTAAATAGAAATTATTGTTTATCAATACTATGATCATTGTTGTGTTAAATTAAATTGAATATAACCATATAAAATAAAAATGATAAGTTTTTAGTCTTTTTTCATGTAGTGTAGCATTTATATTTATTTTAGTTCATCACTTAATATTTTTAATTCATATTATATGAAATAAGTAATTAATTCATAGAAAAAAAATTGGATAATGGTGTTTAATATTGAATAATATTAATAAACATGAATTATAATATTATTGTATGTTAATTTATTATGTTATTTTTTACACATCATTTTACAATCTATTTTTAAATATTTAATTAAAATTTTATATATTTAATTTTTTAAGTGCATAATATAAAATTCTGTATAAAAAATAATATGATAATCTAATATATAATAATATTATAATTCATGTGTAAAATTTTTTTAAAAATTATATAATTTAATAAAATAATTAATTAAATAGATAATGGATGTCAATTGTAAATTTCATATAATTAAAAGATTTGATTTGCAATTTTTTAAAATTAGTGAAAGTAAAATGTATCCATTCCATAGTTGGTGGGATAGTTTGTAATTTTTCCTAATGTTTTTCTTTTAATTTATTAATAAAATTTAAGTTTTGTATTGTTTTAGAGGGTAATTTATTTGTTTTCATAATTTGTGAGGTAAAATTCAGCCATTTCATAATTGATGACAATAATTGGTATTTTTTAATTTTATTTATCTATCATCTAAAAAAATAAAATTGAATTTAGTATTTTTTTAAATTTACCCCTATTAGATATTAGATATTCTAATATATTCTTAACAATTTATATATCAATTATTTTTTATTAAATAAAAAATTAATAAATTATAATTCTTTTCTATTTAAAATTTAAAATTAAAGTTAGTTATTTATTACTATGCTTATTTCATGTACACTTACCATGATAGATCAAAGGAATCCGAGGCGTAGAAAATTATTTTATGATAAAATGATATAAAAAATAAATTAATCATCATGTTATTTCTAATTCCCAATTTATAATGAACAATAGTTGGCAGCAGCGTTAGCCCTTGAAACCTTTTGAAAATACTGCCATCGCCCCCCGCCCCCCCGGGGGGCCACCTCTTTTGATTAACAACACGCGAGTTCAATGCTGAAGTTAAGGTGCTCCGTATTTTGTGATTTTTTAAAAAAATATTATCACTCTCTAATAAATTATGAACAACTACTTTTACTATTAATCTAAGTATTAATAAATACTTTTATTTACGGATAAAATTAGTTTTTTAAAAAATTGTAAAATAATTAAAAATTACTTCCTAAATTATAAAGTTTCAATTCTACTTCTAAAAAATAATTTGTATATACAATTTCATTTATTCTTATAGATATTTTTTCATTGAATAGTATAATTCAAGGATGAAATTATATGTAAATATAATTATTCAAAAATTAAATTATAATTTTATATAATTTACAAATCATTTTACTATCATCATACAATTTTAAAAATAAAATTATTAATTTTGTGAGATTTATATTTACGAGTTCCTCTATTTTATATGCACTCTAGTATTAATATCTTTTTCAGGTAAACTTCATTCTGGTATTATACTTTGGCACAATTTATGACTTTCTTAAATTTAACTCAAGATTTATTTTTTTTTCACGAATTTTCCTTTTAATGTTTTGAGGACGTGTCATGTGAGGATAGGGCTGTAACAAAAGATTAGTGAGCGTAGCACCAGCCTCCTAGATTCCGCGGATGCCCTTGACGGGCAAGTCGGCGCAGGGTTAAAGAGATGGGTAATATCGGGATCTATAAGTGGACTCAGATGGCCTCTAAAATTGAGATGCAACGCAACCCTCATAAGCTCCCAGATCCTTCTCTCGCTACGCTCTCTCTCTCTGTCTGAAGCCTCCCAATACAAATTTCTTCTTCTCCCTTCTCATTCTCCTATATATATAACTCTCCTTTCAAAATCTTCTTCCCGCTCCATTTCCTACATCAGTTCTCTGTTACTCTAATTCCCTAATCCTCGATTCGAACCCTAATTCGCGGTAAGAAGGTTCGTAATCGTTTGTTGAGATATAGGAATCGAACCTTTTTGTAATAAAAAAAAAAAGGGATCAAACCTCTTAGGGATCGAGTACGTGGTAATTATCACAATTCCCACTACTTGAAAATTAAAAGAATGCAATTTAGGGTTGTTGCTGTATGCCGTTTGATTATTCTCCTTTGAACTGAAATCTGAACAAAAGAACTAGATTCATATACTATTGATATTAATTTTCTATATTTGTTCTCTGTTTGGTATCTGTATCGGCCAAAAGGACACGAATTTTTAGTTCGTTGAAACGTATGGCGGATCAGGGATTGGAAAGCAGCCAACCAATAGATCTATCGAAGCATCCTTCTGGGATCGTTCCTACCCTCCAGTGAGTACCACCTTGATTGCGGTTCCATCAGATACAGAAAATTATTCGTGATTTTGAGATGTGGGTTAGCGTTCTTGTAACTGTAATCTGAAGTGATATAATCATCCAGCATCCGGCGGATGTTCCTTGATGGTGGTTTATTCATTATGCACAATATATACGCTTGATATGCTTTGTTTTCGATACTCAGAATTCAATATTGAAAAATAACCCCATCATATCTTCTGTAAGTGGATGATTAATTTTTTTGCTTTAATTCTTGACTGGTATTGCTTTGGGTTTGCCCTAAGTTTTATGGGAGGAATATTTAGCTTTGATAACCTTGATTGGGCTAAAAACTATCTTAGGTCATGTTCCTTTGTTCTAATTCGCTAATGGTGATTATTTTTCCTAACTAGACTGCCTTTCGCCATTTTTACATGTACTAGCTCAGCTCTTTTACCCATATCTGTTTTGCATTCGCAACTTCAATTTTGCAATCCTTTTATCATGAGAAAATTTCATCTTTTCTGAGCATGAATTTAGAGAATCCATTTTTGTCAGTCCTGTTGTTGTGATGTTATGTTACCGTTAATCAATTTAATTGTCTTTTACCATGTAAAGTTTGTAGATTTTGTTCAGACAAGTTCTTCAGATTCTCAGTCTGTTTCGAGTTTTTATTTTTTTAGCACCATCTAATCAGCGGATTTTGTGACTTAAAGCTGTGCGGATGCAAATAAAATTGTAACTGAGTTTTTAGTGTAATTAGATCCAAGTGTGCATGAGTTGGAATAGTAATTTTGTCTCCTAGTTATACTGAAATTTTTAGATAATACTCTGTTTCTACATCAGGAATATTGTGTCAACAGTCAACTTGGACTGTAAGCTGGACCTTAAAGCAATTGCACTTCAAGCTCGTAATGCAGAGTACAACCCCAAGGCAAGTATTGTGTTACGGCAGGGAATATCACTTAAACTCCATACACACCAGAACAGAACAAAGGAAGTTGAATAGATGCTTGTTCATTTGTTGAATTATATATCGTCTAAACTGCTGATTGCTTCCCTGAAATTGCTGTGATTCTATCTGTTCTAGGGGGGGGGGGGGGAATAGGTTGATTTCAAGATATTATGTTATAGCTACCATCAAAGGAATTATTTTGTAGTTTTCACTGCCCTTCTGCAGTGCAAAATTGGGGGATCTCATGTATTAGATAATCATGTTACACTAGATTATTGCTCATTTGTGGTTCTATAATGTGATTCTTTGCAGCGTTTTGCTGCTGTTATTATGAGAATAAGAGAACCCAAAACAACCGCACTCATCTTTGCATCTGGAAAGATGGTAAGTTCCTTTGTAACAGCAAGTGCCTTTAAGCATTGTTGTAGAAGTGATTAGTGAATTTTACTTTAGGTTGTATTTGTCAGGTCGTGGTTTTAAATTCCTTCTCTTTTGTGATTTTTATCAATATTAAAGCAAATTGAATTGAATAGTGCGAATTGTACAATTTCAACTATCATGACCTTTTGTTTAAAGGCTTCAGCAGCTTCTTCCATTGGAAATGATGAGTTGATACTTCAGTTGTACATATTTCTTATGCTTTCTATTTATAAATGCTGTGATTAGGTCTGTACTGGAGCTAAGAGTGAGCAACAGTCCAAATTGGCAGCAAGGAAGGTATGGAATCATTCTTTTTTGAGTTCTTTCATGTTGTTTGTCGTTGATATTTTTCATATAAAGCTCTATTGGAATGGAGAACCATGCTATTGCAATGGTTTAAGCTTATTCATTTGATCCTATAGTTTGAAGTAGAAGAAGCCCCATACTATGGAAGGGGGTGGAATTGTTTTGCCACATGTTTATCTCGTTAGTATATTGAAGGAGGTTGGAATGTTTTAGTCACATGTTTAAAGACTACACGCATGATACTCTCTTAATTGGCAATGGGGAAGTTTTCTGTTCTTAGAAACTTAAGGAAGTATTCCAACTTACCATTTTTATATTACAGTATGCACGAATTATCCAGAAGCTTGGTTTCCCAGCCAAATTTAAGGTATTGCTTCAAACTTCTTTTCAGGATAAAACAGTTTAATTTTAAATGGTTCATCATTTCTTCCACACAAGTAATTTTTCTGTTATTGTGCATTAGGATTTTAAGATTCAGAACATTGTGGGGTCCTGTGATGTCAAATTCCCCATAAGACTTGAGGGTCTTGCTTATTCCCATGGTGCTTTCTCAAGTGTAAGTGCTGAGCTAGAGAGTTGTTATTATCTGCTCTTTGTGATTGCAATGGACCTACATTTGTTCCAAGTATTTCTGGTACAGATATTCCTTATTCTGTCTTTTAACAGGTTTTCTGGTTCCTGTTTACTGATGTGATGTAGTATTATTAAGATATAAAGGATCTGCATTTGAGAAATGATGATTACATCATTACTTATGTGTCTAGTGCTTGTCTAACACAATTAGTTTGGTTTTGGTGTATTCATTAATATGGACTAAAATGAAACAAATCCTCTCGAGGGGTTATTTGTTGATATACCTAAGTTTCAAAAGTGTGATTATTGCCCTAAGGCCTAAATTACACAGGTGGTGCAAATGAGGCCCAAGTTATATCTGTGTCCATATGTATAACAGAAATCTCAAGTGCTATAAGGGGTTAGTTGCATCACTTGTGTGGTTAAGGGGTCAGTTTCACACTTGGAACTTGCGTTTGTTGGAATTTAGCCAAAGTAATGCTTGGTGTTCATTGTAAATTCAAATTCAAATTTTGCATTTTGTCCGTAGCACTGGAGGTGAAAGCTTATGTTTATTTACATTTGCCTATTCTAATTCAAGTGTCAAACTAATTCTAATTTCCATGACACTTGAAAAATATGAATTTTGTGTCCCAATAACTTTAATAAATGATTTAGTGCAACCTAACGCATCACCTTTGCAGGAATGATTGAATATCACTTCGGAATTTTTAAGGTTAAAACTGCCAGACAATGGATTCTTTCTAAATAATAGATTCAATTGCAGATGTGTACTTTGAACATGTTAAATAGGAAATGGTAGTCCAAATTATGTTAAAATAAGCTTCTTTATAGAAAAAAAAATTATATAATCATAATTAGCAGAGTCGGGAGAAATTGTTAGATCTTCTAATTTTATTTCTCAAACTGAGTTTCTTGCATTGGGGTATTAATAGTAAATATAATGAGCATAATTTGTCATCATGCTTCATGTATTGGTGAAATTATAGATTATAGGTGATCAGAAGGTTCATTTTCATGATGTTTGTCTGTGCATTTTTCCAGTTGAATGCAGTGTCCTTATCTTAAAGTTGTGGAATGAGGAATATATGTTAACTCCTTACCTTTTTTTGTGGTGATTAGTATGAACCAGAGCTGTTTCCTGGACTGATCTATCGAATGAAGCAGCCCAAGATAGTTCTACTCATATTTGTTTCTGGAAAAATTGTTCTTACTGGAGCTAAGGTAGTCATCTAAAACTATTCCTAAGCTATATTTTACATTTTACCTCTTTCTTATCTAGTTGTTTGGATTATTGATATTGATATTGTTTATATTGCCCTGCATTCAGGTGAGAGATGAGACTTACACAGCCTTTGAGAATATTTACCCTGTGCTTACTGAGTTTAGGAAGAACCAGCAATGGTATGTGCATAGCTCTCTTTGAAAACATATACAGGCTGTTTTTGTTTACTTGTGGTGATGTTATTAAGTTTCCATAATTGTGCTTGTATACTTCATATATAATATAATATATATATATATATAGATTGCATCTGCATGTGATACAGGACCTTTTTCCGATGCCTTACCTTAGGCATAAAGATAATAACCGCTTGAAATGTTGGTCATGTAGTTCTGCAGTTTTTCAGAATGTATATATTGGTCTAAATATATTGTATAACTGTTAACACATGAAATATATTCAACATGTCCAAGACTGTTGAGTCAATTCTTATATTATCAAATGGGCACAAATGTGAGGGCAACATAATGAGTTCTTGTGGTTCCAATTAAAAGTCTCTCCGTGACTTGGTTAGAATTTGGAATTTTGTACAACTGTGAAACAGTTGAGTAAATAATATTAATTCACAATAGTTTAAACATCTTATCTTTGAGCATTTATTTGGTTTGAAAACTAATGTCTTGTCTGAATATTTTGCTATTGTGGCAGAAGAGCCGTTGCAATGAATGGAACTTGCACTGTATATATTAAGACAAAGGAGATATCTGGATGTGGATAAATTCGATGAAGTCGTTTGTCTTGTCAAGCCTGTTTCTCCTTTGAGTTTTGATGTAGTAATATTGACTTTCAAAAAAAGTGAAAACATCACTTTTCCTTTCATGGCTACATTTTTTAACTTTTTCCTCCCCTTGATGCTGTTGCATATACTTGTTAAGTGTTATCTTTCATAAGTTTTTCACAGAAACAGTATGGAACGTCCTATGTTTTCTTATTCTTAATTGTTTCCAAGAATCTCGAGCCTTCTTAAGACCTCTGCAAGCTAATTTGTTCGAAGATAATTTATTTTTAAATTCATGAAGAAGATACTGACCAAGTAATTAATAATAATTTTGTTGTTAATTTAAAGATATATAAAAAAATATATATCTTTAAATTAACAACAAAATTATTCTTAAAAAATTTTCGGAGGGCTTAAAAAACTTAAACTAATTCAATGTGATAAAACTGATGCTACAGGAGAATATATAACGAGACGAAAAAATTAAAGCGGATCATTTACTGTTTTATTCTGCTAAAACAGGACGTAAAAATCAATTCTAATTAATACCATAGCTCAATCATGATAAACAAACCGTATCAGAATTATAAGGGCAACCTTGACCTTTTTGTCCTATGAAAGTTTGCCAACCCCAAAACAAATTCCAGCAGTTAGCGATGAATCCTATGCAGGTTAGGATCGAACAGTATTTGATTCCAAAAAAAGTCACTGGGATTTATTGCTGCTAATCTATATACAGATATTTCGATTTTGACACCAATTTCTATTTCATTTACAATATCATCCTACATGTTGTCATCATTCTTTATTCCGCCTTCCCTTCCAGAAATCATGTTGATGAAAGTCTTTGTGGCTTGGCCAACCGCTCTTGAAGTCTTTCTTGCAGCTCCAGCAACAACAGGTTGCAATGATATTATGGGTAAATTTGCCCTCTCCTCAATCATGGCTATGTCATACCAAAAAGTAGAATCAGACCAATGACAAAGAAAGCAAGGAAAAAAAAATTATGTACAACAATAAAAAACCAAATCCTAAATACCTCCTCTTGTCATGTATTAGAAGTCCTTGTATTTAATTATTCTCTCTATTTGATAATTATATACTTATTTGAATTTTGAAATTCGCCCAGTACCTTAAAATAATGGCTTTTCATGAGAAGGTAAGTCTTTGTGATGTCTACTCAGTTTTTCTTCACTACTGCTTTGTTTGAGAGGGATGCTAATTATAATTCTAGCTGCATCAGTGCCACTTTCGAGTATACTTTTATATTTGAAAGTTGAAAAGTTTCCTCATAAAAGAATTCAAAAAATGACACCCAGAGAACCTTTCAGACCATTTAAATTGAAGATTATATCTTCTATATATTATTTTGATACTAGAGATTAGCACAACTTGACTAGTGTCATGCTTTAATTTAATGTCACAAATTTTCTTTGGCCGGTCCCAAGCCCAAATAAAGGAGAGAGATGGTCCATGGCCAAAATATAACTTTGTTGAATCTATTATGACATAGTCTTGATTTGATTGCACTAAGTCTCGGATTGAACAATAACGTCAAATGATCCATGTAGGACTCCACATTAGAAGCACAAAACATGGTTGTTTTACCAACGAATTCTCATATAATTGTCTCAGAATGCATGAGAGACCTTGGCTGTCACAAGAAACTAAACTTCTACAACCGTAGAAAAATAGGTAAAATATGACTATCTTTTCCTACCATATTGTTATATTTTCTCTTCTCATGTTAGTGTAGAGGGGCGGAGTGGCTAAATGCTTTAGCAAAAATCAATAAGAACAAAAAAGAATAAAGATTAAACAACGAAAACTAAAATAATAGAGAAAAAGGAATCCGAGAAAAGGCATGCACATACATATGGTTTGTTGGTGAGCTAGAGTACTAATTTGTCGGACTCCAGTTTCTGCTGCTCGCAAAGCTTGAGCTGACTTGCTGACCCCGTCAGCAATTTCCTGGCTGGAGTCCAAACAAAAATAATATTAATATGCAATGTATGAAATTGAAAGATAATCATTAATGGGAGGAACACCACATATACTTTTCATCCTAAGCAGCTACCCACTGCCTAAATTCGAAAATGCACTTTGAAGGATTTTCTGTTCTCTTACTACTCTTCAAATTTCAATAGTAGAGTCTGATCACATAAATAAGCTCATCTACATGCACAATCCTCAATCCTCCAAAACATGAAACAAAAAGAAGTCTAATACCCTCTTCAGTTGGGGATGATGACAAAGATACCATAAACAGTAAATACAGAACTATGCTTCCTAAAATACAATCTGTAGAATATATGATTTCTTTAGAGTGATAGTGTTTGATCATATCTCCTCATCTATACGCACACATTATATCATCCTCCAGAAACCATGTGAACAAAAAGGAAAAAGGGAGGAAGAATGCTACCAAGGACAGAAACAAATATTGTATGCCAAGATTCAATCTAAATATGGGGACTGGGACACTAAATGGACAAATATAACAACAACGACTACATAGATAAATTAACAGAGTAAAATTTTATTTAAAAAATTGACAAGAAACTCAAGGACACCAAATGGAAATGATATTCATCATAAATAATTTTGCCAAATCATATGTAGCTTATGAAAGGATTATAATAAAGATCCCTTATCAAAATCACATTTTATCATGATCTGTTTTCTTTCCAAAGCTATTGGTACACTTCTTCTGAAAATAGTAAAATAACACGTAATTTGTGTTGTATATCAGTCAACCTTCCATAGCATGCATCATTTTTATGAAAAAATTTACATCTCCAAACACTAGTGAAGACAACAGACCAACAGATGACATTTTGAAGCGGCTGGCAACATGAAAAGAGGCCATACCACAAATGAGCGTCATTTTACTTTTTCCAAGTCATGCATATCCATGTTCTAAAGATACTATGCAACTATAAATATGGGTCCAGAACAAAATAATGAAGGTATGCAAAGGAGAAATTACAGACCCTTGAAACTAAGGGAAATGTTCTTTAAGAAATTATAACTACCAACTCAGAATTACGAATGACATCTAGGAACAAAAAGCCATTACTTGTGCCAAACTAATAAATGGAAAACATGCTAAGAGGACTTCCACAAAATATATATATAGCAGAGTTGTTAACTTACTATGTTGAATACAAAAGAACAATGTACTGTAATTAAATTTGGGACACATCAGACCTTCCAAACTAATAGCCCTAAGCTTCACTGTATTTTCTATTGCTTATGAACCATAATCTTATTAATGTACCAGATGCAGATTTTACTAACCTCTAATTACTTTGGGCAAGAAGGAAAAGTTAATCTTCTGTGTAGCAAAGTACACAGTGTGAGTGGACTGACCAAGCCAAAAAAATAGCCACCATAAGAAGAAGAAGAATAAAATGAAGCATATTTCCACCTCTGCTTGGCACAATGAATCATACCTGTCAAAGCAGGATATTCAATAATATCCACCTATCAGACTGAATACCCTTAATGGGTCATTAGTTTCTTCTTCCACCAAATGAGCCTAATTCATCTAAGCTGTTGAGAGTTATAATAAAATCATTCTTGGGCCTTCTACTAATAGCTGAAGCTTCTGGGAACAATTGCCACTTGATATGGTATGAAAGCTTCTAGACTGGAAAACCGGGATCCAATTCTTCAGCACAAGACGCTATGTGCATGCTTCAAGCCCAAAGGGCTATAATGTGAAGGGTTTGTTAAGAGTTATACTGAAATCAGTCTTGAACTTTTTCCTAACAACTTAAGCTTTTGGAAACTACTCACATTTGGTATAAGCATTGATGATAATGAGAAGTACTGTAATATAAAAGTTGATTGCATGAAAGCAAGGAGTATGGTACAATGCAGGGGCCAGCACCATATTTGTTTTTAAGTTGCCTGTGGGAATTCGAACCTTGGAAACAAAAAATAAAAAATCCTAGCATTAATAATAATTAGATTAGATGTTTCAAAGCCATATTTTTCATCTGCCAACTCATTCAGGTAATTTGATTTTACATGCCAATTGGATTACCGACACAAGGAATAGTTATAGCAAAGCCAAATTATAATCGATGAAAAGCATTTAATCACAGAGCACATTTTTTCTGTAAATCCAGACTGCTGGGATGTGCCTCATAACAATTGTATGTTAGGGCAGTTCCCATATCCAGAGATTAAAAAAAAAAAAAAAGAGCCCTCAGGTTTTCTTGTTGTTATAGTCACCATGTGGAGGCTGTTCCCATGTACAGCAAAATTTATATCTACATTTCATGATATAAAGAATGGACTAATTATGGGACAATGGTAACCGTGATTTGCCAATAACAATCAATATAAAGCAAGATTTGGAAAGAACTAATTAAAGAATTATACAAGACAAAAGAACAAATGGATAAATTGAAGTGAAGTATTATTTTTACCTTAGATCACTTAGTTCTAGTGTAAGATCACTGATTTCCATGCCTGAGAGCCTAATAGCAGCCATGGTACTTGGGAGTTCCTCACGAGCAGTATCTGCCAGCTTTGAAAGAGATATTGCAGCATTTCTCATTGCCTAAAAGGATATGAAAAAAATATATGGAAAGTGGTTAGAATCTGTTCAAGATGTGTAACTATATATATAGAGAGAGAGAGACAGAGAGTATGTTCAGAGTCCAGATCTTGACACTAAATGAATACAGAAGTATCATGCACACACACAAAAACAATAAAAACTCATAGTTATGACCGCACAAAGTTATTTGAACACGGAATGGGATAAGATGTGGGTGTAGCCAAATTAAATTCAAACACAATCAAACAGAAGACCAAAATCGTGAAAAAGAAGACCTAACAATATTCATAGTGAATGAGGAAATTTCAATTTGCAACATATTTTACCCACTAAAAAAGAAATTCTCAAAATCCAAGTGAAATAAATAATAAATTATAGAAAAGAATTTACTGAATCCTAGACCAGAGAGACATGCATTACAGTCACCAAGTCCCCAATACGATACATAAATAAACAAAGGAACTACATTTTTTGGTACCAGAAATATCAGACACTTGGACTATGTCAGGCAGAGTTTCAAATAAGGTATGAGTAGTTATTGACATGCTATGCATGTATTCCAGTACCCCAATCATATCTTGTCATGCTATGTTATTTCCCTCCTTGCATATCAAGTTACAAATTTTGTCTTTATCAGCCTTATCAGTCTTCTATGCTGTAAGCTTTTGGGATAGACCTCAACAAGTGGATATCAAGAGTAATGGTGATGTGAGTGTGTCAAGCCAGACCAGTCATCTCATGCATGATTAGTTTAGATTGCATTGCACCATGATATGTCTTGAAAATTTTGTTGATACTATGAAGGGTGGATTTATGAATTTCCACCTGCTAAGTGGTATCAATGTTTTCAAGCAAATGATTGAATTGTTTTATCTTAAACCATCCTTTGGGATTTACATGCATAGCATGTTCTTGGGGGTGTGACAGTTGGATAGATTTACAAAGGAATTTGACACCGATATTAGATCTTTGATAGAATGGTTTCCTTGGTGTTCTATTGTATTTTTATTTTATTTTTTTAGTTTTCCAGCTACCTTTGAGGATTCCTTAACCTCTTTTTTAATTTTACTTTTTGTTTTCCACCAACCCCTTGAGGATCCCTTATCTTTTTTTTTTTTTTTTTTGTGTGTGGGTGAGTGGGTGTGTATTTTTCACCTTTCTTTAATAATATTCTTTTTCTGTAAAAAAAAAAAAAATCCCAAAATGAATCAGGAAAAAGCAAATTAAGACTTGAAGAGTCCTAGACCAAAAAATTGAAGAATGATTTACATGTATACATGCCAGACCAAAGATGTCTATATGGATTATGATAAAAAATGAAAAGAATTCAGCCAATTCAATAGAAACAACAACTCAGATTTTGGGTGAAATGCCAATGATAGACAAAAAACGGTACATCATGTTGCAGAAGAGAAGAAATTATAGGATTGAGGAGCAAGGAAAGACAATAAAGAAGCAGAAAACGAACCAAAAGAACAGGCTTTCCCGTCCACCAAAGACAATTCCAATCCCCTATAGAAATTTGAAACAAGGGAAGGAAAGAATAACAAACCCATGAGATGGACTTCCAAGGGCTTTTGTGAGTCACACTATTCCTCACTGAAGCATCCCACTATTCTGATGAAGGCATGCTTACTCGTAATTACTCTATGCCATAAACAAACTATTTCCAAAGAAAACATCCACAACCATTTAGCAGCCAAAGCAAATTTATTGGAAGTCAGACTATCGATATGTACACCTCCATTTCTCTTTGCCTTTGCAATGTACATCCCAACTCAACCATTTTAATTTAAATTATCTTCTAAAGTTCTTGCTTCCATGTTCCAAACCATCTTATAATATTTTCCTTTTTCATACTAGCCTAAAAAATGCTATCTTTCAATTATGTTGATGTTCAGTAATGTTAAAAGTAATATTTAGATAGATTATATTACAGGCTTAGGTCATGTCATGGACTTCCTTATCTAACATCCAAAGTCAAGGGTTTTGGAGTCTTTATATATTCTTAGTAGCTCTGTGAAAAAATAGAGCATTAAGGTTAAGTATTCTGTAATTCAGCTATCTTACTTTAATTTAATAAGATATTAGAGCTTTCTCTTCCAACTCTCTCTAGCCTCTCCCTACTTCTTCCACCTCCTAAATCCTAATTATTTTCTCAACATAATATTAAAGCAGAATCATCTGCCTTGAACCTGTTGGGTGCTATGCTTCCGGCAACCTAAAAAGGTTGAGTTGCCACTATTAAAAGGAAAAAAGAAATAGCTTTTTTATCACTTCTATTTTGCTATCCAATAGTTGAGTTAAGAAAAATAGAAAAATAGACTTGAGTCAGGCCACAACAACTACTATTGTTCAGCAAGCTTGCTCTCCAGGATCAGAAGAGGTGGTGATTGGTGGCCAGAGGTTAAAGTTCAGCGGCCAGATGGTTGATGATCCACTGCAGTTTGGATGCAACTTGGGGGACTTCATCTTAATCTGAAACATTTCAGGTAGCTTTAGTGACTGAAAATCAGATCTGTGTAGACCAAAGCTACCTGAAATGCCTTAGACTGAGACAAAGTCCCTCCAAGTCGCATTCAAACCACAGCAGATCATCAACCATTTGGCTGCTGAACAACAACCTCTGGCCACCAATCCCCCACCTCTTTGATCCCGGAAAGCAATGTCAATTAAAGGTTGTATCCTTCAATTATGTTGATGTTCAGTACCATCAATCTCTTAAGGACTTCTGCTACAACTCATCACCCCATATAAGAAGCTATATTTGAAAAACATGCCTGGTTATAGAGTAGTGTGTCTTTGCAATGTTCTGCTATCCAAAGAAACACCCAAGGGTTCAACATCAATATTTTTGTTATTTCACACTCATCCATAGTGAGATGTTTATATAAAATATATAACAGCTGAGGTGACTTTGCTTCTCATGACAACATCAAGAACTCACTTTCAGAAAGAAAATACCAACCTTCAATGCACATTGAATTTCAGACAAATCTGTATATGCATCAACTCTTAAAAGCCATTATTAGAATTTTCAAATAATTTGTAAGAATGTAAGGAAAATAAGCATATTGATAATAAAATGACATCTGTCAATGCTGTGGTTGTGCGGTATGATAAAAAAAAAAATTGATATATCCATCAGTATGAACTTTAGAGGCTTTTTCAAAATATCTCCTTTTTGTTGATTTTCATCTGGATAACTGTATTTAATGATCTGATTCAGAGTTTGTTAGAATTATGTTTGGAAAGCATCTTAGATTATGATTGATTCTAGGTTACATTATGGGCTTAGGGCTTGCTTGTCTTAATTTTAAGGATATTAGTCTTTACGTTTCTTATGTGTTCAATATAAATAGAGCACTGGGGTTTTCTTTTATTGTATTCAGCCAATATATCATTCAATAATATATTTAAAAGTTTTCTCTTCAACTCTCTTGTCTAGCCCTTCTTCTACCTTCCAAATCCCAA
This sequence comes from Sindora glabra, assembly GCA_020226215.1. Taxonomy (NCBI): domain Eukaryota; kingdom Viridiplantae; phylum Streptophyta; class Magnoliopsida; order Fabales; family Fabaceae; genus Sindora; species Sindora glabra. The sequence goes on from CM035226.1 coordinate 67,247,283, forward strand.
AAATTTTCCTCAACAGTGTTTAAACTACTTAAAGTATATAAATTTCTTCCACTACAATTAAATTATCTTGTTTTGTAAATAGTTAGGGACAGTGGTTAGTTAGACAAATGGGAATATAAAGAAACAGGATGACATGTTCTTTGTAGCATATGGATACTGCAGCAACGTGTATTGTTGTGTGGCACCATTTACAGCTATATAACAGTTCTCCAAATCCAAACTCTTTATTTTCATTTTTAGAATCCGAAACAATGAACATCAGAATAGCACTAAAAAAACCCATTCATTAAATTTTCCTCATAAAATCCAAATACTTCTGACTCCAATTTTATTTTATCACGTATGGCTGTTGCCTGAAACTCTGTAAGTAATAATCTTTATTCTTTAGAGAAGGCATACTTTCATCTTTGAAATCCCTATTTTCTGATTTTAACCAATATGTGAAGGCTCAGTATTGCAAATCAATCAAAGAACACACATGAAACTAGGCATACTTCCATCTTCCAAATTTCTATTTTCAGTTTTTAACCAAATTTTAACCAAATATGCAAAATCTAAATCTTGCATATAAATCAAAGGGAAAATACACAAACCTTGGCATACTTTCTTTTTCTAAATCCCTACTTTTTGATTTTACTTGATACGTGAAATCTAAATCTTGCAGATAAATAAAAAAGAAAACACATAGACCTAATTTATGAACGGTGAATGCCTAAATCCTACTTCAAACCATAGTGAGCAGGTTTCCTAAACTTGCCTGACATCAAAACATTACGTCAAAATACCAGGAATGAATAAATTTCTCTTTTAAGATGGTGCACAAGATGATTAATACCAAAGGCAGCAGTTCATTTGTAGCCCTCGGAACTAGGCATCAAATGTCATTTTTCTGATGGCAATGCTAGTAAATCAAATAATGTCAAAGAATACAAACAAGTAATCCTTGTAAAACATAACCTAAATTGGGAAAGTCATGCCAGAAGATGTGATAAAAATGCCAATGACTCACAAATGTCATTAAAATTTTTAAACCTTCAATCCATACAGTAAAGGGTCAACATTTGGCATTTTGTTTCAAAGAATTATGTGAACAGAAGCACTTAAAAACTAGTGTATGATATAAAAATGCAGCAATAAAGTGAAGAAACTCAAGCAAAAATACCCTAGAACTTTATTTTCAATCACTGAATCACTTACAGTATATAAGTTCTACAGTATCTGCACCTACCAGTACAAGATAATAGAAATAAACATGCACAACCTAAGAACTATATCAAACATATAGATCTTAGATGTACCAATCTAAATGTATGATAAGAAATACTCATGACAATATAAAGTGAAAAATATAAAGTAAAGAACTATACCTAGGGGTGGGGATAAAGAAAGGGGATTCTAGGACAACTTACAAAGAGTGTAGGGACTGCAGCAAAAACAAGGCTGGTGAATGCCACAGAAGTCTGCAGAGACAAATAGCATCATTTATTAGTTAGAAAGAAAAATATAATAATTCAAGTTCAAAGGTAAAGGATTGAGGACAAAAAGTATACAGCTTGCTCAAAGGATAAGTTTTCCAATGAGTTCGTGGCAATAACAGGTAAAATCCTTTAGCTAAAAGTATTGTAATTACATATTTCTTTTTGCCTTTTAACATATTGACATGGTTCTTTTTGAAATAGCCAACGTTGTTGACTGACATCTCAATTGTCATTGTGATGCTGATACATAAATCACCCTCAACTTTAACATATCAATATTCAGTATTCACACATTTCTAAACACTAGTACATATTAAATGCACAGCGTCATTAGTACAGGCAGATCAGTCTAGAGAAGAATATTCAGCAAGGCATCCAATGAAGTTGAAAAAAAAAAAAAAGTCATAACATCAACTATATAAGTCAACTGACTTGGTTATTAAATTTTCAGTTGATGTAACACTTAGAAAGAAATCATTTAAGAAAATATCGGACAACAATGAAGCAAGACAGAAGTGTGAAAATATATAACAGCACGTTTGTTCCTAATCAGTGACTTCTTATTCATTACATCGAACAAAATATGCGAGAATCATTCAAATAGTTAACTGGAACATAGTCCTGCTCCCGCTTTTTGGTACTTCGTTCATGGATGATTGGCTACCCATGCCTTTTGGTTTTGCATTTCACAAAAATATGACAGGAAATATATTGATTAGTTTTGGTATCCAAAACTCTACACCCAAAATTTTGAAATAGCTAAAGAACCCTATACCCTCAAAGTGAACATTTCTATTTCTCAAATTCATTGCCCGACTTTTCATTTGATATTCCTACTTGATCCTAAAAAATGCCATAAATCAAACGACTTTCCTAAGTAACTCGAAATTGAAAACATCGGAAAAAGGATGATTACAACACCATGATAATGGCACAAAAGAACCAAGAATCAGTCAATATTAGATTTTATGGTCATCATATAATCATTAAGAATAAGTGTGTCTGTAATGAAAACCCAAAACAGTTTCCATCAGGGATTAAGTTATTCGTACCGTACACGCAATGAATGCAAGGAGAAAGAAAACTTGGTCACTCAAGCTTAACTTGGCCACGTGAGATGCAAATAATGGGATAATGGGATTTCCCACTTCACTCTGCATATTTTCATTTTCAACAGTTGCTTCGACAGAAACCTTCTGTATATTTTCCAGCCCACGATCACTACTACGCGAAGAACAACATACAGCGAAATGAGATGATTGAGAATGAAAATTTAAGAAGAAAGAGGTGGGCCAATTGGGTTTTCTTCCTATCAGTAAAGTCTTCAAATTTTTTGGCGTTGAAGAAGGAATGGGAGCATAGAGACGACAAGGATGCGTGGTTAGGATGAAAGGTTTCATGGTGAATTCAAGAAATGGAAAAATAGTAACGGTAACAGATAATTTCTGAGTTCACCACGACATTGTGTGTTCAAGGGACTGAACCAGCCAACTCCTCCAGACGGAGTCTCCAAAGCAAAGCGGCTCTAAGCGGTGGGCAGCGGTGTACACGGACGGGCCGGGCGGGTTTCGGCCGGATCATCGGGTCAAATTATATAAAATTAAAGGTTCGAACCCAATCTGATCTGATTAAATTTTAAAAAATTTTGATCCGGACCGGTCCGAATTTTAAATGAAAAAACTCGAAATTCGATTCGAAAGTTCGAAAAATATATTTTTTTTATTTTTTAATAAAAATAAATTTTTAAAATAAAAAATATATATTTAAAGAGATAATATAATATTTAAATATATAAAATATTTAATATATTAAATTAATATTTTTATATTAAAAATAATTAGATATAATTATATTTTTAATATATAATTATATTATTAAAAATAAATTATTATAATCGAGTCAGATCGGATCAGATTTATCAAATTTTTTTTATCTTGGTCGGAGTTCGAACCTAACTCAATTATTAATCGAATTATAAAAAAATTTCATCGAACTTATTAAATTAAAAAAATTTAAATATTCTATTCTTTTAGGTCGAGCTTATCGGACCGAGCGACCTATACACCCCTAACGGCGGGCATTTGAGACGTTTAGGGGGAAGATAGGCAACCACTAATAAGATATAGGGTCGTTTTCAAACTGAGGAAGGGAAATCAATCAAAGAAAATCCGCGAAAAGAAAAGGAATATTACCCAGCTAGTTAGGCGGAAAGAGAAGCGTTATTCCATAATTACTAAATTTGTTTGGTTGAAATAAGGGGGGAATTTGTTAGTAACATTAGCATTATCTTGATTATTTATTATTATGATGATTATTTATTATTATATTATATTATTATTATCATCCTGAATTATTATCATTGATGATAAATTCAAAATTTTGGATGGAAAAAATACATTTCTTGACGACTTGGTAGTAATTAACATTATTTAATCAGAGTGAGTTACTTCCATTACGGAAAAATAAATGAATGAGATAATTTTTTTAACTAAATATACATATGTAATAAAAGCATTTCTTTTTTTTTTTTTTACCTTTGATTAGATTCTACTCCTTCAAAATATAAAATATATTATAGAAGATAAAGTGATAAAATCCTTAATAAGAAAAATTAAGGATTTAAAATTTAATAAATAATAATTAATCACAAAAGTAATTTTTAAATTTATAACTATTTATTTTTTAATTTTTTTTATCAATAATTATAATATTTCACTTCACCTTAAAGGTGCATCTCGTAAAAGAGCTAAATTCCTCTCAAAATCACCTCAGTATTTCCATACCATCAGTTAGGTTAAAAAAAAATTTAAATTGACATTTTGCTTTATAGTTTATTTTTGAATTGAATACCCATAATTTATTTTAATTTTTAATCACATCCTTACTGTCAACTCTACCAAATTTCTGTCTAAAAATTTAATGATGTGGCTTATAGAAAGAGCTAACGTGGCTTACTGTTTTTCTAGCTTGGACAAATACTGATAAAATGCATCATGTGAATTGCAAAGCTCTTCTTCCTCCATTTCATTTGTTAGCTTGTAAAGAAATTTCACTCTTCGGTCACCATGCACGTTAGAGAGAAAATGGCAGAGTGCAGAAGGTCACGATGGATTCAATCACCATAGAGGGCTCTTAGCTAGGTCCCTCAGGAAAACCTTACCTCTATGACTATAACTTCGCCTATGAAACACAAATCCTGAACTAACATTACTCATTTGATCTAAAAGTGTCTGATTTGTTTTGATAAGATTCCACATGGAAGGTGGATGAGAGTTGGTGATGTCAATAATTTTGATTAGATTGGCGGGATGATGAAGAAGATGTAAAAGCTTTGCGACAATGAAGGGAGAAAATTGTAGCATCGGCCATGGTGTTAGGGGAGATGGATAAATTGTTTTCATGGTGGTAGTGGCTATTAAGAGTAGCAGAGAAGACAAAGGGCCATGAAGATGAAGGCCGACCGAAAACATAATCATGTGGGACTAAGGAATCCGTTTACAAGTCAAACGTGGTCAATATACGGCCACGTAGGATTTTCCATTTACACATGAGGAAAAAAATAACGAAAAATTATAATGAAGGATATCTAATTAGAAATAAAACAAAATTATAAGTATCCAATTTAAATTTTTAAGTTATAGGTAGTCACGTAGAAAAGTATGAAATTACAGGGAGCAAAAGATTAATTTAATATAAAAAATTAAAATATTTTAAAATGTGACTCAAATGAGTTAAATCCTCTCATTATAAATTAAAATTAGAATCAAGAAAATTTGCATTACAAAATTTATTGTATCATTTTTTTTTTGTCTTTGCCGCGTGGCATCATGAAATGATTAATCTTACCACTTGGCATCATGAGATGAAATACTCTCCCTTCTTTTAACTTTGCAATAGTATGAAAATAAATAAATAAACTTCTTTATTAATCCAACCCATGACTTCTAAAATAAAATTATAATAATCCAATACCAATTGACTAATCTAATTATTTTATTCTCCAACGTAACATAATTAATATATCCAATTATTTGAATTGTGGTTTTACAAATTTTTGCTTTCAAAGTAAAGTCGTTTATTGAAATATATAATGTAATCATTAATAAATATAATTAAAAATATTAATTAATTATTAAAATTATATTTTATATTTGGTCCATTGGACATGTACTATTTTAAATTATCAATGAAAAAAAAAGATACTACATCAATAAAAAAAGTGAATTAAATTTAAATCTTAGAATTATTAATAAAAATAGTAATGTTAATGTATAAAAAATTTTATTTTTTATGATTAAAAATAAAAATAAACTTTACATATTTTTATAATGATTGATAATTGATAATATATATAATAAAAAGGTAATAATATTACATTGTTTTTAGTTATGATGTAGCAAATTAAGAAATTAAACTATTGTGATGGACTCAATTGCAATTAATTAATTATATGTAAAGAAATATGAATATCAAGAAGAAATCAAAGGCCATGCTTAATAATAGTAAATGCATATCTGAAAAGTAAATTTCTACAAATGCTTTAGTGCTTATAATAGAGAAATATTACTTTTGAACTTAAATATTGTTATTATAATTAAAATTTATATTTGATTTAAAATTTTTATACATACATGCCTCTCATCTCAAGTTTCTAATTCAAATCTCCTTAGGTTTACAAGAAAAAATAAGAAAAGTTATATTTATTGAGTTTCTTTTAACTTTTTTACTTTATTCATAATCCAAGTTGAAGATAGATTAAGATGATTGAGGGGTAAGAAATAAAATTTATGAAAAAATTATAAAAAGATTTTTATATTTTTGTGGGGCTAAATATGAATTTATTTAAAAACATTTAGAAAATATAGGAAAAGTTTTGGAATTTCCATAGTTTAAGGTAACTTTAAGGAAGCTTCATCCTTACTTACCTTTTCTTTTAAGGGTCAAATTTTTTAAAATATTCATTGATGGATTAAACCAATAAATAAATATAAAATAAAGAATGACTGTTGAATTAAATTTCATCTTCACATATTTTACATAATATTATAAAAGTAAATAAAAAATTTTATTTTATTTTTACATCTTCCTAATAATATATTACCCACGGTATTCCAATTAGCCTAATAATAGCTCAATTTTCTATTTATTGGCTGTACACAACACTTATCCAACTAAAAGAGGACATTTTCTCTATGTTGGCATTACACACCACTTGCCCTTGCAGAAGATGATGCCTTGGGTCTCCTCTCTGTCTCTCTCTCTCTCTCTGTCTCTCTCTCTCTATGTATATATATAGAAGATATTAATTTTTGAAAGGCATTGCAGTCCAATTATGTATTTTAAATCATTTGGGACAATTTTATTGATATTTTTATGCAAGGGCATTTTATCAAATTAATTTTTTTAATTCTATATATTCTTATAAACATAACAATAAATAAAAAATAAATTAATTTTATATAAATTTTCATTCTATACTAAACCCAATGTTATATAGTAAATTATCTCATCTTATACTATTTCCTTATTTGTCAAACCACGCTGCAAGGAAATATTCTAACATTATTTTCCTGTGGCAGTATCTATGCACGAATTGTCAGAAACTTTTTCCCAACCAAATTAAGGTATTGCTTCAATACAATGCTGTCTCTTCTTTTCTTTTTTGGGAAAAGAGTACAGTGCCATAAAAAAATTTTAATTGTGAATTTGTGGCATAATCTCATTCATTAAATAAAATTATTAAAAATTTAAATAATTTCATTCAATGAATAAGGTTGTACTATATCACTCAGGATTTAGAAAATTTAAGAGACCTTAGAATTTCCCTTCTTTTCAGAATGGAAGAGTTTTAATTTCAACCAGTTCATTATTTCTTTCACACAAGTAAGCTGCTGTACAATTGGCAATTGAATTTTTTTTTTTTTTTTTTGGTATTGTGCTTTAGGATTTTAAGATCCAGAACATTTGTGATGCGGAATTTCCCAGGAGGCTTAAGGGTCTTGCTTATTCCTGTGGTGCTTAAGCGCTGAGCTAGGGAGTTGTTTCTTGTCATTATCTGTTCTTTGTGATTGCCTTGGTGAAACTGCTCCTACCTACCTTTGTTGCGAGCATTTTTGGTGCACGCATTTCTTATTTTGTCTTTTAACTGGTTTTTTGGTTCCTATTTGCAGTTGTGATGTAGTTAGTTCAGAAATGATAATTATACTAATCCTTATTTATTTAGTGTCTATCTAACACAATTAGTTTGGTTTTTGTGTATTCTTTAATATGGACTAAATTAAAACAAATCTCCATAAGGGTATGTGCCCAAGTTTCAAAAATGTGTGATTGTTGCCTTTGGCCTAAATTTACATAGATAGTGCAAATAAGCCCCAAGTTATCCCTCAACCCTTATCAATAACAGAAAACACAAGTGCAATAAGGGCTTATTTGCATCATTTGTGTACACTTTGGTTGGTTAAAATTCGGCCAAAATGTTTCGTCTTCATTATGATTTCAAAATTTGCATTTTGTCTGAAACACTGGAGGTGGAAGTTTTTGTTTATTTATCTAATATCTAATTCAAATGTAAATTTAAATCTAATTTTCGTGGCACTTAAAAATATGAATTCTGCGCCATCCCAAAAATATTTTAGTAAAAGATGATTTAATGATTGACCATAACTTCAGGAGTTTTAAGATTAGAAATCAATTGCATATATGTGCTTTAAACAAGTTACTTAGGAAATGGTCGTCCAAATTATGTTGCAATGAACTTCTATGAAAAATTTTATAACCACAGTCAGCAAAGGTGGAAGAAATTGTGAGATTTTTGAGATAGTTTGTGGCTTTTCTGTGTAATTGTTCATTGCCTAATAATAATAAGTAATAATAATGAGTGAGGAGAGAAGTCAGAAAAGGTTACTGCACATTGCAGAAAAGGCATTATTGTCATGGACACATCATGCGTGCAGTCATGTGGATGGTTTGCAAACAGTGACTCCACCCAACCTATATTTGTCCTCACATTGCAAAACTTGCAAATAATTTTATTGGTTCTTTGGGATGAGAACTATTGTGTGTACCACACTCAGCTGAACTTGTGGTGGGTGAGATGACGGTAATTGTTTATTAATATATTATTATATTTAATTATATATTAAATTTTTAAGTTAAATTTAATTATTTATTAATATATTATTATATTAATAATATATTATAGTCAATTTCATCATTAAGTTTCTCTTTTATACAAAATGAAGATAATAATGCTTCAATTGAAAAAAATGAAAAGAGGGGAGGAGAGGATATAATCCACTGATTGCAATTTCCGCCTGACATACACATTGTCTATACAAAGTTTTTTATTTAAAATACTTAATTTTAATAATATTATGAGTAACAAGTTATCTAACGTACACATATTAGGTTGGAATTAAAAATACAACAGGAGAAAATTTTCTCAATCAATATTAGATACTAATATATCATTGATGGTAGTACTAGCAAAATATATAATTTATTAGTAAGGATAAATTCTGCTAAAATAATGATAAAAGTTTAAAATCATAGGATTATTACAAAACAAATAGTAATCCTCAAAGGCAGACAGGAAATAGGAAGTCAGAGTGACACAACAGCCTAAATGAGAGGAGGCTGTTGAAACAAAAAAATTTCTGAGACGGTGACTAAGCATTTCGAGTTTCCATGGCCCAAGAAAGAAAGTGTACTTACCTGATATTTTCAATTGCGTTTGTTAGATTTGTTGGCTGAACTGACCTCAAATCATTAGCCACGAGAGGCTTCACAAACTTGGACTACTCTCTCATATTTTGGAGGTAGTTGTCCTTCAAATGGGGGGAAATATTGCAACGTGGGAGGAACTAGAATAATAGGTTAAAATATCAAAATACCGTTATTTCAAAAATTATTTTTCACTTTACTGCGATTTCGAAACTATTTACCAAAATACGCATTACCCGCTGAAAGCGCCTTTCAATATGGCGCCTTCGCAGTTGCGCAGTTCGCAGAAGGCGCCTTTCAACATAGCGCCTTCGCAGCTGCGAACTGCACGCAACTGCGAAATTGCAAAATACGAAAGGGCTGGGGAGGCGCCATTTCACTTGGCGCCTCCCCAGCCATACAGTTAAACTAAGTCTATTAAGGGTTGGGAGGTGCCAAGTGAAATGGCGCCTCCCAGCCCCATTTTTTAAATTAAATAAATTTTTTAAATTTATATATTTATTTATATAATTTTTATTTTATTATTATTTATAATAAAATTATAATTTTTAAAATATAATTAATTATATTTTATGATATTATTTATATATATTATAATTTAAAATTAAGATATAATTATATTAAAATTAAATTAATTATATTTTATAAAAAATATTTAGATTTATATTATAAATAGTGTAAATTATAAATTAATAAAAATATAAGGATAAATTTAAAAAAATTTGAAAAGATAGTAATTTATATATAAATCTAAATATTTGAAAATATTTTTTATTAATTTGAAAATATTTTTTATATATATAAAAAATATTTTCAAATTAATAAAAAATATTTTCAAATTAATAAAAAATATAAAAAATATTTTTTATATATATTTTTATATATATTTTTACGTATATATATTTTTACGTATATATAAAAAATATTTTCAAATTAATAAAAATAAAAAATATTTTTACGTATATATAAAAAATATTTTTTATATATATTTTCAAATATTTTCAAATTAATTTTCAAATATTTTCAAATTAATAAAAAATATAAAAAATATTTTCAAATTAATAAAAATAAAAAATATTTTTACGTATATATAAAAAATATTTTTTATATATATTTTCAAATATTTTCAAATTAATAAAAAATATTTTTAAATTAATAAAAAATATAAAAAATATTTTTTATATATATTTTTACGTATATATATTTTTATGTATATATAAAAAATATTTTCAAATTAATAAAAATAAAAAATATTTTTACGTATATATAAAAAATATTTTTTATATATATTTTCAAATATTTTCAAATTAATAAAAAATATTTTCAAATATTTAGATTTATATATAAATTACTATCTTTTCAAATTTTTTTAAATTTATCCTTATATTTTTATTAATTTACAATTTACACTATTTATAATATAAATCTAAATATTTTTTATAAAATATAATTAATTTAATTTTAATATAATTATATCTTAATTTTAAATTATAATATATATAAATAATATCATAAAATATAATTAATTATATTTTAAAAATTATAATTTTATTATAAATAATAATAAAATAAAAATTATATAAATAAATATATAAATTTAAAAAATTTATTTAATTTAAAAAATGGGGCTGGGAGGCGCCATTTCACTTGGCACCTCACAGCCCTTAATAAACTTAGTTTAACTGTATGGCTGGGGAGGCGCCAAGTGAAATGGCGCCTCCCCAGCCCTTTGCAATTTCGCAGTTGCGCGCAGTTCGCAGCTGCGAAGGCGCCATGTTGAAAGGCGCCTTCAGCGGGTAATGCGTATTTTGGTAAATAGTTTCGAAACCGCAGTAAAGCGGAAAATAGTTTTTGAAATAACGGTATTTAAGTATTTTAACCAGAATAATACCCATGCCCCGTACAATTCATTTACAGAGTAATTACTTAATTTTAAGAGATTAATTAAGATTTGTTTTTTAATATTCTATCTTTTTTAAAATATTTTAAGCGAAAAGAAATAAATAAAAAATTAAAATGTCTTTAAAGGATAGGATTTCACTTTAAAAAATCAAATCAAATATCATAACTCACTCTCTCTCTCTCTAGGACAAATATCATAACTCTTGGTGATAAAAACAAGAACTCATAATGAAAAAATCATAATCTTTAATTTTTCTTGTTAATAATTATGGTGGGTACATTATTTTCTAAACTGTATAGTACAACTTTGAAAATCTCAATTTCTTAAATCTCAATTTAAAAATTTAAATTAAAAAGCTTGTGATAAACATTGTGATAGAAACTTAATTTTAGAATAAATATATTTTATTCAAGAAATAGGAATGATCTTTTTGGTCTTTTTTTGTTAATTTTTTGTCTTTGACTTAAAAAATAATAAAAAATAAAGATAAATAGATATAAAAATTTAATTCTATAATTAAAGATGAAAATGATAAAAGTCTTTCATTCGGCATCTAAGTTTTTTTTAAAAAAAACTTTATATCTTAAGATTCAATTTATGATTATTACATATGTACTGATTTAACTACTTTTATTATCACAAAAAACCAAAAAACTACAAAGATGGAAATAATAATAAGAAATTGATTTGGATTTAACATTCCAAGTTTTCTAAATGTGTTATTTTAAACTCAAAATCCAAGAATCACATAGATAATTATACTCTCTTTTCATTAATTCAGCCAAAATTTCAAGATTACTTCGACATTTACTACTTAAAAGATTTTTATTAATTTTATATATTAGCATTTCAGTAAATATTTTTAATATATCTGTTGAATACAATGTGGTCGATCAATTTGGACTTTGATGTGAGCTTGTTTTGGGCAACAGCTCGGGCCAGCATGTGAATTAACACCACAAAACCATAAATAATTTGTAAACTTGACAGTATACATATGCATGTTCTGTCTGGGACACAGAGATGAATCTTCTTAATTTTTTTTATTTTATTTATCAATTTTATAAATTATAAAAAGATAAAAATAAAATCTTTTATTTTTATGATTTTCAATTTTAAAGTGATTGCATTTTTCTCTTTCTAACTTGGAAAATTGAAAATCAAATCTTATACTACATAAAATTTAAAACTAGTTTTTATCCTTCACTTAATTAATAATTTTATTAAATTATATTTTTTAATAAGTTTTTTAAGTAATAATTACAATGCCATTATACGTTGGTTTACCACGACTGTAATTCTTATTCAAAAATTTTATAAAAAAATATGTAAGTTAAAATAATTAGGTGCACGGTAGATATTAATTTTAAGTTTTGTATATAATAAAAGAATTTGATTTTTAAATTTTCAAAATTAAAGGGAATCAAATTTAGTTAACTCAAAATTAAAAAGAATATTTTATATTAGCTTAAATATATTTTTATCTCCTATGATATAATGCAATTTATTCGATTTTGATCCATTTAAATAATTAATTTATTTGATTTTTTGTTCACAGTTAAATTTCTATCCACTCTCTAACGGAATAGCAAAGGTGGCTTATTTATTAGGTTAAATAATTAATTTATTTGATTTTCATTCACAATTAAATTTTAATTTCCTTTCTAATGAAATTGTTGAGATGATTGATTTTTAAAATTTTAAAATTGAAGAGAATAAAATATTTAGTTATAACTTAAAATTGAAGAAAGTATTTTATATTAGCTTAAATGCATTTTTAATCTCCTTAAAATATAATTTATCTGATTATAATCCACTTAAATAACTAATTCCTTTGATTTCTGTTCACAATGAAATTTCCATCCACTTCCTGAGTGAATTGTTAAGGTGGGTTATTTATTTCCAAGCGATCTTTTGTTAATTGTTATTGGCTTTTCTGGTTTAACCCTTGGAGCCCATTCAGAATAAATGTTTTCTCTATTTTTTTTATTTTTCCTTTTCTTTTTCTACAGTGTACCATCCTCTTTCTTAATTGCTCTTGGCGAAACTTTTCACGGCTCTTCCCTAAGATAGCTTAATTTACCATTTTTCTAGGTTTTGCTTATTTGATCCACACATATTTCGTTTTCACCCAAAAATAATAGTGTCATCAACGGAGCATTTTACATTTGTTACACGAGTTATGCTACTCTTACTCTTTCTTATTATCATTTTCAGCATATTCCCTCTTTGCAAATTATAAAACTAACAATTCTGAGGATCCTTATCTATTAAAGAAAAGCGAATAATCACTTTATTTTTAAATAGTGCAATAAATATTTTCCTTGTTAGTTGTTGCACAATGTAAAACATAGGTTTCAACCTCGCAAAATAATGAAATTGGAATGAAATTTGAAAAGTTGCTAAAGTCTTCTTTGAAATATTGCTAAAAGCACTTCATTATTGCAATAATAGAAAAGAATCAGTAGCTTGAGAAATCCATATTTATTCCATTGTTTAGCGTTCTTCTTCCATGCTTAGTGCAAAAAGCTTAAAGGTGTGTCCTAAAGGCCTGGGCTGTAAGACCAGCAATAATGCTAGCGCTAACATTAAAGATAATGCATATTTAAATAGATCTTCTACTTTATACAATTTCACTTTGATTCTAAGATAGCTTTAAAATCCCAAAATTTTCATCTTTTTATTATTCCATATTGTTTTAATTACTTTATTTCTAATTTTTGTCTTTTTTATGTATCACTTTTAATTTATGCAATCATTCAAAATTAAGTTCCTAGCTCTATTTCAAATGGTCATTATCATCTTGCTTGGTTGGTGGGCGGAGCCAAATATGTTACCCTTTTTCAAATTGATTTTTTCTAGAATTGCTTTGTAATCATTGTATTCTAATCCAATATGTACAATTTTATGTCTAGTAAGTTTCGTATTTGCAAGCTTACACATAAAGACACATATTGACAGTTGTTGAAACTAATTAAAAATTAAAAATTATTGATTTGATAAAAATTTTGCAGTATAAAGTAATAAATTAAGTCAAATCTCTAGTGATTCACTTAAAACATCCTTTCACATTCAATTACTAACTATGATTATAGAATTAAATAAAAAATAAAAGAAATACTTAGAAATATAATTAAGTAATTAAATAAATAGTATGCAAACAAGATGCAAGGATATAATAAATTGGGGGGTTTTAATTCAAAATTAAATAGAATGCAATATTATAAACAAATGCAAAAGTAACATAGAAAATCAATACAGAAACATGATTGATCCAAGGAATTGAGAACTCTTTAGTGGATTAATCACTGATCACAACATATCTAAAAATTATAATTAATTTTTCATCCTAGAATTATTTGGAACTCTTGTAATGATTTATGAATTCTATGCTACATAACCATTTAGGATTTGATCAAATTAGATTAGTAAAATTAAGCAACTACTATAATTTATGAAGCTAGATATAAATCAATTTGAATATAGAATTCAACTGGATTCAAGGATTAAACTAGAACCTTCTAATTTAATCATTTAACCCTCTATTTTAACAAAAAGAATGAAGATTTACTAACCAATATTCAATATAAAACCAAATCGATATCATAAATCACATAAATAAACATAGATTATATCAAATTAGAATTCAATTCATACAATTCTAAAAAAATAGATAAGAAATTTAAAGAAAGAGAGAAAAATTAATTAGCAAAAGTTAACATTATAGCTTAGATCTTATGATCTAAATAGATATGGGCCTTAAATTCCTTGATTCAATAAAAAATTTAGTATTCCATGGATGAAAAAGAAGAAACTTAGAGAAGAGGAAAAAAAAGCTATTTAAAGTTGTGTAGAATTGTGTTTTTGTCTTTTAAAGCACAAACCCTATAATATGATTCTTTATCTAGCAAAACTTAGTGAGACAAGTTAATATGACTTCTAAGGTTACAAAGAATAGGATCATACTAATTTTAGAAGCCCACAATCTAATTTACAAAATAATATATTATAAGAGTTATTGTAATAAAATCTCGTAGGTTTGAGTTTTAGCCATTGTAAAACCTTCAAAACTATGTAGTTTCACTAAAAACCCAAATATGAAAGTTGTTTGTTTAGGTCTTAGGTAACTTTAGGTGCCAGTTATAACTTAATTAGACCTCTAGAGCTCTAGATATGACCTAAAAACTTAGATTGGTTCAACTTAGACAAAAATAAAGCATTAACTTCATGTATATTTTTAACCTTCTAAACATCTAAAGTAGACTTCGATAAAAATAAGAAAGTTTTAAAGCTTCCTCTAAGCTTTCTAATGATATAAGGATTACCCAATTTTGATATTTAAAACTCAAGTTATAGCTAAAACCTAAAACAATATAAAAAATCCAACATCAATTGAATAATTTCAAAACATTGGAAAACTAACACCCAATCACATAACAAGGCTAATTCCATATAATTAAGTATATATAACACCCTAAAGTGATGAAATAAGAGGAAATAATATAAACAAGGTCTTACACATCAAATTCTCTCATACTTAACCTTTGCACAACCTTGGGCAAACATAACTTTTTTCAAAACTAAAGACAAAGACTTACTTTTTAAAAACTTCAAAATTATAAATCCACAAGTAAGAAGTAATTAAAGCTATCAAGAGACATAACACATCATGAATAAAAATCTTAATAAACTTAAAATCATTCAATATAGCAACTTTATTCAAAAAGAGCAAATTAAAATGATATATTCTCATAAAATTCACTCTCTAATTCTCAAGTGTTTAAGATAAATGTTTTGCTCAAGCTCAATCCATGAAATTGTAATACTATAAGCTTACTTATCATTTAATCCCTATTACTCAAATTACATGCATAATAAAAATTAAAAGGATTTTATTTAAATTTATAATAGGGGTAAAGGAGAAAAGGAAGGAAAATTAAAGATATGAAAGGGTAAAACCTAAGAAATCTATAGAGCATTTGAACCATAAATATATGAACAATTTATAAACATTTATAACTCAATAGAACAACCTAAATTTAAAATCAAACATTCATCAACTTCATTCTTTTCTTTTCATTAATTTTTTTCCTTATTCTTCCTTTTTTTTCATCTTTTCACTTATTTTATCATTCTTTTTTCTTTCATTTTTTTTTAAATTTCAAGCAACCTTGGACTCGAAGTTAATAAATTTTCATAACACACACTCCACACTTAGTCAAAAACTCATCTCACAAAAATTTAAATGCTCTACTAATATCTAACATTTTGTAAACACACCTATTTTTTATTGGAAAACTATTTACGAGTTAATCAATAAAGAAAAGGCAATTGGGCTTGAAAAGGTTTCAAAAATATAAAAAAAATTAAGGTGGAATATTTAGCTTTACCTTTAGCTCAAACAAAAAAAGAATGCCTTTATCTTCTTTTGTACTTGCATATACAAATATAATCTTAAAACAAATTAAAGCAAGTTCTAGAGAAATAAAAATCATAGAAGAACATAACATAATACTCAAAGTCTCACTAGGAAAGTCATACCACCAAGCTTAATTCATCAATTCAAATCTATCACTATATTAATTAATTTCAAGAAGCAAAACCATTCAATTATATTATGAATTCTATCCAACTTCAATTGAATCCTACTAATAAAAAATGTAAAATCTCTATTAATGGAAAGTAATCAAAACGACTCAAAAATACTTAAAAAATAAAAAGCACACTTTTTTAAATTTTATTTTCCTGGTTTTTTTAACTTTAAAAGCATTAAAGGAAGACACAAAACATAGAATAAATACTAAAAGTTTCACCATACTTAAATTTTACGTTATCCTCAATGTAAAACATATTAATATCAAGAAAGATAAAAGATAAGTAAATTAAAATAGACAGGAAAGAGAAAACAAATTTGAAAAGCTTGAATTGCCTTCTAAGAAGCATCTTTGTTTAATATTTTAAGCTTGATATAGCTGTAACTTTTTTTAACCAGGATGCAAATGAAGATTGATTATCTCTGTTACTTCTAAATTTTCAACCTTTATATCATCCATGAAAGATACCCTTTGTAAATTAGGATTATCCAGCATAATTTTTCCAAATGCTATCTTAAAATTACTCTTTTTTAAATGTTTAGAAACATCCTATATAATGAATTCAATAAGATTAGTAAAATGACTAGGGTGATCAATAAGAAAGCCTTTTTTTCTTTCCTCTTAAAGATGCATAAAAGGTACTAAATTTATGGTAGAAACTACTTTTACAAATTACATTTCTACATGATCATTAGTTTTTGCATTTTTAAAATAATAATATTCTCATCACTTATAAATGCTAAAATCTCCTCACATATGGCACATTTAACATCACTATCATAATAAGTACATTTATGGTCATCCACACAATCCATAAATTTAGAAATCTTAAGAAATTCAAAAAACATGTTATTATAAGTATGTCCAACAAGTACATCAAAAACTACAAAATTAGAATAGTAACATTAAAAATAGCAATATTAGAAATAGTAACATTAAAAGTAGAAAAAAAAATGATAATGATGAACGTAATAAAATAAAGGGTTAAAAGCTTTAAGAAAGGATAAATAATTGTCATGTATAGCCTTAGAAATATCAAACTTAGCTATTACATCATCAAACTCTATGGTTAATATTCCATCTTGAATATTAATCATGATTTTTACTATTTTTAGAAAAGGTCAGCTAAGAATGATTCAAGAAGAAGCTTCAAATGTCTCATTTTCCATTTTGAAGATGTAAAAGTTTGTTGGAAAAATTAGTCTATGCACTCATACTAAAATATCCTTGAAGACATTCAAGAAGCAAATGTTAGATCTATTTGCTAATTACACAATCACCTTTATTTGTTTGAAAGGACCCATATTCAAAGCATTATAAATAGAAAGAAGCATGATATTAATTGAAGCTCCTAAGTTTAACATAGCATGCTTAATTTTGAATTTTGTTATAACATAGTGAATGGTGAATGTACCTAGATCTTTACATTTTTTAGTAATTTTCTTTGAATGATAGCAGACTTATCCACCTTCACACTTACCTTATCATTATCTTTTAATTTTCTCTTATTTATGTATAAATTTTTCAAAAAGTTAACATACCTTAGAATCGATTTTATCAAATTTAGCAAAAGGTTAACTCTACTTTTCTAAAGGCATCAAAAATTTAATTTTCATCCTTAATCTTCCTTGGTGGAATAAAACTTCTTGGAAAAGGAAGAGCAATAGAAAAATTAGTGGGAGGTAGGGGTTTAGGGAAAAAATGTACCTCATTTTGACCTTGTGTTTTCTATTTTTCTAGTTGTTTCTTTTTGTTCTCTCTTGGTTGATGGCTTGCTTTTGGTTAGTAAGATGAGAGAATGTTAACTTGCTTGCCATTCCTAAGCATTATTATAGTTACAACTTTTTATGCTTTAAGCTCAAGGTAGGAGATAATTAGCCAATTTGAGTTTGTAAATTGGTGATTATGGCTTCTATTCTTTGTTCAAATTACAAGTTGTTAGTAGCCATTTACTTGACCAAATCTTTAAAGAATGACTGAGAAGAAGTTAAAATTAAATTTAGTTTAGGAGCAGGATTGGGTGAATTTTGTTATAAGTAGGATAATACTGATCTTGGCCAAAATTGATGCCATATTTAAAGTTTTGATTATCACTACAACCATAATATTGATTAGGTTACTACTACTATACTTATATTGAGGTTTAACAGGGATTATTGCTATTACTTATGCTTAAGGTTGACATTTATCATCTTATAATGTGGGGAAGGAATTAATAAGATGAGTTAGACTTAAGTATATACCATAAAGTCTAGTAAGAAGAAAGGCTTGGATTTGCTATTATTCTATAGCCACACATTAGATAATTCATCTAGTTTGTACTCCATTCTTTGTTAATTTGAATTGGAGAAATTCATTTTATGTACACATTTAGTAGTAGTTATAATTCTGATGCCAAATTGTTAGGAGTTTGCTACCATGTTAGTTATCAAGTCTTTGACTACCATAGTTGTTTTATTAACTAATGCATCACTACTAGCAATATTAATCATTTTTTATCTATTGGCAGAAGTCTTTCATAAAAATGCTAGACTAAAAGTTGCTCATTGATTTGATGGTGTAGACAATTGGAGCAAAGTTTTTTGAATCTTTCCTAGTACTTATAAAATATTTTACTAGTCATTTACCCTATGCCATATATATATATATATATATATAATATGGTAGAAGCTTTTAAAGGAGGAAAGAATTTCTCTAGAAATAATCTCATCATATCATTTTAACTAGTGATAAAACTTGGTTGAAGATAGTCTATTTAATCCGTAGTTGTATTAGCCAATGAGAAAAGAAATGCCCTCAATTTCATATAATATTCTAAAATGCCATGATGCTTTATGATTGAGCAAACCATATTGAACTCTTTCAAATGCTTATGAGGGCCTTCACTTGTAAGGCTATAAAATCTAAAGAGCAAATGGATTAGTCTAGATTTTAGCTTAAAATCAGCATCAAGTTTAGGATATTGAATGGCTAAAGGTTGGTAAGTAACATCAAAGGTAGCAAATTCCTTAAGTGTCATGTTATTAGCACATAACATAAGGACACAAAACACCAAAATACAAATGTAATATTAAAAATCACCCAAAACAACTTTAATTAACCTATTTTGAAATTTTTAAAAATTATAGGGCCACTTCAAAATGATAACCTTTAACATTTAGGACCTAACCATAAAAAACTTTAAAAAAAATAGTTTAAATGATAGAATTTGGCTAAAAAATAGTGAAATATAAGAATATATATCCCAAGGTTTGCTCAAAAAAATATTTTCTACTAACATAAATTTTTTTAGGTTAGATAGAAATAATAACCCTATGACCAATGTTAGGGGGTAGGCAGTATATGTGCAGTTTGTATAGATGAGCCAAGAACTTCCAAAGTGTAAAATGAAGTGATATGTGATGAAAAAGGATGAATTGAAGTGGAAAAATATGTAACAACTAAAGAATGCAAGAAAATACAAAAAATGATAGATATCGTAAAATGTAAGGAAACACAAATATATACAAAAATTTAATAGGATGCTTGAACATTTATGCAAATCATAACTAGTAAAAGATGAGAAAGGATAAACTAAAATGGATCCCTAATAATGGTACCGAAATTTTTACAGTTATTGAAGCTAATCAAAATTAAAAAATATTAGTTTAATGAAAACTTTATCAAACCTTGAGCAATCCACTTAAGACATCGTTTCACATTTAGTTAGTGACTATGATTACAAAATTAAATAAAAAAAGAAAGAGTAATTAGAAATGGAATTAAGCAATTAAATAAGTAGTATGCAAATAAAATGCAAGAATGCAAAAAAAAATTAAATTGAAGGGTTTGATTTAAAATTAAATAGAATGCAATATTAAAAATAGAATGTAAAATTAACATATAAATCAATACAAAAACACAATTGATCTAAGGAATTAAGAACTCTTTGGTGGATTAATCTAGATCACAACATACTTGACAACTAAAATTAATTTTTTAGCTTAAAATTATTTGGAACCCTTGCAATGATTCATGGATTCTATGCTACATAACCATTTATGGTTTAATTGAATTAGTTTAGTAGAATTAATCAACCATTATAATCTATAAGGCTAGATTTATATTGATTTGAATATAGAATTTAGCTGAATTAGAGGATTAAGTCAGAAACCTCTAATTTAATTGTTCAACCCTTTGTCCTCATAAGAAGAATGATTATTAACCAAACAACATTCAATATAAAATGAAATAGATATTATGAATTACATAAATGAACATAAATTATACCAAATCAAAATCTAATTCTTGCAATCCTTGAAAATTAGATAGGAGAATTAGAGAAAGAGGAAAATTAATTAACAAAAATTAAATTACAATTTAGGATCTCATAATTTAAAAGATGTAAGCCTTAAATTCCTTGAATCAATAAGAAAATTAACTTTCCATGGATGGAAAAGAAGAAACTTGGAGAAGAGAAAGAAATTATATAGAGTTGTATAAAATTATATTCTTGCTTTCTGAGGCATAAATCCTATAATCTAGTTTCTTATCTTATAAAACCTAATAGGCCAAGTTAATATGCCTTCTAGGATTATGAAGAATATAGCTTTGCTAATTTTAGGAGCTTAAAACCTAACTTATAAAATAGTATTTTACAAAAGTTACTGAGTAAAATCTCATAAGCTTGACTTCTAGCTATTATAATACCCTAAAACTATATAGTTTCACTAGATCTTAACATGAAAGTTGTTAGGCAAGTGTTAGGCAACTTTAGGCATTGATTTCACCTTGATCAAACCTTTATATTTACAAATACGACCTAAAAATTGAGACTAATTCATTTTGAATAGAAATAAAGCATCAACTTTAAGGCCATTTCATCTTTCTTGATGTCTAAACTACACTTATATAAAAACAATGTCTAAACTACACTTATATAAAAACATGAAAGTTTTAGTGCTTCTTCAAATCCTTCCAATGATATAAGAATCATATAGTTTTGACACCAAGAATTCAAGTTATTGCCAAAAACCTAAAATAGTGTAAAAAAGTTCAACATTAACTAAACAATTTCAAAACATTAAAAAAAATGACCCCTAATCACATAACAAGGTTAATTTCATAAAATTAAGTATATATAACAATAAGAGGCATAGAATAGGAGAAAATAATATAAAAAAATCTTACACATCATATATTCAAAATTCTCTTATGTGGTGGTTACTATTATGACCCACTTTTGCCATGATTGGCATGTTATTGTTATGGAATAATTCTATCAAGTTAATTTACATCCATTGGTTATCATAATGAGAAATTATTCATCTTGTGATCATTCAACAGGGAATAGCAACCATGCATTTCATTTCAAAAAAATGTTCTGTATAAAGTAAATGGTTTATCAAAAAGGTAGTTAGGTCAACTTATAAGCCTTATGGATAAAGGCATAAGTTATCCTAACTACACAAGGACTCATTCTAATTTTCATATCTTATCATAAACAAAAAGACTTAGCCCACTGTACTACTCAATTCTATTAGTTCAAAATTTACAAGAATATCGATACGACTACTACCAAATTTGTGAAAAGAATGAAATTAAAAACCTTTAAAGAAAGGCACCCTCTTTATTATGGTGGAAGAGGTGGAAGGTTCTGCAATGTATTTGAAAAAAGTAAAACCATAAGAGAGTAAGTATATGATTTAATGAGAAATATTCTTCCTAGCAAACAATTAGAAAGCAAATTATAATCATTAAATAAATGAAATGAGAAGTTTTAGGTGCTTTCTTATTAATCACCATGAGACCATTTGCCTATAAAGGTAACACTTGTCAATTTCAAATAAATGGAAAATTCTCAACAAAATTAGATAGTACTTATAAGCTCTAACATTATCTTTATCCCTCCTTATGACTTTCATCATCCTTATCCCTCATAAGCTCTAACATTATCTTCTAGGATCACCTTATGTCTTAATCATAACAAGCTAGCATATGGCGCTGATGCATGATATCAAAATATAAATGTGATCATCCTTAACTTATCATTTTCATTCATGCTCGTGCATTACATTTGTAATGAAATTATTTGTCATCATACAATATCACTAATGCTTATCTTACACACTTATATGATTGATTCCAAGTATAACAACTTACTTACAACACAATTAAAGATCACAACACTACCATGACTTTACTACATGGCCTTAAATAATATAATACTCTAATTATTAATTTTTGTTCAATTCTTATGTATTTTAAGACATATTAGGCATACACATACATTAGGAGGGGTAAAGCATTCGTAATAATGCTTATGTGTTAATTCCATTAATAAACCATATTTAAACAAGCAATTTTAGTTGATTCTATCATTAAATTGCAAAATAAGTTAAAAAAACATTTCATTAATCACTACTTTGGATCTTCTAGTAATATTTTGGAAGAAATGAAGGGATTTGTGAATCACTTTAGGACTTCCAGTAACATTTTGTTAAAAATGAATTGGTTCATAAATCACTTTCTTACCTAGTGTATTTTGGGTTTGAGAAGAATTTTACATATAAATGCATCATGATTTTTAAAAAATTTCTATTGTTCACTTGACATAAATACCACCCAACAACCATAAATTCACCACCAATCTATACCATATCATAAATGCACCACTAAAACACTTTTCACCAATTTCATCATTAAACCAAGTTAAACATAACTAATTAAAGAAAATCACATTTTTTTAAACATAAATATAGGAAATCCAAAATTCATGATTTCTAAGTGAGACACTTAGGTTTATTGAAAGTAAGGCTAGAATATTACTCATTTAGTATAGAGGAAAAATCTAGAATATGAATTCAAGGTTCCTTGACCCTAATCACATAAAGATTTAAAGCTCTTCAAATTAGGCTTATTTTCCTTATTTGAGCTAAAATACTCAATTCTACCTAATTTTCTTGAGATAATGGAAAGGAATCCAACAAAGAGGAAGTCTTACCTTGATTGGATAAAGAAATTGATGATTAATTATACTCTCTTGCTTGATTAGGAGATGAAGTTGAAAGAAAAGAAAGGGAGTAGAAAGAATGTATGAAAGGATTAAGTTTTTTTTAAATAAAAAAGGGAAAGGCTAATTTAGGGCTAAAATTAGGGTTATGGCTAGGTAAAAGCCTTTTTTATACACATTTCCGATCACTTATAACCTTTTTTTTTCATTCTATCAACCTTTCCTCACTTCTTTCATACAAAATTCTCATCCCCATTGTCATTAGCATATCAAATTCTATTTTCCTAATATTTTATTTATATTTCTCTATTACAACTCATTCATTTCCATGTGGCAAATGTCCTACAATTCCTTTAAAGCATCTATGAGTGCTAAATTATTTCATAGCATAAAATCCATCATTCAAGCAAAATGATTAAATTTAATTACTAGATAATCGATGCTTGAATGAATAAAGTTCTAGATTCCTATGGGTAAAACAATACTCCCTCTTTCAAAGAATTCATCCTCAAATTCTCTAAGGTGATATGTAAGGTAGTTTATTTCCTAATGCAACAAAATTTAAGCCTTACTAAACAAATAAGGGTACTTTTGCCTTATATCATGCTCTAATTCCCAAGTGGCATCCTTCATTCCTTGCCAATCCCATAAAGCCTTCACTGATGGCACTTCTATTGACCATGATTTTTGAACTTAAACATTTTAAAATTCTTATCAATTGTACCCTTTCTTAAGACACCACATGCTTCTAGGTGTTTATATGCTTGACTGTTTAATTTAAAGTCAAGCTTCTTTTCTTATGTATAATTACGTAAAATGCAATAGCTTAAATTTGAGGCTTGCTAAGCCCGAGTAAAATTATATATAGCTCGAGGCCTAACTTGAAAATCCAAATACTTTTATTTTCATTATTATTTTAAATAAAATATAAATTTTTTATATAAAAAA
Organism: Sindora glabra; assembly: GCA_020226215.1. NCBI lineage: Eukaryota > Viridiplantae > Streptophyta > Magnoliopsida > Fabales > Fabaceae > Sindora > Sindora glabra. Next base: position 67,271,919 of record CM035226.1, read on the forward strand.
TACATATTTAAATAGATAATATGATATTTAAATATATAACATATTTAGTTATATTAAATTAAGTATTTATTGCATTAAAAATAATTTGATATAATTATTTTTATATAAGATTATATTAATGAAAAAAATTTATATAATTGGGCAAGGATGGGCCGACCATGTTTCATATTATAATAGCCTAAGCCTAACTTGAATATTAATTAGGTTATGAGAAAAAAGCTCTATAAATATTTAAGTCATAAAAAAGAGCCTATATTTAGTAATTTTTCAAGTTAGGCCTTTCAGATTAGGCCATGTACATCTCTACACATGCCCTAAGAATTTCGCATTAGTAATCTAGAATTTACATTTGGAAAACTTGGTGTATAATTGGTGCTCATGCAAGGTTTGCATCATAATCTAAAGATGTTTAAGATGCTTTCTCTCACCCTTAGAGTACACCAAGATATCATTTATAATGTAATAATCTAAATAAAGCAAGAAAGTTTAAGAAGGAATTTTGATTAGAAAATGCCCTAAACATAAAATTGATAAGGTAATCAAGTAAAATTCAAATGAATCGTAAAGATAGTTTGGATGTATGTCTAATTAGAATTTTATTAGAAAACATATTAGGCACCAATACGGGTTAAAATCTAATTAAAAACCCAATGTTAAGTTTTGAAAAATTATATAAAGTCCTAATAAGAAATTAGGGTTTGAAAAGGCTAAAAACATAAAGAGTGGGCCCAAAATTTAGATAAATCAACTTAGTTCATTTGGCTAATTTGGCCCAAATTTTTTAAGCCTAATTCCAACCTTAGAAGTAAAAAAAAAAAGTCCAAGCAAAGTTTAAGCTTATGGAGGAAGCTAATAATAATTAAGTGAACAAGTAGAAAGTTAAAGGCATTCGTTAGTATTTGTTTCTAGACAATATATATAACTAAATTTAAGTGGTTTTGAGAAGATTAAATTTTCATTTCCATCCCTAAAATTCCATGCACCATGTGCCAATTTGTCATCAAATTTTTATAAAAAAATATAAAAAAAGTAACTTATGAAGGAAGCTTTGGATTTGAGTTCTACTTAGGGCATTTAAGGCCATTTTTTAATGAAATTTTTGCTCTCTCTTCAACCCAAAATCACGACACTTATAAGGTTTTCAAGTTGAGTTTTCAAGCTTCTAACAATTTCCAAAAGATTTTTCAAGTGATTTCATCAAGTTTTTTACAAGGTAACCTAGGTTTTCCTTTATATTCTTTAAGTTTTTATGGAAATTTTCCCTTCAAAACTCCTAAAACTTAGTTTATTTTACTAAAATTGCTACTCCAAGAGGTATTTTAAAAGGTTATAGATTCAAAATTTTGAGATAAGTGGCAACTATCTCTTGTTCCTTTGAGTTTTCTCATAAAAGGTGAAGAATATGATGATATATGCTATAATAGGTGTTAAGTTAATTTGTGATGCTATATGGCTGGTTTTAGCATTATATAAATGTTGATATGATATTAGTATTTTAGTACCAAGATTGGTAGGATATGATCTACTAAGTTCTCTTAAGAGATGATAATAGAGTTTTATTGAGTTTGGAAACAAAACTTTCAAGGGAGGATAATAGCATATTTTTTTATACTCTTTGAAATCAAAGGTTAAGAATTGCTAAAATTTTAATTTTTGACAATTTAATGTTACAGATAGTGTTAAGATATGTATGGAAAGAATTGAAAATTTTTGGAAAATTTTTAAGATATTAAAAGTGAATTTTTATGGACCTTAGTTATAAGAGTTAAAAATAGAATTATGGGTTCTATATTCTGAAGTTTGATGCTATTTTGTGATAATTTAATTGAAAATTTTTAAAATAATTAATGTTCTTTGGCTTACCATGTTAGTAAGCTTATAACAAAATTTGGTGGTAATTGAAATTGATTTAGATGCCAAGAAAGTTCCTTTATTACAATAATTCTAAAACTGCCAAATTTTGGCAATCCCATGTATTTGGTTCTATATGAATAGCACCAACATGATATTTTTGTGAAATAATTGAAGTTTTCTATTATTTAACATGTTAAAGATATTGTATAAAAAATTGGTAATGATTAGAAGTAATTTGAATATTGAAAAGAGGCTTTCATTGCAACAACTCGTATACTACTTTATTTTAAAATTTATATTTTTGGTATTATGTGAATAGTACCTGTGAATGAGAAAGTTACATAATAATTGATGTTTGATGAATAGTAGTATGTTAGAAGTATTAAATAAAATTTTGGTAAAAATTTGAATTAATTTGAGAACCTTAAAAGCACTAAATTGTAGGGATATTCATATTACCAAGCAAACTAAATATTTGATATTTCTTATTGAAAAATGTTGTAAGGAATTAAAGTTTATGATATAGTTAATAATGTTTAAGCCATAATAGAGAGTCATTCAAGAGAGTTAAGTGTTCTCACTACCTTAAATAGAAATGTTGTATATTAACCTTGGACATGGTAGTATATGATGATGAAATTTAAATACAAAAGAATAGCAAATTTTGTTAACATAACTCTTATAGCATAGTTGGTATTATGAAATTTGTTAACATAACTCTTATGGCATTACATAAGTGTTCTCACTACCTTGAATGGAAAGGTTGTATATCAACTTTAGACATAATAATATGTGATGATGAAATTTAAATACATAAAAATGCAAATTTTATTAAAATAACTCTTATGGCATAGTTAGTATTTTAATTATATCTAATGGAATGAATAATTGATGCTTATGGCATCTTATTATTGCTCATCCTAAGTATGATTTGTGATAGGAGATACGCATCCTTCACAAAGAAGGAGAGGCATGGTAAGAGTTGGAGGGATAAGGTTAATGACTTTATGCTTAAGGTAACAGGGGATAAGGCTAGATTGAAGTTACAAGATGAAATCTATATACTAAATATAGCTAATCTTTTTAACAAATTTTATAAATATTATACATAAAAACTATAATAGGTACCTGAGAACTTTAATTAATTATTATATAATGTTATATATATGATCTTTTATGGCAAAAACTCTTTAAAAAAAGGAGAAGAGTGATCATTCATTAAGTATTTAGATACTCACACTTTTTCTATTATATTTTATCTATAGATATAGAACATGAATCCTATAAGAATGACCGAAACCTGTGCATGAACCTTCTTTTCACCATGGAAAACTTTCCAAATAATATTTTGCTATAGACTTCGAATATTTATAGCGAATCCTCAAGTAGAATATATTATAAAGCTTAGAAAGATAAATTCTGAGTTTAACCCCTTCCTAGCCAATTCTATTCAACGAACCCATCCACCAAAAGGCATAATTAGTAATTCTAGCTTAGTTAATACGCAAATTTCTCCCTCTTCCTTATCCATGGAATCATATCCTAAGGAAGATAGTGAATGGAAATAGATTAGCCCTATTTAGGGGTTCTACCTTCTAGTAGTATTTGTGTATAAATTTATTTATTTTTTTAAATTGCAATCTTGTATGAATATCTTTTAGTATATATGAATTATGTTTTGAACTTATGCACATGCAAGTAGTATGATTTTTTATAAATACTTTATTATACCTTTAGTAGAAGTAAGAATGTAAATGAGTCAAAAGTGTCTTAAAGGCTTGCAAGGGCATTTGGTTAGTATTTTAATATGAGTCAGGTGTATTTATGTTGATCATAGTATTCAAAGATTGGGTTGCAACATATAAATACAACGACAAATTTATCCAAGAAATGTTTAAACACCTTATCCATTATGTCTGTGAATATTATCAATGCATTAATCAAGCTAAAAGACATATCCAAAAAATTCATAGTAGTCATATCGATTTTTAAAAGCTATCTTTGTTGCATCTACCTCTTAAATCTTTAATTAGTTATATCTAGTGTGCAAGTTTATCTTAGAAAAGTGTTTTGTACCTTGCAACTAGCCAAAAAAGGTCATTAATGCGTGGTAAATGATATTTATTTTTTATAGTAACTTTGTTTAGTTAGCAATAATCGATGCATAAATGAAGGGACCTATCTTTCTTTTTGATAATGCTGGGCTCCTAAAGGAGATGAACTTGGTCAAGTGATTCCTTTATCTAAAATTCTTTTAATTACAATTTCATTTCTTTCAAATTAGTCGACACTATCCTATATAGAGGTAAAGAAATAGGTTTCATATCAAGTTCCAAATCAATATTAAATTCAATTTCTTAATTTAATAGTAATTCGAGTATCTTTTCTAGAAGCACATAGAGAAACCCATATGCTGTTAGAACTTTACTCACATATGATGTTGAATCATTTAAGTCTCTAACCCTTGGTAGATAAGTGTGCGTCCCCTACTAATGACCCTCTAAGCTTTTATGCTTGAAATCAAGCTTATAGCTTTTGTTGTTCTTTCTTCTTGAAACACAAATGATTAGAATCTTTCCACGAGAAAGGTCATAGTTTTATCTTAACAATTCATATAGCCATGATGTTTTAATAGCTAGTTTATTCCTAAAATTACATCATAATCCATCTTGTCTAATGATATTAAGTATACTAGTATGACACACTCATAAACAATTGCTAGTCACTTTTTAACTATATAAGTGGCCACAATAATCTTATTTATAGTATTCATTATCATTAATGATGATTCTAAAACATCACAGGAGTTTTTCAACAAAAGAGCAAATTTTTTTAGATAAAAAGTATGTAGCACTTAGGTTAAATAATATTGTAGCAAAAATTTGTTTCTATATAAGAGTACTTATCGCCACAGCATTTAATGGTTAAGATTTATGCTGGGTTAAAATAAAAACCTTTGCTTTCCCCACCTTTCCCCAAAGTAACTCAATTATAAACTGAAATAGAGGAATGAGTCATAGGTGTGACTCTTTGTAGATTGGTGAAGTTAGTTCCAAAGCTTAAAAGATTTACCTTGCATTCCCTTACCTTATGGCCTATTTGGCTATAGTGATGGCACTTTATTTGATTATTTCTTGTATATGGCCTATTATGACTTTGTTGCATTGCATAGATGGAGGTGGCCCTTAACAAGAAATGCCTTGACTTTATAAAGCCTCACCCTCAAGACTTAACTTGGCTTTTGAAAAGTTTGGTTAACTCCTTACACTTCTTTTAGTAATTGTGCACTTAAGGGATTCCTTGAATTCATTAGTCTTATGACCGACTTACTCCCTTCACTCATAAAGGAGACTTGAGGGAGGAATTCCCTATGTTGGTTGAGTAATACAAGGCCTTTTTGACCTATTTCTTTTCTTATTCCTTATTTGAGCTTTATGCTCCTCCCTTTCCCTAGACCAAAATTCATATCGAATAAGATTTGTGTAATACCTATTAAAAATTTAATATATAGAGATCGGCATATTGGAATTAGAAGGTGTTTAAGAGTGGATAATTAATAGAATTCCTCATTTATGCTAGTAAAAGTAATTATTAGTGTTAATGGTTAGAAATTTTATTTAGGAATTATTTAGGAAAAAATAAAGGAAATTAAAAGAATTTATAAGTAATTAGTGGAAAGAACTTAATAATTCCAAGATAAGTGAAATGAATATTAAGAATAGTAATATTACAAATTTTTTATGGATAATTAGAATAATTTTATATGATATTAAAAATCCAAGGTTGATAGAATTTTGAGATAAATTAGGATTTTTACTAGAAAAAACCTAGTAAAATTCAAGAAGGGAAAAATTGGAAACCTTGGACTATAAGCAAAGGTGGCCTTCAATTTTATGGGATTAAAAAAAAAGGAGAAATGAGTTAATTAAGGGAAAAAGGGATATTTGGTTCATAAGAAAATATAAGTGAAAATTAAGAAAAACATCATGAAATATTCTTGAGATAAGATGATATTAAGGATAAGCTTAAATGATGCAAGCCTTATGTCATCCTATGATATCATCCTCTTGTAGTTCAAACTATAAATAGAGAAGAAAGCTAAAAAATTTCCAATACACCACACTAGAATGCATGGCTAGGGAAAGAAAGAGTGGAAGAAAGTTGAGTTCTTCATCATTTACATTTCTAGAGAAAAAGAGGAAGTTTTCTTGAGTTAAATTTGTAGATTGTTAAAGTTCCAACTCTTGTGATCATTGAGGAGAAGGTGAAACTCCATAAACTCTTGTGAATTTTATTCATCTTCTTAATTCTTTTTAAAAGCTCCTTATTAACTCTATAATATTTTAGATAACACATCTTAGATAAAGTAGAGAAAAGAAGTTTTACCAATTTCCAAGGGTAAGTAAAGATCCACCTTTTCTTGTTTTCCTTTAAAAAGGTTGTTATATATAAAATGTAATATGCTTTTATGATTGATTGTCATTTGTTATGGTAAAGCCATGAGTATTCATAGTGAATTACTTTTTGTTCATGTGTTTTTACTGAAATCATGAGATTCACGGTGAATTGTTAAAGAAAGTGATTTTCTTCAATATTAAGAAAGGGTTTCCAAAACTATGGTTTGAGAGAAATAATAAGAAAAATGGATTTTTATGTTTGGAAAAGTAAATGTTTGAATAGTTTCTTAAAAATGGAGACACAAATAATGTTTTGAAAGTGGAAAAATTTGTAAAAGAAAACTCTTGAAAAAGGCTATGGTAATTAAGTTTTCTATATACTGCATAAAATAGTTGAAATTTGGAAACATGTTTTCATGAAAAACTTGAAATAATTCTTTTAAAGGAAAACAAACTAGAGCTTTTGGATTTCTTTAAAAAGCAAAGGCAATTTTTTTTCTAATAATAAAATCTAGTAAACACTAATTTAGATTCTATTATAAGTATTACATAAGTGCTACATCAAAAATTTTAAAGCAAAAATCTTCTAGAATATAAGTTGGTGGGCTCATGGTTTTTCTATGATTTCATGTAAGAAAATTCTATTTTACTCATAAAAATTTATTACATTATGTTCTAAACTATTTATATGATATTAATATACATTTATATCAAGGCTTGGTTTTTGAAGTAAAAATAACATGAAACAAGCTTAGAAGTCTTGGTTTGCACTAGAGAAATGGTGTAAAAAATTCTATTTCATAATAGTATTTTATCTTCAATAAAATTGTTTTGAGTAATAGTTGTTTTGAAACTTTTGTAAATTGTTTTTAACATAAAAAAGAGTTAAAATTTGTATTTCAATCCCTAAAAATTCTAGAATATTTAGAAGCTAAAAATGGTATTTTCAAGCTAAACATGCCTTTCTTTAAACTATTTTAATAGTTTAAGTTATAGTTAACTTATACAATTCATTTTAAGTGTAAAAATGGTTAGAAAGAATGATATTTTATGCTTTAAATTAAATTCTAGAAATTTTTAGGAAAATTCATTGAAGTTTGATATTTAAAATGGATTTTTCAAGAATAATATGCTTGATAAGGTGTATACTTAAGTACTTAAGATTTGAAGTGTATGTCAATTGAATTTTTAAGTTTTCTTTATTACTATACCATGGCATGAAAACTTTCTTTTAGTTTGCAAAAATATTTCTCATGCATATTGAAATGATATATAAAAAGTAGGCTTGATTATGTCTAAATTAGGAAATGGTGGAACATGGAAGAATCCAAGTTTGTATGCTCCGTGGTTTTTTAAAAATAGTGTGGTATTCATTATTTAACATATAATGTTGCTTGTGAGCACATAAGTATATGAAATTGATATTATGAAATTTGATTGATAATGTTGCTATAAGTCATAAAATATTTCACAAGTTTTCATGATAAAACTATAAGTTTAACTTAATATTTAATGCATGACTTAAATCATGAATTAATTTATGGAATACATGTGCACTAGGGAGTTATGTGTAAGGGTATTCTAAATAATAATAAACTCTTGCATGGAATTGCAATGAGATAATGTAGCAAATAGAAGCAAGAAAGCTTGTTATGGTCACTTGTGAAGCAATAAGGTATTGTGAATCTTTTCTCTTATCATGGTTATTGGAAAAATGAAAAATTAGCCATAAATAGCTTTGCTAGATTATAATTATGCTATATTATATAATTTTTTTGGAAATGGTTCATATTTTGACCTTATCCTATCTTATACAGGATAGGCCAATGAGTAACTTATGTAAAAAAACTCAACTAGTGAGCACCATATGAGTCAGTGAGTGCTTTATTGTATGTAAGTTTAAGGCTTCAATGCCACATATGATATTATTGGCTTGAATGCCATATGTGATATGTGACATCTTTATTTGATATGTGACATTGTGGAAAGAATTATTAATTGGCTTGGCGCCCTAACTTTTGGGTCAAATGGATCATTGGTTAGGATAAGGTTGACTTGAAGTCACAAGAAAAAACCTTTTATGTGTCTTCCTAATCAAAGTAATGGAAAATGATTACTATTCTTTATCTTAAATTAATATTTATATTAATAATAAATTGATTTATGTGTTTAAGGTATACTGTGTTTGATTTCTTAATTCTCCAACATATAGAATTATTTGAAATAAATATGAAAGGAATTCTGGTAAGTAAAGTGTTTAATAATGTGTCTTTATATAAGATTAATTTTCTTGATTAAAATTGATTAGAAAATTTATGTGATATCTATCCTACTAAGTAATAATATTGTTCCTTCTACCTATAGATATACCTTTTAGGTACTTTCTTATAATATTTATAGAGATTGCTACTATTTGGTGGTAGATATGTTATACCCAATTTGGTACATTTCGTGTAGAGTTCCATTTTTAGACTATTGCTAATGGGTCTAGTGTTACATTATAGACTTAATTATGAGTTATGAGGTTAAAGCCCTCGATATTTAACCTTAGATGAGGATTTGATGATATTCTTAGCCTGGGTGGAGAATTTTACAACTTTACAAACCTAATGATCCCATATTAGAGAGAGGTAAGTTTGATCAACCAATTGACTATATTGACCTTTATCCTATTATACTAGTTGATTATATTGAACTTGATCTTATTCCAAATCCCTTACTAGAGCCTATAGTAATACCTCCTATTCCACCAAATGCTCTACTTATCTCATCAATAGCATCTTATGTTCCACCATATACTTTACCTATCCTACCAATAGTATCTTATGTTCCACTAGTTATTAATCCATTAATTAACCTCTTGCTATTTAGCTTGTAGCACTAGTAGGTGCACTAGTTTTTAAGTTTGATCCTTTATGTCTTTTAACTTATCTTCCTACAATCCAATGTTTGTAGATCCAAAGGACAGAAGGATTCCCTCTGAGGACTCAAAGGATGTTAGAGGCTCCTGTAAGCATCATGAATAATTAGTCCAGATGATAATTGTTCATATTTTTAGTCATTGTATAGTGACTCCCTCACATTTTTCTTGTAGTACCTGTATATAAGACTTTGACATGATTAGCAGTTATGACATAGTTAGGAGTTATGGTATGGTCTTTAAAACTAATAATATAAAAAGGATTATTTGTATAAAATTGTTTAATCATGATAATATATATGATGTATATTATTGTATATCTAATTTGTTTATTGCATCTAATTCATAATAAAAAAAAAGAAAAAGAAGAGTTGATGTAAAACAAGACGAAGGATTTCCTAATATCCAAAGATAATACAAGGAAAAAGTTTTCTTTTTTAAAAAGTAAATAAATACTTTCATATAAATGTTTTCCAAGTACTTATATCAAATTCTATAAAGTACAAGTCATTAAATATTTTCCTAGTACAATTTCTAAAAAAGATATATTATTACTAGAATATTGTTGAATAAGATCCTTCTTATTTTTTGAAATTTCACTAACTAGGCTCTATTATATTTATTTCATGGTTTGAAAAATTATAGAACCTAAATACCTTGGAATATTAGAAATATTCCTTATTTGTTTTTATTAAGTATCATTTTTTAATAAGAAACTAAAAAGATATTTGTTTTCTCAAGGATTTTTTTTCAAAAAAATGTTATTAAAAAATATTCATAAACCATTTCAAACCTGATTTTACAAGAAATAGTTATCCATGTTTCTATCCATAAAGTCATTTGATTTTGAAAAGCTCTCTAACAAATTTTATTCTTGAGATTATGTTAGATGAATAACACCTACTTTTCAATTAAAATATATTTCATTTTGAAATTAATTCATTAGTATTTTTTATTTCTAGAATATATTATGTTTCAACTATTTCTTAAAATAGGAAAATAAACTTCTTCAGTTTATTTGAGAACTTGACCGTAAAGAAATTGCTATTTATCAAATTTCAAGAATTGATTAAAGGGGAAAATATTTATAAAATTTTTAATTTTTTATTGAAAAAGTTTTGTGTTGATATTATTTATCTAATGATGAGGTTCTATTTCTTAGTTCTAATTGTTGTTTTTAGGGAAATGTATTTAAGGGATTGAAACCTTACTAGAGGGAAAAAAATAAACTTTTTTTCAACCTTTAATTTTTGCATTATGAAATCTTTTAGAAAATAGTTAGTTTTAAAAATTAATTTACTTTTAGAAATATTTGTAAAGATGATTAATCGATGTCTTTACATTAGTTAGGATGGTCCAAAATTAGGCCATGACAACTTATTAGTATGTTATGTCCTTACCAACATTGATGTGGTTGATACATGTATTGCAATACTTCAAAATTATTTATAACTAGTTTACTAAAAATTATGCAATATAGAGTGATAAATCAAATCATACCATAATGATCCATTAATGTATCCTTTTCAAATGATATACTAATAATGATTACATAATTATTTAAGATTTTTTTGCACTAAAAATAAAAAGAATGAATGTAAACAAAACGCAAATGGAATATTTGTTTTCCTTATAACACATGGAATGGTAAATGTGCTTGAATATTTGCATTTTCTTGTAATGATTTTATATACATTCGCCCTACACTTACTTTTTCATCATTTCTTAATTTTCTCTTATTGATGCATAAATTTTTCAGAAAGTTAGCAGACCTTAGAATCTGTTTTATTAAATCTATCAAAAGTATGTTAACTTCTACACTTCTAAGTGAATCTAAAATCTAGTTTTCATTCTTAATTTTCTTTGGAAGATTAACTTTTCTTGGAAAATGAAAGGGAATAGAAAAATTAGTGGGAGGTGGGGTTTTAGGGAAAGAATTAAACTCACTTTCAACATGTATTATTTCTTTTTTTTTATTGTTTTTGATTGGTCTCTTCTAGTTTATTGCTTACTTCTAGTTGTTTGCTTACTTTTATTGTGAGGATGAAGATAAAAGCTTGTTAACTTACTTACCACTTGTCAGCATAATGACATTTATAACTTTTTTAGCTCTTGCATTGCTAGAAGAATGTTATATTGAATCTTGTGCTTTAAACTCACTTATAGTAGAGGTTAATTGATCAATTTGAGTTTGCAAATTTGTAATTTTGGCCTCTATCCTTTATAGAATTGTAGGTTATTTGCTACCATTTTCTTAACCAATTCTTTAAAACATAGCTGAGAAAAAGGAGTTGAATTTGAATCTGGTTTAAGGATAGGATTAGGTGGCATTCTAGTGTATGCAGAAGGATTTTCAATTTGGCCCAAATTGCTGCCTTATCTAAAGTTTCGAGTATCTTTCCAACCCAAGTATTGATTATGTTATTGGTATTGGTTAACTTTCTACTACTGGTAATGATTAGGCTATTATTGGTTCTGAGGTTTTCCAGGGAATATTATTGCTTTATAGGCTTAATATTGACCATTATCATCTTATAATATTGGACACATCTCAATGGAATGAGTTGGGTAAGAGCATAGTGCCACAAAGTTTAGTAGGAGAAAAAGCTTGGAATTATTGTTGATGTCCCATTACCATTTGCATTACTAGAGAGGTTAATTCGTCTAATCTTTTCTAATCTTTGCTAGTTTGAATAGGAGAGATTTCATTTCATGGATGCCTTTAGAAGTAGCCATAATTTTTATGTCAAATTATTAGGAATTTATTGCCATGTTTGCAATCAGGTTTTTGGCTGCCATAGGAGTTTTTTGTACTAATGCTCCACTACATGCAACATTAATCATACTCCTATTCATAGGAAGAAGTCATTCATAGAAATACTAAATTAAAAGTTATTCATGATTTTGTGGTAGTGGATAACTTGAATACAAATTCTTAAATCTCTTAATAGTCATATAATGTCTCAACATTTAGCTACCTTATGCCATAAATTTCTTTTCTAATTGCAATAGCTCTTAAAGCAAGGGAAAAATTTCTCTAAGAACAGCTACTTCATATCATTCCAACAAGTGACAGAACTTAGTTGTAAATAATATAACCAATCCTTGGCTACATCAACAAGTGAGAAAGGGAATGCCCTTAACTTAATGTGGTTGTCTAAGATGCCATGAGACTTTACGATTGAGCATACCATATGAAACTCTTTTAAATGCTTATAAGGGTCTTCACCTGTAAGATCATTAAATCTAGGAAGCAAATATATTAAACTAGATTTAAGTTTAAAGTCAGTATCCAATTCAGGATATTGAATGCTTAAAGGTCGACAAGTAACATTAGGGTTAGCTAATTTCTTCAAAGTCCTATTATTTGCCATATTATCAGAATTGTTAAAAGGTTTAGAATAAGGGTAAGGATGCTAGAACTACCTATATTTCTAGTCCTACAAATAAAATGGAAAGTACTATCCATTTCAAAATCAAACTCTAACAATTAGCAACAATTCTAATCATGCAATAGATTACACTAGGAAAAACTATAGAAACACAAAACACCAAAATATTAATGCACAATGAAAAATCACTGAAAACACCTATAATTAACCTATCTAGGCATTTTTAAAAATTATAGGACTACCATAAAATGAAAGCTATCACCATGCAAAACTAAAAAATGCAATAAAAAATATATAAAAAAATTTAAAAAAATGGTTAAAATAATGGAATTTGGCCAAAAAGCAAGGCAACTCACTTGTTGCTATGAGAAAAATATTTTCAACCATTAGAAATATTTTTGATTCAATTGAAGCTAATCATTTTGATACCTATTCAGGGGATAGGATGTAGAATTTTGTGCAATTTGTTTTGATAAGTTAAAAACCTCTATTAAAATGTAAAATGAAGTAATATATGATGAAAAAGGATGAAACCAAGTGGAAGAATATGCAACAATCAAAGAATATAAGAGAATGTAAGAAAATATAGAAAGTGATAAGTTGTTGTAAAATGCAAGCAAAACACTAACAAATGCAAAACTTAATTAGAATGCTTAAACAAAGCCAGTAAAAGATGAGAAAAGATGAATTCAAGTGGATCCTCTGAATGATACCAAAATTTTGATACATGTATTGTAGCACTTCAAAATTAGTTATAACTATTTTACTAAAAATTATGCAATATAAAATAACAAACTAAGTTGTACCCCACTAATTGATCTACACATTGCAATGCATTAAAATTAGTTTATTATTGGTCTCCTTAAAATAATGCAATATAGTGAAGCAAATCAAGTTATGCCCTTATGATCCTTTAAATTATCTTTTCTCAATTGATTTACCAACTATGTTTACACAATTATTTTATTTTATGTTGCATTATAAATAAATGAAATATAAGAAATAAATACAAAATAGGCTATGTAAACATAGTGAAACAACATACTGATAGAATGTAGAATGCTATATTATGTACTATGCAAAATTATGCAAAACATAGAATTTAGAGAGTTTATGATTTGAAATTGAAATAAATGTATTAAAAAAAACAAAGTATAATTTAAAAAACAAGTAAGAAAACTAATGTAATGAAATATCCAATTTAAGGAATTAAGGGCTTTAGTTTGGATTAATCATAAATAAATTGAGATTTGACTTTTTCTAATTAATCTTTCAACCTTGAATTACATAAAACCCAGTGCAATAATTCATGAATCCTATACTGAAATAACCTATTTAATATTTGATCAATTAAAATTAGTTGAATTAAGCAACTATTATAATCCTTAAGTTAGATTAAAATTAATTTAATGATATAAATTTGATTGTATTAAGAAATTAAATTAGAAACCTCTAAATTAATCTCTTAACCCTTTGCCCCTATGTGTAAAATCATGATTGATCAATCACAATTTCAACATTCAAAATAGCAAAAGATTAAAAATCACAAGAATGAACTACCAATTATACCAAACTAACATCTAACACATGTAATTTTAAGAAATCAACATAAGTAATTAAGGAAAGAGAAAAATTAATTGAAACAAAGTCAAAATTACAAATCATAATCTTCATAGTTTAGTAGAAGAGAACCTTAAAATCCTTGAATAAACTCTGAAAAATTAGCCTTTCATGGCTAGAGAACTACAAAACTAGAAGAAGAATAGAAAAACTATATGCTAAATACTGTCTAGTCTATTGTGTCTAATGAGTTTTCTCTTTTTATCTAATGTAATTTACCTAAAACCATATTGGATTTGAATTTTATGTCTCTTAGGATTAAAAGAATGGGACATTCCTAATTTTTAGTAGCCTAAAACATATTTTTATAAAGTAATCAACTCTAAGAGTTATGATAGTGAATTCCCACATGTTTGACTTCTAACCAGTATAAGATCACTAAAATGATATAATTTAGGTATTCCATTAGCATAAAAATTGCTATAGAGATTTGAGCACTATTTTTACATTAATTAGACCTCTATAACTCTAGATATGACTGAAAAACTAAAGTTAGTTTAGCTGAGATAGAAATAAGGTTTCAGCTTTTCAGTTAAATAAGGGTTGAAAGGAGTGCAAACTAGTCTTTAACCAAAACACCATAATTGTAGATCTTTCTTTAAACTTTGCAACAATATAAATGTTAATCCAATATGACATCCTAAAGCCTAAGATATAGCTTAAAAATAGAAATAGTGTTAAAATCTAACATTAATTGAATATATTTAGAACTTTGTATAACTAACCCCAAATTATAAAATAAGGCTAATTCTATGAAATTAAGTATGTGTAACTCACTAAGAGACATGAAATAGGAGGAAATAATATAGAAAATATTTTTCTCATCAAATTCCCACATACTTAGCTCTTACACATCTTCGGGCAAGATATAACTTTATTTAGAACTAAGAAACAAAAGACTTTACCTTCTAAAAACTTCAAAATCATAAATCCACAAGCAAGAGACAAATAAAAGCTAGTAAGAAACATAAACACATCATGAAGAAAAATCTTGACAAATTTGAAACTAACTAGTATAGCAACTTTATTTAAAAAAATAAATCAACACGGTAGATATTCATAAGATTCATTTTCCTACTCTCAAGTATTTAGGGTAAGTGTTTCACTCAAGTTCTTTCCATGAAATTACCTTACCATAAGCTTGCTAATCATTTAATCTCCATTACTCAAATTACATACACAGCACAAATCAAAAGGACTTTATTCTATGTTATAATGGGGTTAGGAAAAAAGAAAAGGAAAAATAGGATATGAAAAGGTAGAAACTAAAGAAATTAATAGAGCACTTGAATCAAATATATATGGGCAAATTATAAATAATTATAACTTAATATAACAATCTAAATTTGAATTCAAACACTAATTAACTTTTTAATTTTTTTCCTTCTTCTTCTTTTTTCATCAATTTCATTTTACCTTATTCTTTTTTTCATTTTTATTTCTTCTTTTTTTTATTTTTTATATCAACTAACCTTTAAACCTAAAGTTGATAATATTTCACAATATATAAACTCATGCCACCCCACATTTGTCCAAAAGCTCATCTTATAAAAATTTAAATACTCTAATAATTTTCAAGGTTAGATAAAGACATTATATTTCATTGGAAAAATGCTTATGGGTTAATTGATAAAGAAAAAGGCAATTAAAGCTCAAAGGGGCTTAATAAAGGTGAAAACTCAAGGTTGGCTATATGGCTCTAGCTTAAATAAAGAAGGAATGTCTTTATCATTTTTGTGTATGCATGTGCAAATATAATCTCAAAAAGGATCAAAGCAAGTTCTAGAGAAATAAATCATAGAAGAATATCATACAAAAAGGAAAGAGAATAACATGAATTTTCAACTTAAGGTTTAAAATCTCACAAGGTAAGTCATACTATTAAGTTCAATCTACCAATTTGAAATCTATCACTATATCAATTAATTTCAAAAGATAAATTCATTCATTCAATCATGTTATGAATCTTATATAACTTTAATTGAATCCTACTTAAGAAAATGCAAAATCTCCATCAATAAAAAGTAACTAAAATGACTTAAAAGGACTAAAAAAAAGTGAAAAATACAATTTAGAAATGCATTTTTTTTAATTTTTTTAGTTTTTTTAAAGCATTCAAAAGTATTGAATGAAAACACAAAGCATAAAGTAAATCCTAAAGTCTCCCCCTATATTTAAATTTTATACTTTCCTCAATGTAAAGTATATCAACATCATCAAGAAAGATCATCAAGAGACATAAAGAAAGATAAAGGATAAGGAAAATAAAAGAGAAGGATAGGAGAAAGCAAATCTAAATGGCTTGAGTTGCCTTCCAAGAAGTGCCTTTCTTTGTCTTTAGCTAGATATCAAGCTCCTTCATTAAGAATAAACTAGGGTCACCAACTCCATTACTTCCATCACTTGCCCTTGAAATCCTTCGTAGAATGGTTTAAGCCTATGTCCATTAACCTTGAACACTTTTGTTATTCTCGAAACTCTTGATCTTTACTGCACCATAAGAAAAAGTATTAGTAATAATAAAGGATCCATTTAAATGAGAATGGAGTTTACCTTGCATCAATTTAAGTCTTGAATTCAATAATAAAACTTTTTAGGTAATCTTAAAAGTTTTTCTAAAAATGAGTTTTATCATGGAATGCCTTTGTTTTCTATTTATAAAGCCTAGAATTTACATAGGCTTCAAGTCTAAGTTCTTCTAATTCTTACAATTGTAATTTTCTTTCCTTTCCATATACTTTCAATTCCATGTTGCATCTTTTTATAGCCTAAAATGCTTTATGCTCCAACTTTATTGGAAGATGACATACTTTCCCAAAAATAATCCGGTATGAAAACATACCAATAGAAGTTTTGTACGTGATCCTATAACCTAAGGTGCATTATCTAATTTCAGGATCCAATATTTTCTATTAAGCTTCACAGTTTTCTTTAAAATTAACTTTATTTCTTTATTAGAAATTTTTGCTTGTCAAGCCTCAAGTGTTCAATTACAAAAATGACTCCCTTGGTCACTTATCAAAGCATGTGGAATCTCAAACCTGCTTAAAATGTGAGACTTGACAAAATCTATAACTTTAGAATCATTAATTCTGGTGGCTTTAGCTTCCATCCATTTAGAAACATAATCAGTAGCAAAAAGAATATAAATAAAACTAAAAGATAAGAGAAAATGACCTATAAAATCAATGCCTTATTCATCAAATACCTTATAAAAGAGCATAGGAAATTAAGATATCTCATGTTTACAAGTTGAATTCCCTATTGTTTAACATTGTTCACAATTTTTACAAAACATGTAAGCATTATGAAACAAAGTAGGCTAATAAAAACTAGAATTAAGTACTTTTCTTTTTATTCTTTTATGTCTAAAGTGACCTCTACAAGAATGATTATGATAAAATGCAAATATGGAATGAAACTTAGAATCATATACAGATCTTTTAATTATTTAATCAGCATAAAACCTCCATAAATAAATATCATCCCACACATAATATTTGGCTTTACTCTTCAACTTATCAATTTGAGCTTTCTTAGCATATATAGGTAAATAATTAGCAACTAAATAGTTTACTAAATTAACAAACTAAGGATTCTTACTAAGCAACTAAAAAAGTTACTTATCTAGAAAGGTGTCATGGATAGGCAGAGTGTTTACATCTTTTAGAATCTTGCTTAAATGATCTGTCACTAAATTTTTAGCTCAACTCTAATCTCCAATCTTAATATCAAACTTTTGTAAAATTAATATCTATCTAATCAAGCAGGATTTTGCCTCTAGGTTTCTTTAAAAGGAACTTCAAAGTTGCATGATTAGAAACACATAACCACTTTAGAACTAAGTAAATATGATCTAAACTTATTTAAAGTAAAATAATAGCTAAAAGTTCTTTTTTAGTTATAATGAAATTAGCTTGGGCAGCATCCTAAAATTCTTGAAGCATAATAAATCACATAAGGTTATTTTCCCATTCTTTATGTAAGAATAATAGTAATTATAAAGTTAGAAGCATCACAAATCAATTTAAAATGTAAATCCTAAAATGGTGGTTGAATTATGGGAGTGATGGTGAGAATTTGCTTCCATTTGTCAAAAGCCTTCTTATAATGTTGATTAAAGTTAAATTCTGCTTCTTTTTAGAGTAGCTTGAGTAGCTTGGACAATGAAAGGGCAATCTTGCTAAAGTCTTTAATGAATCTTTTATGGAAACCTACATGACTAAGAAAAGAATGCACTTCCTACACACAAGTAAGGTAAGGTAAAGTAGTAATCACATCAATCTTAGCAGGATCTACTTCAATGCCTTTACTACTCACTATATAGCCTAAAACTATCCTATGCTTTACCATGAAATGAAAATTTTCAAAATTTAGCATAAAATTAGTTTCAATGTATTTGTCCAACACCTTAGAAAGATTATTTAAGCATGTATCAAAAGAGGAATCATAAAGAGAAAAAGCATTTATAAGTACTTTAATGTAATCTACCAAAAAATTAGAAAAGATGCTCACAATAAACCTTTAAAATGTACTAGGTGTAATGTATAGGCCAAAAAGCATCCTCTTATAAGCAAAAGTGCCAAAAGGACATGTAAATGTTGTCATTTCTTTATCTTTTAGAGCAATATGAATCTGAAAGTAATGATGTAGCCATCTAGGAAGCAATAATGAGATTTTCTAGCCAAACTCTTTAATATTTGATTAATGAATGGCAATAGGAAATGATCCTTTTTGGTTACTTAGTTTAACTTCCTATCTTTAGTGTAAACTCTCTAACTATTTTGAACTCTAGTAGGAAACAAATTATTATTCTAGTTTTTCACCACTATTAAGCTTGTTTTCTTAAGGACAACTTGGACTGGACTCACCATTTATTATCAAAGATTGGATATTAATATGAGCCTCTAAAAGCTTGGTAACCTTCTTTTTTAATCACATCTAGAATCAAGGGATTAAGTTTTCTTTGAGGTTGTCTCATTGGTTTAGTTCTTTCTTCCAATAAAATCTAATGCATATATGTTGAAAAGGCTAATAACAAGAATGTCTACAAGTGTCCACCCTATTGCTTACTTATAAGCTCTTAAAATCTACAACTTCTCTTCTTGCTCAAGTTGTAAATTTTTTGCTATGATAAATTGTAGCTTCTCATTCTCTTTTAGAAAGGCATACTTTAAATGTTCTAGAAAAGGTTTAAGCTTTAATGTTGGTGGTAATTTGATATAAGGTATTAATTTGGTGGTAAAAACCACTTCAGCAAGTTGAATTTCTTGTTGAACAATAAATTTTTGAATGTTCTAGAATAGCACTAGTTTCTTTACTTATAAGTGCAAAAATTTCAACACATATGGCACATTGGTTATCATCGTCACAGTAAGTGCACTCATAGCCATCAAAACAATCCATAAACTTATAAAATTGAGGAAAATTAGCAAGCATATCATTAAAGGTATTTTTAGTAAGTTCATCAAGCACATCTAATTGAAACATAAAATGCTCATCAATAGGGTATTTTATGGCTTTGAAGATGTTGAAATTCACAATTATATCAATAACTTCCATGAAAAGAGAACCAATATCTACATTAATCTTTGTTTTTACTATTTTGAGGAATAATTTTCCTAGAAGCAAAAGTGCATTGGTATTTAAAGACCCATCCTCTATAGGGAGAATGTAAAAGTCTACTAGGAATATAATTCCTTAACTTAAACTAGCATATTTTCAATAACTCTAGCAAGATATGCAATACTTCTATTGGCTAGTTAGATGGAAACTCATGTTTGCTTTAAAGGACCAAGCCATAAAAAGGAGAATACTAATATTGGTATAACATTAATAGCGGTTCACAACTCTATTAAGGCATGTTCAAATCTGCTCTTGCCTATTATGTAGGGTATGTCAGAAGTTCTTAGGTTTTCGCATTTATGAGGTAAGTTTGGTTAAAGGATGATTGATATTTTCTAGCCTAAGCTCACTTTTTCATTACCATGTATCTTCCTTTTGCATGTGCAAAGCTCTCTAGGGAATTTAACATGTTTTGGAATTTGCTTAAGAGCATCTTGCAATGTAATGTTGACCTTTACCGTCCTAAAAGTCTCTAGAATCTCCTTATCTTTGTCAAATTCTTCTATTTTTATGGATTGTGTGATTTTGTTTGGGAAGGGAAGTGGTTTTCAATAATATAATAGTTTGTGCATTAATTTTATTTTGTTAAATTTTTGGTTGGTTTGAAGGGAGCTTTCTATAGAATTTTCAATAGCTACTAGTTATTTTGCCTTATGTTGCTGGCTTGCTGGTTGAGGAATATTAGGAGCATGAACTTCTTTACCACTTTTGAGCAAAATGGTAGAAATGTTACCTCTTGGGTTAGGAATTGTTTAAGAAGGCAGCCTATCAGAACCTTGGGATTTATGTTCATTTACAGTGGAGGCTAGTTGGCTAACTTGTGTTTGTAACCTATCCTCTATTAAAACTATAGGTTATTGGCAGTTATTTGCTTAACTAATTCCTCAAATTATATTGAGAAGAGAAGGAAAAGGAAGATAAGGCTACTTGCTAGTTCTAGAAATTCTGTTGCTATTGGATTAACTTGGCTAGTTATTGATAGAATGGTGGTTTACTTTATATTAATGTAGGTCTAATTATTTGCTAGACTAGTGCATTGCCATATCTAAAGTTAGGATGCTCTTTCCAACTAGGATTGTAAAAGTTTGAGTATGGATCTTATTTAGGCTACTACTGCTATTGTTAATATTAGTTTTGCTACTATTGGTATTGTGGCTTCTAAGGGAATACTATTGCAACTTAGGCTTGATATTGAGCATTGTCTTCTTATAGTGTAGGACAGTAATTAGTAGGATGAGTTGGGCATGAAAATATGCCATAAATTTTTGCAAAAGGAAAGGGTTAGAATTGTTGCTGTCTTATTGCAAATTACTTGACAAAAAAGGTTAGTTCTTCTATTCTATTTTTCAATCTTTGTTGGTCTAAATTAGAGTAATTTATCTCATTCACACCCTTAGTAGTAGCCAAAATTCTAGTTCCAAGTTATTAGGAGTTAGTTGTAATATTTGCAATTAGATATTTTGCTACCATAGGAGTCTTATTTACCAATACACCACCACTTGTTGTATCTATCATACTTTTATCCATTGGAAGCAGGACTTTATAGAAGTATTGGATGAGGAGTTACTTACTAATTTAGTGGTACAGGTAGCTAACACAAAGCTTCTTGAATCTCTCCTGGTATTTATATAGTGTCTCACCATTCAACTGCCTAATGCTATATGTTTCTTTCTTTATTATAGCTACTCTAGATAAAGGGAAAATTTTTTCAAGAAATAGCTGCTTCTTGTCATTCCAGCAAGTGATAAAACCAAGTTGCAAATAATATAACCAATCTTTAGTAGCATTAGTAAGGAAAAAAGGAAAGGCCATCAGCTTGATGTGGTTTATTGAAATGTCTCGAGGTTTCATTGTAGAGCAAACCATATAGAACTCCTTAAGACGCTTATAAGAATCCTCATTTGCAAGACCATGGAATCTAGGAAGTAAGTGTATTAGGCTAGATTTAAGTTCAAAATCAACATTTAAGTTAAGATATTGGATGCCTAATAGTTAGTAAGTAACATTAGGGGTATCCAATTCTTTATTTGTTGCCAAGATTAGAATGAGGGGTGGGTATACTAGAACTACTATTTTTACTTTTAAAAAAATGAAAAGTCCTATCAATTTCAAAATTAAACTCTAACAAATTAGCATAATGCTTTGAGTCATACATTACACTATATTAAGCTATACTAGGTGGAAGCATAGGAATACCAAAATATTAATGCACCATAAAAAATCACTCTAAACATATCTAATTAATCTATCTAGACATTTTTAAATATTGTAGGACCATTATAAAATGAAAGCTATAACCATGTAGAACCCAAAATTGCAATAAAAAATACTAAAAAAATTTTTAAAAATGGTTAAAACAGTGGAATTTGGCCAAAAGGTAGGACACCTTATAACCAAAGGTTAATGATTTTTTATGAGAAAAATTAAATCTATAACTAGAAAAAAATTCAACTTAATTAGAGATAATGAAACCGAGTACCTATTTAAAGCAGGGTAAAGTGCAAAATTATGCAAAACTGATCTCTTTAAGCTAAAAACCTCTATTTGAATGTAGGATGAAGTAAAATATGATGAAATATGATAAATTAAATTGGAGGAATATTCAAAAATTAAAAAAATGTAAAGGAATTCAAGAAAATGTAGAAAATTGTAGCTACCATAAAATACAAGTAACATACTAACAAATGCAACTATTAACTAGTTTGTGTACAACTAGTATATGTAGGAAAAGATGAATTCAAATAGATCCCTAACAATTATGCCAAAATTTTAATCTACATGTCACAACACACCAAAATTAGTTTATCACTAGTTTTCTTAAAATAAAGGAGTATGCAAAATTATGTAGAATATAGAATTGGAGGTTTGTGATTTGAAATTGAAATAAATGGATCAAACAAAATAAAATACAATGTGAACAATAAGGAAGAAAACCAATAATGAAGTAGCTAATTCAAGGAATTGAGAGCTCTAATTTGGATTAATCATAGATCAACTGAAATTTGACTTTTTTAATTATCTTTCAACCTTGAATTACTCGAAACCCTTGTAATAATTCATAAATCCTATGCTACATAACCATCTAATATTTGATTAATTACGATTAACTAAATTAAGTAACCACTATAATCCCTAAGCTAGATCAAATTGATTTAATGATAGAATTTAGTTAAATTAAGAAATTTAATTAGAAACCTCTAAATTAATCCCTCAACCCTCTGCCTCTATGTGTAAAATTATAATTGACTAACCACAATTCAAAATCACAATAGTAAAGATCAAAATTCATAAGAATGAATACTAATTATACTAAATCAACATCTAACACATGCAATTTCAAGAAATCAGTATAATTAATTAAGGAAGGAGGAAAATTAATTAAAGAAAGTTAACTTATAAATCATGATCTCATAATCCAATAGAAAGAGACGCTCAAAATCCTTGAATTAATAAATTAGCCTTCTATGGCTAGAGAACACAAGAGCTAGAAGATGAAGAGAAAAGTTGTTTGCTAAATGTTGTCTAGTCTATTATAGTCTAATGAGTTCTCTCTTTTTATCTAACCTAATTAACTTAAAAACCCTATTGAACTTGAATTTTATGTCTCTTAGGAATTATAAGAATAAGGTATTCTTAATTTTTAGAAGCCTAGAACCTATTTCTATAAAGCAATCAACTATAAGGGTTACAACAGTGAATCCCCGTAGGGCCTAATTTCAAACTAGTATAAGACTACTAATGTAATTTGGATAATCCATAGACATAAAAGTTAGGAGAGCTAGGTCTTATAGACATTTAAGCACTAGTTTCACATCAATTAGACCTTTGTAATTCTAGATATAGCCTTAAAAATTTAAGTTAGTTCAGTTATGATAGAAATAAGGCTTCAACCTCTCGACCTAAATAAGGGTTTAAAAGAGTCTGAATTAGGCTTGGACTAAAACACCTAAAATTGTATATACTTATGTTAAGTGCTAATTTAGGTATAATTGGTGCTTAATCTCATGATTTCTATTCTTTTGTCATTTGAATGTGAAATCATGATTAGTTAATCATGATTTTACAGGTTAGGGATAGAGAGTTAGGGAATTGCTTCAGTTGTATCTGATTTAATTTTCTAAGTCAACTGAATTCTATCCTTAAGTCAATTTTAATCTAGTTTAAGGGCTTACAGTGATCGCTTAATTCAACTAATCTTAATTAACCTAAAATCTAGATGGTAGTTTAGCATAGGATTCATGAATTATTGCAAGAGGTTTCAAGTAATCCAAAGTTGAAAAATTAATTGGAATAATCAAATGTTTTGTGATCTATGATTAATCTATATTAAGAGTTATCATATCTTTGAATCCACTATTTTTGTATATTGAATTCTTTTTGTTTACTTAATGTTTTGCCTATATTTTATGCTTGTTTACCTTATTATTATTATTATTATTATTATTTAATTTCGTGTAACCAAACCTCCCTTAATTTTGCATAATTTTCATTCTGCATTTTATCCATACAGTATAGTAAATTCTATTTCTATTTTAGCATTTTGTTTCATTGCATTACATATTGTTTACATTAATTTCTCTCATTCTCTTTGCATTAATAAGTAAAAATTTTGTATATATTATTAGTACATCATTTAGAAAAGATAAAATTCGAAAGGATCACTAAGGATATGACCTAGGTTATGCCAATATACAATATTATATTTTTAACACACTAGTTTTATTTTAATTTTAATGCATTGCGATGTGCATATCACACCTTAAGAAATAGATAAAGCTTGAAGTGTTTGAGTAACTCCAAGTTGTTACACCACCTTATCTAGATAACTAATAACAACAAAGCATACCTTATTATGTTTAGAAAAATATGTCCATTGGAAAAAAAACAATTAAAATAGAAGGGTTGGAAATTATTATCCAGTTATCAAAATTACCTTTAATTAAGGACTCATTATCAAGATGATGATTGACATATTCCTTAAATCTCTCTATGTATATATTAATCTTGAATAACTAGGACTGGGAATTATAAGTTTTAGTATGAATCAAAATTTAGAAATGTTATCAATAAGGTTTGCAAGTGGTGTTCTCTTATGTGATTTATGCCTTCCTACATGGATAGATGTGCCTTAAGAAAGGAGACTAAATCTTTGAAGGATAATTGACGAACCACTTTAAATAAAAATAGTTGCAAGAATGTAAAGCAATTCAAATGGTACTTGTTATTAGAATACTTAATTTGCTCCTAAATTGATTAAGACTGAAAGTATAGTCTTATGAGAAAAGAAAGAGTTAAAGCTAATCACTTCCTTGATATTACATAAGTTACCAAAATAAGGACACTCATATTATGGTCATAATTAAGCAAACTTAAAAAGATAAAATAGCTGAGGCTTGTGTGCTAAAAAGGAAGGAAAAAGCAAATTCTTCTCTACACTAGCACTAGGATTTCCCACTATGGATAGAATGCTTCCTTCTATCTTTTGAATACTTTTCTCTATTTTCTTGAAGAAAAATCTTAACCATTTTAAGAATGTAGACTTATCTTTTCCATTAATGCCTTTGGCATACTCTTCAAGATATCCTTTTAACTAATGAGCTATATCATATTCTAGACCTTCTAACAGAAGTAATTTAATACCTATCTCCTCAAAAATAGGAAGATAATATAAGGCAAAAACATCCTCTAATGCTTCCCCTCTATTTAGTCATAAAAAGATTGGCATTACTTCTATCTCTTAGCAAGAAGAAAATAGTCTTTTACATTTCTCGGCACTTAGAGATTGATAAAAGCTCTAATCGTGTTTAAAATTTCTACCCATTCTAAAAGCCCTATATATCTATTTCAAAATTACCCACACCCAAGCATTAAAACCCATAATGAAGAAGATTTAGAAATAAAATTCTTTCCTAACCAATTAATGGGAAGCTAGCATATAGTCTTAATAACTTACCTACTTAGATACATGACTTCCTAGGTAGTAAGCCTAACATAATCATCACTAACAACCTTTTATCTTAAAAATTCCATATCCTTAAAATCTTAAGGCATATCATCAATAATGTTACCATGAATGCAGCTCTTAATCTCTACCCTTCCCTTAATAAGAGGAGAATAAAGTGGGATAAGTTCATTTGGAATAAAGATTGACATCAAAATTTTTGACAAGGCAAAGGCATCATAGTTACCTTTAGAACTTAAAGATGCCATTGGAAGGAAAATTTAACAAAAAATTAAAAAGCTTAAGATGGATAAAGGAGTTAGGATTTTAGGAAAAAAAACTTTAAATTTTAGAAATAATGGAGTGAAAATAAGGCAAAACAAAATTAAGGGGTTTTATAGAAAGCTAACCTATGTAATAGCCTATAAATCATAGTGGTTCATTTTAAAGAAATCATAAATGCTTAAATTTGTTATGTTTTGCATCATTTGCATGTAATGATTTAAAATGATACACCTCAAATGATTCTATGTGATATGTTTCTACAAAATTTCTCCAAGAAGAAACTAGCACTAAAAAAGATTATTATGACACTCTATAATGCCAAAGTCCATGCCTCACCACACTGCTTCATAATAGTGGTTTGCATGCAAAGGGCCTATTATTGATAACAAAATTCGCAAGGACTATTAATTAAAGGATTACCAAAAAAACTAAAGAGTTAATGGATCAAATAGGCTACTGTAAAAGAGCTTAAACCTTGATAAAGAAAATCCTATAAAGAAAGTATAAAATGCATACTTCTAAAAAACCAAAGCAAGAAAACTCAGCCAAACCATTGAAGGATACCTAAAAAGAGACACAAAGTGACTAGAACATCATCCTACCTCATAAGAAATACAAAACAAGTTAAATGACCACCTACTTTGAAAAGGGTTATAAGGGATCATAAGATTTTGCCTTTGAAAAGGGTAACTTCAAAAAGAGATAGGAAGGATCATAAGATCTTACCTCTAAGGAGGTCATATCTAAATAAGAACATAAGAAGTCATAAGGCTTCACCTTCTAAGAAACCTAGCCATTATCTCCCAAAAGAGCATAAAAGACCATAAAGTCTCCCCTCTAGAGAGATGCTATAGAGTTAGAAGACTTTACTTTAAAGGAAGATTTAAAATAGGTTAGAAGGCCTACCTACTGCCTTTATCTCTATAAAGGGTATAAAAATTTAAAAGCTCATACTTTTAAAAGAACCTTAAAGAATAAAAAGACTTGATTTTAAGTAAGGATTCGGAATGGGTTAAAAGACCCTCCTAGGACCATTAGATATGTGAAGGAGTTTACATAAAACTATCTCATCTCCTCATCCATACTTAATGCCTAAAAAAAATTATTTGCTTTGACATAGGCACCACATCTACCACAAATATGAATAAATATAATCCAATAGAGGCTAAAAGGCCAATAAGCAATCATATAATCCAAGGGTAAGGATTGTTTTAGCTATGGGAAACAAAGTAAAAACTCTTTCCCAACCTCTCAAGCATACTTAGATTATATTCCTAAAAGGATTATAATAAGGGCTTCATGCAACCATAATAGTGGTAACCATATCATACCTAACCCTCTTCAGTTGTACACGCTCTAGATCATGGTTAAAGTAAAGGCTTTTTATACTTAATGAACTACTAACTTAACCTTAACCTTAGTAAATATTTTGCTATCCTTTAAGGAATCATCCGATTATCCTATACCAAAACCACAACCACCATTGTTGCCACTACCTCTTCACACCACTACCACTATTACCATTAAGAACAATAACTATCATTATACTACACTATACATTTTCTCCCTGAAATTCCTAACTAATTTAACTTTTCGTACTAAAAATCATCATCCTTACAACTTATATTCATATTAGTTGTTTAGCCACTTATAAATATCCCTATTAAGAAAAAAAAGAGGATTAAAAAAAAGAAATAAAAAATGAGAAAAATAGAGAAAAAAAGAAGAGAATGAATTAGAATAAGCATCTATAATAAAGAGACTTTCTAAAAACTTCTAAGTTCTCTAGCACACATAATTTTCTCACTATCAATTCAAGAAAAAAGTTCCAAAGTTCATTGAGTTAAGAAAGAATGACCCTTTGCTCCATTCATAATCAAGTTACAGAGTGTTTATTCCTTATCTAACCTTATAAGCATTTCTTGTGCATCATTAATGTGCTTAGACTTCCCAATTGAAAAACCCATAAAAATCTCCCTACAAAGATGAATCCTTTAAAATATGCATTTGGTATATTGGTAGGGAATTTATTAGAATTCCTAGCTCACCAAAAGATGATTGAAGTGGACAAAAACAAAATCAAAGCAATAATTGAAACTTCAACATCAACTAGTAAAAAGGAACTACAATGCTTCTTTAGAAAAGATAATTTCTTAAGAAGGTTTATTTTAAACTTGTTTGATTAAACTATAATATTTTCTCCTTTGCTAAAGTTCAAGCACATTGAAAAATCCATTTGGTGAAGGGAGCACCAATTAGCATTTAAAAATATAAAAAAGTCCTTAACTAATCTACTAGTAATTTCTCCCCTAGTTTTAGGATGGATTTGAATGTTTTGGCCTTTGATACTATAATTGGGTGTTTTCTTTTCCAATAAAATGATGAAAAAAAAGGAACAATTCATTATTTTTCCAAAATATGGAATGTAATAGAATAAAAATATTCAATAATTGAAATTTTATCTTTCTTTATTTTATTGTTAAATACTAAGTTAAGATATTATTTATTGGTGATCATTGTTTTTGGTACTAGTGAAAATCAATATTTAAAAAACATGTTATCATGGTTTTTAATACATATTTAAGTTAAAAAAATAGGATTTAGGTTTAATAGGATTTATATTACAATATTACTTGTTGAAGGTCGTAAAAGGCTAAGTTCTAGCCAATTTTGTAGTTAAGTATCACGAACAGCCAATTAGATTTATTGGTATAAAATATTGAAGATAGTATTTCAATGACTTATGTCACAAAAATGGTGTCGGCATTTTTTTATTAATCATTATGCCATAAAATAAACCAATTAAATTCTTTTTCATACTAAGTGTTAAATTCTGAAATAACAAGACTAAATATAAAGCATTAGATATCTGCTTAGAAATATTATTAGAATAAGGAGTATAGAATATTAAAATTTATGATGATTCATAATTGATTACTAAATAGATTTTATGAGAATATAAGTTTATGAATCCTAATATGGAAAAATACTTAGCCATTTTAGCTAAATTACTATATAAGTTTGATGACGTACTCATTAAGTACATACCCCGAGTTGAAAATGATTACTCCAAGATATAAAATCCATAAGTTAAAATTAGTTGATTTAATAACAAATTAGGTTTATCTCGAGCTAGTTAAATCACAAGAAATATGATGTATAAATATGAATAATACTTCAACCAACTGTAAAACACCCTTGATTAAATATCTTAATAATCCATCCAATAACACAAACCAAACAATTAGAATGAAAGCCTTAGAGTTCATGCTTTTGGATGGTGACTTATATGAGAAAGGTTTCAAAGGGTAACTAATTAGATACCTAAGTGAAGTTGAAGTTGTTTTGGCCATGGAAGAAGTGCATGAGGGCATATATGGCTTTTTATTAGGCTTGAATCAAAATCAAATGGGTACTAATTAGAAATGTTTTCTATCAGCAAAAAATGAATGGAGATTGTATTAACTATTAAAAGGGATGCCAAGAATGCAAAAAGCATAAACCGATTTAGAAAGTATTAGCTACTGAGTTGAAATATATTATTAAATCATAATCATTTATAGGTTGAGTTATAGATATCATTGACAAAACTTATCCCTTATTAATTAATGGCTATTATTTTATTTTAGTGGCCATAGACTACTTCAATAGGGTGAGGCTAAAAGGAGATAAAGTAGTTAGATGTTATTTGTTTTATTGAAAACAAACTAGTTTATTAACATGTGCATTATAACACAATCAAAATTTGAATATTGGTTGATAAAGATTTTGTAATGTAGGATAAAAATCAGGTCAAACTCCAAGTGATCCACTTGATATATCTTTTTATAATGATTTACTAACTATGATTATAAATAAAATGAATATAGAATAAAGATAGAATGCAAAACAAAATAAAGAAAATGCAATAAGTCAAGATGCAAACAATGTTTAAGAATTTAAATAAAACTAAATAATGGTTTGAATCGAAATGAAACAAAATGAACTAATTGAATAGAATAAAGAAATAATACAGAAAAGCAAATCAACGTAGAAACATAATTAATCCAAAGAGTTGAGAAGTCTTTTGTAGATTATTCATAAATTAAATATATTTAATAATTTTGATTAATTTTTCAATCTTAAATTATCTAAAAATCCTACAATAATTTATAAATTCTATGCTAGATAACCATCTAGCAGCATTTAATCATTTAAGATTACCAGAATTAAGTAATCATTATAATCTATAAAGTTAGATTAAAATTGATTTGAAAATAAAATTTAGTTGAATTAATGGATTAAAGCAAAAACCTTTAATTTAATTTTTTAACCCTCTATTCTTAAGTGAAAAATAGTGATTAATTAACTATAATTTAATATAAAAATAGATAAATATTAGAAGTCACAAGTTGAACATAAATTATAATAAATTAGCATTTAACTTATGTAATTCTAAGCAATCAACTTAAAAATTAGGAAAAAAGGAAAATCAATTAGATAAAGTCAATATTGCAGCTTAGAATCTCATAATCCAAATAAAAATAAGTCTTGAATTCTTTGAATCAATTAAAATTTAGCTATCCATGACTATAGAAGAAGAAGAAACTTAAAGAAAGAAAAGTCGTTATCTAAAGTTTTATGCAAAATTATGTAGAAGTGTTATTACCTTGAGAAGCACAAAATCTTATGTCTAATTTCTTATAGGACTAAACCTAATAGGCTAAAATCATATGCTTCCTAGGGTTATAAAAAGTAAAGCTTTGATAATTTTAGAAGCCTAGAACCTACTTTATAAAATAATATACTACAAGAGTTACTACAATAAAATTTCATAGGTCTAAATTCTAGCTAATGTAAAACTACTAAAACTATTTAGTTTTGCCAAACTCCTAACATGAAAATTGTAGTACCAAGTCTTAAAATACTTTAGACGCTAGTTTCACCTTAACTAGACCACTAGAGCTCTAAACATGGCCTAAAAATTGAAATTAGCTTAGCTTAGATAGAAATAAAACTTCAACTTCGTGGCTAAATTAGATATTCTAGATGTCAAAACTGGGCTTTAAGCAAAACAAGAAAGTTGTAGAACTTCCTTTAAGATTTTCAATTATATAAAGATCACCTAAATCTAATATCTGAAATTGAAGATATAGTTAAAAATTTCAAAATATTGTAAAACTAATCCCTAATTACATAACAAGGTCAATTTTATAAAATTAAGCATATATAATATACTAATATGCATAAAATAGGAGAAAATAATATAGATAATATCTTGCACATTATTTACATGTTAGGCTTACTTAAGACAATAATAATTGACTATGGTACTATATTCATAGGTCAAAAAGTTAACGAAGATGCTAACTCTAAGGTCATTATAATGCTCACATTAACTCATTATACAAGCTAATGGTGAAGTTAAAGCTGGCAAAAAACTATTATCACCTTGAGTAAGAAATATGTTAGTCAATATACAAAGAATTAGCATTGTATGTTAGAAGATGTGCTTCAGGCACTTCAAAGCTCACTATGAGAGTTGATTAGAGCTACACTTTGTAAATTGGTCTTCATCATGATGTAGTGTTGCTAGTTGAAGTGACAGCATAAGCATTGCAGGTACAAAAAGAAAATCAACTATTATAAAGTGATTATTATAATTTGATGCTCAACAAATTGGAAAACTTAAATGAATTATGTTAGGATGCTTTAAATGCATTGATACATAATAAAGAAAAATTAGTTAAGTAACATAACAAATATGTTAGAGAAAAGAAATTTTCACAAAGCTAATTAATGTGGAAGGTTACTTTACCAATGTAAATTAAGTTAAGTTAAGGAAAATGGTCACCTCATTAAGGAGGATGAATCTTAGGTATTAAGTATTTTAATGGAAATAGCTATAAGATTAGAAACATTGAAAATAATAAGGTTAAAACTAGTGTTCTCAAACCTAGACTAGTCGTTGACCTGATAAGGTGAGCGGATGAAAGTTGGACCTGTTCAGCCAATTGAATCAAGTGGTTGAACTGGTTAATATACTTTTTTATATGTATAAATTATAATATTATATATATATATATATAGATTAAATCAATTTAACTTCTATAGGTATATTTATGAAACACGAAATAATAAACATTAATCTTACTCTAATTATAAATTAAAAACATCTATTATGATTTTAATATTATTTTATAATATTTATAATATTAAAATTATAAATATAGATAAATAAGAATAGTTTAATTATATAATATATAATATAAATATATATAATATATATTATTTATAAAAAATTTAGATGAAGTAAAATATGAAAAATAAAAAATTATATACATTATATATAATGTTTGTCATTATTATAACAAAAGAGGTGTTGTCTAAGTGGTAATAGATCACATGTTGTCTTGAGGGACTCTTACTTGATGTTTTTGGAGTGCAACTTTATTTTTATAATTGAAAATGTTAACTTGCTCAAATCAAGTTGCACCCTTTTAATGAGTTTACTGAGCAAATACTAGGTTAGACTGGTTCAAATAGATCTTATCGATTACCTGGGTTTATGGTAAAACCCAAATTAGACCCTAGTTTGGTTGTTAGTCAAACTAATTGAACTGAATGATATGGTCTAGGTTTAAATATAGTGGTCAAAACCATTAATAGGAAATAGTTAAAGCCCTACGAATTGAGCATAAATGAAATAAATGTACTGCAAACATAAAAAAGTATGCATGGAATGTGCAATCATTCAAATATAAGCTAAAGGCTAACTTAAAATATTCAAAAAGTATACTTAAAGCCATTTAAGCAAAAAATATTTAAGGTCACATAATATATTGACCATTTTATTCCTGTAATTACAAAGATTGGTAATTAAAGTACATTCTTAAATGAAATGTTAAAATTATCATGAAAATTCTACAATTTTGCAATCGTATCATCTTTCTTCTTTGGTAATACTTTTTTTTTTTTTGCTTTGACCCTAAAGATCCTATCATTAGAGACCTTAAAATCTTTGACCACAGTCTTGGCTTTGTGAAGTTGGATTTATTCTTCTATTTTGGTGGACTTCAATTGGCTTTTAAATTTGGATAAACCTTTTCAGCCAGATGTAGTTATAACTAAAGCTTTAAGAGTCTTTACTACAAGCTTTGGATCTCCTTGGCATTTTCCTCTATCTTCTTAGTACATAACTTATACTTCATTGCTATGTCCTTTTTTTACTTATCACTGGCTTTATAAAAGTCAATGATTTCTTGCTTTTTGCTAAAGTAGAGTTAGGTACACTTTTTCAGTACTTAAGGCTTTGCTCATATTTTTAGTCATCTTGGGAGGTTTTTCAGAGATAGAAATAATAAAAGAATCCAAGTTAATGGTCATAATATGGTATTAAGTGTTAACTTCTTTTTGAATGGTTAAAGTTAAGTCTAGTTGTTCATATGTTTTAAGCTTGGAAAGAAGCATTTTAAGGTCTCACTCAAAAAGGATTACAAAACATATATTATGCCTCTAATAACAACATCTCTTTGATCCTCCACTTATGGTTGCTTTATAGGTTAACTTATGGAAACAAAAGTACTTTCTTTAGCCAAAATTAATTAATGTTGTATAATAAATGGGTTTTCATCCTTTTCGACTTCCTCCTCTTTTTCTTGGCCAAACCCCTTATTTTCTACCTTGCCACCAACCATTCAAAGTGTTAATATGATATTCCTTAATGAAAGGGTTAGTTTAACATTACGTAATTATTGTTATCAATTTAGTTTCTTATATATAATAATATAGTTATTAAATAAAAAATAATTATATTCAAGTAATAATCATAAATATAATTGCTCATGGTTTCATCCAAATATTGGAAGAAGTTCATATTTATTTAATTATGAATTTTAGAGTGGTAACAAATAAGGTAGAATACAAGGTTGTTAACTATCACTACATGATTAAGTTTTATGCTTCAATTATATTGAAGAAAGTTGAACAACAAGATTCCTAGATACCCAAACACAAATTTGAGTTGCTTCCTTTTAATAAATTAGAAGATAGATTTGATAAGAATACTTACTTGGAAGGTAATATACATAAACTACATTCATATGTCAAAGTTGTTATTTAGTTTGATATAAATTTATAAAATATGAGTATTCTTACAAATTCATGAGGCAGATGTCATGAAACTATTTAAAAGTGCCTTTCTTATCAAAGTGATATTGATATAAGATAAACCAATGAAAAAGAAGAGTCGTGGCAATAACAAAGGATTGTTTTGCATGTAAAATATCAATCTTTGTTATCTTTTATTTTGAAGGATGACTTTAAAATTGCAGGGAAATGACAATTAAAATCACGTTATGTGATATACTAACAAAAATACTTACATTAGGATACTTGGATTAAAAATTTACCAAAACAATTTTAATTCTAACATTAACAATTGTTAAATAATTTAGTCCAAAATTTAGGAATTTTGAGATTTAGCTGTATACCCCAAGTTCATCTAAAGTCTATACAAATTTATATGCAGAAAAGATTATCAATTTAAGGCAAAACTAAAAATAATTTAATTAAATATTTATGCCATGTATCCTTGCATCAATATATAATAAGACTAATTAATAAGATTAATGTAGTCTTATGATTAAGCAAATAGATCTAATTACACAATTGGTGATTTTAACTAGAATAGTTTATATGCAATAGAATTTAGAAACAAGTAGAAGTTTGAAAATAATACTGAACTGTACATGAAAAATTATAATTATAATGCAAATTTTAAATTAACTTATTTTGACATTTGTATATAATTTTATTCAATTATGAATAGAGTACTCATACTTCAAAAGTTTCAAATTGAGTATTTAATTCAATTATAACTAACTGGTTTAAAACTTTTAACAATGTCTTTTATTTTTGAGTTGATAAATTTTTAAGTAGAATGCTCTAACCTCCCTTAAGTTAAGTAAAATTACATAGACCTTCCCTAATTCTAAAATATGCATTTTCATCCCTTTTATCTTGATGTGAAAAATATTTACTATTTTAATTTCCTCTATTTTATGTCTCTTAGGTGTTACATGTGCTTAATTTTACAAAATAAGTCTTGTTTTATAATTTATGGTTAATTTTATAATATCTGAATTTATTCAATTAAATTGGATTTTAACACCATTTCTATTTTTTTAGTCATATATTGAGCTCTAGACATTGGATTGAGGCAAACTTTATATCATTAGAAAGTTTAAAAATAGACTACAATTTTTATATTTTGGCCCAAGTCCAGTTTAGATATTTTGGAGGTCATATATGGCTAAGAAATTAAAGTTATATTTTTATCCTTGCTAAGCTTCAATTTTTGGGTCATATCTAAAGTTATAAAGGTATAATTAACCTAACACTAACACCTAAATTCTCAAAAGACATAGGCTTACAAGTTTTATGTTTATAATTTATCCAAATTACATTGATTTCATACCTGCAGGAATTCACTGATATAATTATTAGATTTAATTATTTTGTTAAAAATAGGTCTAGGCTTCTAAAAATTAGAATGACCCTATTATTATAATCCTAAGATTCATAAATCCAAGTCTAGTTCAGTAAAGTTTTAGCTTAATTAGGTCAAATAAATATGGAGAACTCATTAGACTATTTAGATTTTACATATAGCACTTAGTAGACAGTTTTCTCTTCTTCTTGTTTTCTCTTTTTTTCTTCATCAATGAGAGCTTAAATTCAAAGTTAATTCAAGGAGTTTGAGACTCTCTTCACTAGATTATGAGGTTATGTAATTTTCCTCTTTCTTTGATTCTATATGTTGAATTCTCGATATTATATGTGTTGGATGTTAATTTAGTATAATTGATATTTATCATTATGATTTTTTATTTCTTTACTATTTCAATGTTGAATTATGGTTAGTAAATCATGATTTTACATATAGGAGTAGAGGGTTAAGGGATTAATTTAGAGGTTCTACTTTAATTTCTCAAATCAATCAAATTTTATTTTTAAATCAATTTCAATCTAATGTAAGGATTATAACAGTTACTTAATTGGCTAATCTTAATTGATCAAATCATAAATGGTAATCTACCTTAGAATTCATGGGTTAATGCAGGAGTTTTAAGTAATCCAAAGTTGAAGAATTAATTATAAAAGTCAAATCCTAGTTGATCAATGATTAATCTAAACTAGAGTTTTCTATTCCTTGAATTGGTTGTTTTGCTACATTGATTTTCTTACTTTCTATTTGCTTGATTTTTTTTATTTTTCTTAATACATTCAATTCAATTTAAATTCACAAACCCCTCAATTCCCCCAATTCTATTATTTCATAGTTATACATACAACATACAGTATATTGTATCCATTCTGATACAACATTCTATTTTAGTGTATTTGCATTCTACTTTGTATCCATTGCATTAGTTTCTTATGTTTTTATTACATAATAAATTAGATAATTGTGTAGATATTGTTAGGAATTCAATTAGAAAAGATAATATTAAAAGATTATTAAGGGTATGACCTGATTGTTTCACTATACTACATTATCTTGTAACAAATGAGTTTTAACTAATTTTAGTACATTGTAACGTGCATATCACATCTCTACAAAAATGCTACATCTAAATCTATTTTGAGGTCTTCAAAAGGTAAATTAAATACAATTGGCTAAAAATTGTTAAATTCATAAGTTTGTTTATAATGACATATTGTTATACTTGCAAAAAATACCTTTCTTTTGTAAAACTTATCATAGCAAAGATTTGTGTTGAAAATAACTGGTACTACATCTCTTGTGTTGATTGTATGAGAAAGCTAAAAAAAAATCGTTACAAACTTAATTATGATCATTGCAATAAAGTACTTGATTATCTAATTTTAAAGTTTTATTTATTTAAATTTTTTATTATATTTTGGTCTCACTATAAAGAGAAAAAGTCTAAAAGAAGAAGAAGAATATATATTGGTATAGAATTATTGTAGAAATTGAAGACAATCCTAGAAGAATAATTTGAAACTTAATTGGATCATTGCTTTGTTATTCTTTATGTTAAAAATAAAAAAAATTAATATAAAAAGTTCAAATATAAATAGTTTGATAAGATAAATTATATTATTTTCTTTCCAATAAAATTTTTTTTCTTTATTTTTAAACATTGCATTCAAAACTAAAATTTAAATTTATAATTTATAAAAAGATAATAAATTATTAGAATTACAAACGTAAACATTTCTATTTTGCTTATTTAATGACGATATGAAGAATATTATTTTGTATTTTATTATGAGTTAATTGGCAAGAAAAATTATATCATGATCTTTTTAAAAAAAAATCCTTTTCTTTTTTTTCCTAAACATCACATTCAATGCTAAATTTTAGATTTATCATTTATTAAAAATTAATAAACTATTATTTTTACCAAAAATAAAATTATATTGTTAAAAAGTATACAATTTTTCTAAAACAAAATACAATTTATAATAATAAAAATGTCATCTCAATTTAATTTATACCTACAAACTATAAGTTCCAATATCAGAAAAAATATAATATAATTTTTTTTTCATAATTTTAACTATTCACATTTCTATTTAATTAAAAATTAAGAATTAAAAAAATAACATCACACAATTAATATAATAATATAAATTAATATAAAACTCATGTAAAATAAGACATTTAATTTATTCTATTTTTTTCCAATGCAATGCATGGGTTTATTTCTAATTTTTTCAAATATCGTGGAGGATTATCATGTATTTATTTGAAAAGGTAATAAATTGTTATTGAGAAAATATACATCAATAATTGTGTTTATTGGAAAAGAAATTTGATATGTAATTTCTGGTAAAATTATTTTTTTAAATTAAAAACTTTGACTTTTAAAATGAAAAAGCATTTTTTAAAAAAATATAAGGTTATATCTTTTGAGAAAAATTGTAATTTTAGTGTCTTGAAATAAATTTCAACAGTGATGTCTCTTAAATGGAAAACATTTTGTCTTTTTAAATTTAAGAGTTATGTATATTAGATGTGACATATTATTAAAACTTTTTTCTCATTTATGTATTTTGGTTTTCTTTTAAATAATTGCAACTATTACAAATCTATTTCATAGATAAATAGAGGGCAAAATTTGAATTTTCCTTTCTGTAATTTTTCCAATTTCTGTTATAAAAGATTAATTCATATGTTATTTTCCTAAAGCAATTTTAATTTAATTTAATTGAATATTTCCTTAAAAAAAATTGTATTATTCTTCATACTTAAGAAATTCTAACTCATGCACTGCCATTTTTCCCCCAAACACATATGCATCGAAGTTGGCATGGTTTTAAAGAATGGAATATTATGCCTCACCTAATATTTATAATAATTACATAATTCCAATTTGTTTTGCCACACCTACAAGACAAAGGAAATAGAAGGCTTGTTGGTGGCTAGTCAACTTCTCACCACCCACGAAGTTTGATGACTTGGCAAATCCAAATCCAGTTGGGTTAAACTTCATTTGTTTTTTACGCTATTCAACTAAAACAGCCGTTGGTTCCGAGAATATTCTATTTTGTAATTAATATAATAAAATCCAAATTAACAACGCAGGACGGATATCATGCAAAGACTTTGATTTTATGTAATTTTTTCTTTTAGTTAAAATAGCACTAAAGATGGGGATGTCGACTTATAAACATTCTACTTCATTTTGCCGTTAAAGCAATTCATTGTTAATAAAGAAATTTGCTTCCCGGATAAAAATGGAGAAAATTGCAGAATACGGGTTGAATTTTAATTTCACAAATTATACCCTTAAACTAACACAAAATTCTAGTAGTAATTTCCATCGTTTACCAAATTAGCACCTTCCACGGGTAACGTAAATTTTGCATTAAAAAAAAACAAAAATCCAATCATTTATTGTACATTTGACTTGTCCCATTATCTTTTAGCATGATTGGAAACTGACTTTTAAATATTTATTTGAAATTTCACATATTAAATGGGTGTGGCAATTCAAGCAGGGTATCAAGCTACTTGTTTAAATATCTTATTTAAAGATATGTAATTAAATAAAATGACAGCTATGGCTTAAGAATTTAATTCCAATTGTTAGAGTTGGTGGGAAAATGTCCGGTACTAATAGCTTATGGAAGTTTTTTTGCCTTCTTTTTGGAAAATTATACTGTACTCATGCATAATTTTATTAATTTTTATTTAATTTATTTATATTTTTAAATATTATATTCTATTTATGTATACTTTTTAATATTAACATTTTATCTAACTTAAATTTTTTTTATCTAATTTTTAACGAAATATTTAAGGCTAACATTGAATCAAATCAAGCTAAATTGAACTTGACTTAGATTGAGTTTGATCTAAATTTGTTTAGTTTATGATTCAATTCAAATTTGATTCAAATAAAATTTTTAGCTAGAACTCAATTTGAATTAAGGTCACTATTAGCTTGCTTTGACTTGATAAACTCAAACTAATATTCAAAAAATAAAATTGGATTGGGATGGCTCAACTAGAAAACTCATGAATAGGGCACATGTCCCAACCAATTTATCAATAAAGCTAGAAGTTTTTAAAACTATATAAAAAAAGTATTGAACCAATATTAAACTAATTAATAAGCATGAATTGGTTTTGTATTTCATGATTTCTACAACTTTAAAATTTTATATTACTCTCATTTTATAGTGAGAATATTTACATCTACCTTTTATAATATTCAATGTCAGCTTTCATTTGGAGAGTTTTCGTAACTTTCCATTCCTCTCTTAAATGATATTTTAAATTGCATTTATCATAACCATACAATTAATTTCAAAATGAGAATGATGTTAATAATATTCATCATTAATTATAGTTATTATTCTATTTTAATTATAATTCAAATTCAAATACAAGTAGCATTTACCTTAATCCACATAACTGATTTTAAAATGAGAATAATGTTAATAATATTCAAATATCATTTATTATTCTATTTTAACTCTAATTCAAATCCAAATGCAAATATTAAATTATAATTATTATTTTACCTTTTTTCTTTGTAACAAGTATTTAATTTAGAATATATATTACAAAAATTATAATCAATATATAAACATATTAATTAATTTTAATATATATTTTTCAAACTAGCTTAGTATACAACCAAATCGTACATCTTATAGATCAAACTCATCAAGTTACGTTAATTCACTTATTTGACTTATAAACCTAACTCATCAAGTTAAAAATTGAATCAAGTTTTGAGTATCTCATCATTTAGCTCAATTAATTGCTAGCTTTAGGAATATTACATAATAAGTGAATTAAGTTAATTCAAAAGAAATCATATGGCATTAAATTATAATTATATATATATATGAATTTATATTTAAAATTTTTAATTAGGACAACAAAAATATATTAGCCATATTTCCTTAATTTATATGTAAAAACTATATGTTATTGCTTCATGCATGTGTTACAAAATTATAAATAATAAAATATACAAACTTTGCTATCTACAAACATTAAGGATTTTAGTTGATTTTTTTACCCATGCCATGTATTATAATAAAAAAAATTTGACGAAAACTTAGGTGAATTTTTATATGTGTTTATTATGAAGTTTTTATTAACTTTAGCCCCATTAAGGTGGTTTTGAAGATAACAAAATATTTTGATACTCTTGAATTTAGCATTTGATTAACTAGAATCCTAATGCAAAAAGTGAAAATTAAAGAAGATTAAAGATTGAAGATCATATTTAGTCTACCTAGGATTCTAGTTAGAATCATAAGATGAAATTATATAAAGAAATTAATCAATAAGGGGTTTAGGTTTTTCTTGAAAATACTAAGATTAATCTTGTGTGAAAAGGCTTTAAAAATGAGGTTATACTATTTTTCAAGAAAAGAAATCATATTTCAAACAACCTTCTTTGGAAAATTAAAAATCGAGACATGAATTGATTAACCAATCGATTCCAAGCATCCAAAGAACAAATTGAAATACCTAAATCGATTGACTAATTAATTTCAAGCATTGAGAGAGCAAATTAGAATACCTAAATAAATTAATCAATTGATTCCAAACATATAGAGAGTACACTGGATATTCTAAATCGATTGACTAATCAATTTTAGAAGTTCAGAGAAAAAGCAAAGAAAAATGAATTAACTAATCAATCAATTCAATGTTACAAATTTTTAAAACCAAATTTTAGGAATTGATAATGCACCTACTCATTACCCTATGTTTTTATTCAAAACTTAAATTTTTCAAATGTTAGAATTAATTAACCAATTGATTCTAAACTTCTAGAGCCGAACTGAGGTTTAGTGAATCGATTAATCTATTGATTCACCATATATTAAATTTAGATTGTATAATTAAGTGAATCAATTGACCAATCAATTCACTATAACTATTTCAAAATTTCATAGGTGACCTGAATCGATTCACCAATTGATTCACAAGGTGTTAACCACTCATAATGACTATATTTGTCTGTAATAGATTTTTTTACCTCTCAACCTCTAGACAAAGGCTTCATTTCAATTTGAAAATATAAGAAAGTACTTTCACTATTATATAGATACAAGAAACTTCATTTTCTCTTATCTAAAATCTAAAAATCCTTTAAGTTTATCTTATTCAAATTCCTCTCTTAGTGTTGCACTATGTAACCTAACTTTCAAAGTTTATGAGATATATTCTTGCATTCAAACCATAGATTTGATATATATTAGGGTGAGATATCCTTAGAATTATCAAGAATGTTAAATCTCTTGATAAACAAAAGTTTTGAGAGAGGATTTTTAAAAGTATTTAATAAGAAAAGCAAAGACTTGTATTAAGGCTTCTTTAAGTGCCCTCAAACTTGAAAAGATAGTGAATTAGAGTTCAAATCCAAGTTAGAGAGGCTTGGTAGTGGATATACACCTTAGAGTGTTGGATCTTTAAGGCTGGAACTACTATAAATAATAATGTTTGAATCTCCTCTTCTTTATCTCTTTATTTACTTATTTTATACTCCATATTTTTTAAACTTACTTTTTATTATGCTAAGTTTGCATCTACTTGTTCATTAGTTTCATTCTTAGATCATTTTTTAACACACATTGTCATTATTATGTAATAAGTTTTTAAACTCAATTCACCCCCTCTTAAGTAAAATACCGAATAATATTTGGCATTCGAGCTTAGCTCTTGGAATAATATCTTACAATCTCAAAAGAATCCAATTGATATAAATATTATCAACATTTTACCCAAATGTCCTTCATTAAACAAACCCCCAAGTTTTAATGGATAGAATATGCTTGTTAGAAATAAAAAATGAAAGATTTTATTAAAGCTACTGATATTGATATCTAAGATTTAATTGAAAATGATTATAATCCACTAGTAAAAAGGGAAAATAATATAGAGGTTCCAAAACCAAGATCTCAATGGAATGAAGAAGAGAAAAGAAAACATCAACTTGATTTTAAAGTTAAATGAATTTTATCAAATGCTTTATGGCCTAGTGAATACGAGAAGGCATCAAATTGCCTAATTGCTAAAAAGATGTAAGATGTGTTTGAAGTAGCTTATGTAGGAACTACACAGGTTAAAGAAAGTTATTTCTTTCCAAATCATGTATTTAAATTGAAGAAAGCTTTATATAGCCTGAAAGAAGCTCCTAGAGCTTGGTATGAAAGGTTAAACAAATTCTTGATGGAAAAAGATTTTTCAAGAGGAAAAGTTAATACTAATTTATTTATAAAACAAAAATTTGATGACATTCTTCTTATACAAATACATGATATCATATTTGGTGCTAGTAATTAGTCTATATGCAAGGAATTTGCTAAGTTGATACGGAGTGAATTTGAAATGTCCATGGTGGGAGAATTGAATTTCCTTATTGGGCTGTAAATCAAGCATTCAAATGATGAAAATTTTATAAGTCAAACTAAATATACAAAAAAACTACTGAAGAAATCAAGATGAGTGAAGCCAAACCATCTCCTACCCTTATAAGTATAGCAACCAAGTTGGATCTAAATGAAGAAGGTAAAAAAGTTAAGGTAATAATGTATAGAGGAATGATAGGATCCTAGCTCTATCTAAATGCTAGTAAACCAAACATTATGTTTAGTATGTGTATGTGCATAAGATTTAAAGCTAATCCAAAAGAATCACATTAACTGCTGTGAAAATAATTTTTAGGTATCTTGTGTACACACCTTACTTTGGCTTATGGTATCCTAAAGAAAAAGCAAACTTTCTAATAGGTTATTCGAATGTAGATTTTATTAGTAACAGATTAGATAGAAAGAGCACTATTGGAGCATGTCAATTTCTTAGACATTTACTAGTCTCTTGGTATAGCAAGAAATAAAATAGTGTGGCACTATCCACTACTAAAGCAGAATACATAGCAATAAGTAGTTATTATGCTCAACTCTTGTGGATGAAGCAATAATTGTCTGACTATGGATTGAATTTTAAGAATATTCCTATAAAATGTGATAATACAAGTGCCAGTAATCTGACCAAGAATCTTGTCATGCACTTAAGATTTAAATATATTGAAATAAGACATCATTTCATTTGTAATCATGTCCAAAGAGGAGATATTTCATTAGAATTTGTACAAATTAATTTTCAATTGGAAGGCATTTTCACCAAGCCACTTAATGAAGATCGTTTTAATTTTATAAGA
Source organism: Sindora glabra (assembly GCA_020226215.1). Lineage (NCBI taxonomy): Eukaryota > Viridiplantae > Streptophyta > Magnoliopsida > Fabales > Fabaceae > Sindora > Sindora glabra. The sequence continues at coordinate 67,315,655 of CM035226.1, forward strand.
AGAGAATTAAGCATGTTAAATTTCCTTGAGAACTAATTTATGCATTAATTTCATATTATGATCAATGTACAAACTTAAGCACTAGAGGTATTGTAAAAGCTTATTTTGCAATTTCCATCCTTCATCCTCAGCAAAGTTAACTCAAAATCAAGGTTCAATCATTCATAAGGTCAAAAAGATGGATAACAAATCATTTGAGAAGTGGATTAGTATACAAGGAATTAAGTGATCAGTTAATTCCAGAAGGATGAATTGAGTGATCGATCGATCTAGTGATTTTATGCCTGAAGGAAATGATTTAAGTGGTTAATCAATTCCAAGAAAATAATGTTAGCCTCTGGAAGTCTCAAATCGATTTATCAATTGATTGATAGCATGTGAAGGGAATTTTGGAATTTAAAATTTTTTTTCATGAATCAAGTGGCCAATCAGTTCACAAATGAACATATTCATCCATGAATCGATTACTCAATTGATTCCACGAGAGCTCTATAGAAACCCTGTTGTTGCAATAACTATGTCATTCACTCCCTTGTTTCTTTTTTAACTGCTACATAGTCGTGCCCCTTCATCTTTCCAATATAACCTTTCGTTTCTCTTATTAAAAACACCTAAAAACATCATTTAAAACCATCTTTATCCTTTCTAACACTTTTTAATGCATAAAAAAACTAGTATTATCAAATTTTTATTCAACCCATATCACCAAAACCCTTAATTTGCAACCCACTTTAAAACTCTTTTTCTCTAACCAAATCTTAGTGATCATTAACACTATTGGAAAGAAAAGTATGGCAACAAAATGCCTTCATATAGAATCAAGTAAAGGAAAAGGAAAAGCTACAAGGTCCTTATCTTAACCCTTACCTTCTACTGATCAAGTTCTAAAAAAGATTTATTACTCCTAGGTGATGACTTTTGAAAAATTTGTAAAATGTATGTCTAAGGAAATAGAGCAAAAAAACTATTGGAATATCATATTTCTAAAAAATGAAAATTTAGATATATATCATATATTGGAACACTTGAATTTACTGGACATGCTACTAATATTTACCCTATCCTAGTGTATCAATTTTATACCAATCTTAAGAAAAGTGAACAAGAAAGTTTGCTTGAATTGATCACTACTATTAAGGGTGAAAGGTTTTCTGTTGGCATCTATGAGTTAGTTGCAATATTTAATATGGATGCAAATCAACCCTTTATTGGTGCTGGAAACACTACAGGCTTCTTTAAGGCAATTGTTATAACACTATTTTGGCCCTACTCTCACCTTAAAATTATAAAGAACAATTTGTTAATTATAGGGTTATCTATGGAAAATAGGATTTTACATTATGCCATTACTAAAATTATCTTTCCAAAAAGGCACAACTTCATTAGATTGATGATTATGAGTTGTTCATGATGTGGACTATCAAACAAAATATCCCAATCAACTTCCTTTACCATAAACTCCTTTACATATACATTCATGTAAATAAAGACTTCCTCCCTTATGGAATGATCCCTATAAAGTTATTTAAAGTTTTTAAAATACAAGTTGATTAAGAGTCCAAAGTGGAGAAATTCTAGGAATCTAAAAGGTTAAAGGCTAAACATATGAAATAAATGTCCTTCCAAAAGATAAAAGGTGTTTAACACTTCATTGAGAGAAGATATATTATTAAAGAGTTTGACATGCGGGTTTTAAGTGATCACATTACTACATTACACTAGGAAACAAGAAAGAAGTTAAAGTCCTATATTAAGCATTAGTTTAGAAAACTTAGAAGTAAATTGAACAATGCTAAAGAAGAAGAAAATAGCTCTCCTGAAAAAGAAGAACTAAGGAGAAGTAACAGGCCATACCTTTAGAAGGGGAAGTAGATAAAGGAGGAGATTCTAAAGCAACTGCTTTAGATAATAAAGAAGTTAGGGACAATTTGAACAATATGGTAAATGATTACATACAATTATTCCTTTAGTCCTATTATCCCCTTAGGCCTTATTTTTCTTATATTTAAAACTACTAGATTTTTTAGATATTATCTTTCATGGTCTTACGTTATGCACGTTTCAAATTTTACTTTATTAGTTATTATGTTTCATTAATTACTTATGCATGTTACCCCTTTTATTAGTGATTATTTTGCTTTACTAGATATTTTGCTAGCTTGTTAAGTCATGATTAGGTATTGGTTATTCTTGCTACACTATGTTTCACTTTTTGATTAATGCCAAAAAGGGAAAAATTTGAGAAATCTTGAAACTAAATGACATGATTTAAGGGGGACTATTCTAGTAAGGGTGAGCCAACATATAGAAATCTAATTTAACTTCAAAGTAGTTTGTCATCATGAAAAAAGGGGAAATTGTTAACCTTAGCCCCATTAAGGTGTTTTTTTAATGATAACAAAATATTTTGATACTCCTAGATTTAGCATTTAATCAACTAAAATCCTAATGTAAAAAGTGAAAAATGAAGGAAATTAATGGTTGAAGATCTTGTTTAATCTAACTAGGATTCTAGTTAAGATTATATGATGAAGTTGTATAAGATGAATTAATTAAAGAGGGTTTTAGGTTTTTCTTGAAAATATTAAAATTAATCTTGTATCAAAAGGCTTTAAAAATGAGGTTGGACTATTTTTCAAGAAAAGAAATCATATTTCAAACATCTTTCTTTGAAAAATTAAAAATCAGGGCATGAATCGATTAGCAAATCGATTTTAGGCATTCAGAGAGCAAACTAGAATACCTAAATCGACTAACTAATTGATTTCAGGCATATATAGAGTGCACTGGACATCTTCAATCAATTAACCAATAGATTTTAGAGGTCTAGAGAAAAAGTAGGGTAAAATGAATTGATTAACCAATCGATTCAGTGTTACAAATTTTCAAAAACTAAGTTTTATGAATTAATTGATGCACTTGCTCGTTGCCCTATGTTTTTATTCAAAACCAAAAATTTCAAAGGTAAGAATCGATTGACTAATCAATTCTAAACATCCAAAGCCAAAATAAGGTTTGATGAATTGATTGACTAATCGATTCACCATGTATTGAATATAAATTGTATAGCTAGGTGAATTAATTAACCAATCAATTCATCATAACTTTTGCAAAATTTCATAAGTGACCTGAATCAATTGACTAATTAATTTATAAGGTGCCAACTACATTGTAATAGTTATATTTTATCTGTAATGGATTTTTTTTTATCTTTCTAACCTCTATATAAAGGCTTCATTTCAATTTGAAAATATAAGAAAGTGCTTTCACTATTGCATGGATATAAGAAACTGTTAGTGTGTGTCCTAGAAACTAATCACATAGATAATTGAAATAATACATAATGTATTATATTTTATTTTAGGTAATTTAATTATTATATTATATTTTCATAAATTTATTATTATTTTACGCGATTTATAACTTAATATAATAATTATCCTTGGAATAGCTTTGCTATTCCTAAAATGCCCTTAGTCAAGTATTATTATGAAAAGGATAGTAATAATACATCGAGACTAGCATATATAGTGATTGATGATTACCAATCATGGATATGTGATATCAAGTGAATACATGAGTACATTGTTAGTGAACAATATATTGGACTGACTACTATGAGAATATTGCATGGATAGACGTGTCATAAGTTATTCTCATATGATCACAAATACATATAAACCTTTGACCTGAAGTCACTATGGTTCCCTACATGAGGAATTACTCACTTTAATATTGTTCTATGTCACCTTTAATCAGGATGACGAATAAGGCATTGATTGGGTGTGCCATGAATCATGTAGAGGGAAGTGAGTGATAGAGATAGAATTTTGTTACTCTTGTATAAAAGAGAAATATCCTTGGGCCCCTTGATTAAGTGAGACTTAGAAATGCATGGTCATGCTCAATTGGATTAATATGTGATATTAATCATTTATTTTTAAGTTTACTCAGTATCAAGAAATATAAATTGAACATTGACGAGATGACACACTCCATGCCTTCAGTTCAATTTGGATATTATTACAAAAGGGATTATGATACAAAATGTTGATCATATATTAGGTGGATGTCGAATCACAAACATTCTTACTACTTAAGTGGCAGTGATGTATTGCTAGATACCGCTCACTGTCTATGACTCAATAATGAGTTATTGTCAATATAATAAAAACTTACAGGGTCACACAAAAGGAGTAGAAATAAGATAATAATTAATTAGATTTTAATTAGATTAATATCCAATTAATTTAACTTATTTTCGTGCATATATATATTATTAAATAATAATATATTTTTCAAGTAATAAATATAATTATTATTATGTGATATTATTTGATATTAAAGTAATATCAAATAATTACATTATCAGATATTAGATAAATATATTATGAGATAATATTATTTTGATATTTGATAACTATATGCAATTATCTAATAATTAAGATATTTATATTATGAAATAATATTATTATCTAATATTAGATAATTAATAGATAAGTCTTATCTCTCCCTATTATCTCTAGGATAAGAATAAGATGAGCTGTTAAGTGAGATTAGGATTTTGGAAACATTATCCTAGTATGACTAGAATTGTACCTTGCCTAAGTTCTATAAAAAAAGACTTGAGGGTAGCACTTTTATGCACACGCTTATAAGCTTCCCAAAATCCTAAATCACTCAGAAAATATTCAATCCTAAATCTTAGAGAGAAAAATGCATCCTAGCAAATTCGTGGAGGGTGAAAGGTCGTTGTTCACTCCGCGTGGATACCGTAGAGATGCTGTACCTTTCGGCTGGCGTTTAATTCATCCATTCTCAAGTTTTGATTAGTAGAAATACGAGTGTCCAATAGGTAAAATCCTAATCATTGATTTATGATTTTTACATGAATTCTAGGTAGAATTCGAATCAAATTTTTGAATTTTCGCTACATATGATAATCCGAATTCCTAACAGAAACTTCATTTTCTCTCATCTAAATCTTGAAATTCCTTTAAGCCTATCTAATTCAAATTCCTCTCTTAGTGCTTCACTGTGTAACTCAACTTTCAAAGTTTGTGAGCTATATTTTTGTATTCAAATGATACATTTGCCATATATTAAGGTGAGATGTTCCTAGGATTATCAAGAGTACTAGATCTCTTGATAGACAAAAGCTTTAAGGAAGGATTCTCAAAGGGATTTAATAAGAAAAGTAAAGATTTGTATTAAGACTTCTTCAAGTGCCGTTCAACATGAAGAGATAATGGATTAGAGTTCAAATCCAAGATAAAGAGGCTTGATAGTGGATGTACACTTTAGAGTATTAGATTTTTAAGGCTAGATCTACTATAAATAGTAGTGTTTGAATCTCCTCTTCTCTATTTCTCTATTTACTTATCGTATACTCTATTTTTCAAAAATTTACTTACTACTATGCTGAGTTTGCATTTATGTGTTCATTAGTTTTATTCTTGAATCATTTGTTAACTCATGTTATCATTATTGTGTAATAAGTTTTTAAACCCAATTCACTCCCTTTTAGGTAAAATACTAAACAATAGTTTCCAATCATAATTTTATATGTATATTCAATTCCTAACTAATTGAGTAACTAATTAATAATTATATTTGTTGAACTATAATTAATAATGGTGAGATGGAAAAGTAATACATATGTAAAATTTTGATTAAGAACTTCATAATAAATACTTATGAAATTTTACTTAAATTTTTTCATTTTCTTGTTTGAGGTGTTTTATTAAAATAATAAGATAAAATTAATATATTTTAGTTTTTATTGAGAATTTTTTATGTCAATTTACATAAATATAGAAAAGTTACTATTTTATCTAAATGTGATTTCACTTAACTCACTTATTATGAAATTTTCATTAAAAATTAAATGGAAAAAAGTTTAGATAAATAAAGTGTTAATAGTAGAAAATACATGTAGACAAATTGTATTGCTTCAAAACACATGTATTAAGTAAAAATTGATGAAACTATACGTCGGTAAAATATAATTTTCTTTTTTTTTCTTTTTTAATGCTTGTTTGAATCCCTTGCCTCTAAAGACTTGTTATGCGTCAAGGATAATAGGTTCAATTACAATTTTAATTCTAGGTGTAAATTATAATTTTCATTCATTAATATGTAAATTGAATACATTTTTATCTCCTTTAAATATAATATCCTAATTTTATTTTTCTAAATTCTAACATATGGATGTCCAATAATGCTTTAAATTTGGCAATTATTAGGAAAAAGAAATTAAATTTCAAGATACTAACACAATCAAATTTCACACCTCAGGTAGGTTACATGATTTGCATGTTTATTAACTTTCTAAGGTGAATCTCATTAGCTTGTCCTAATAAATGCAATCATAGGCCTATTAGGGATGGCAAAAACACCCATATCTAATGAATTTTATCCAAACTGATGGATATTTACTTAATGGATCTTACCCAAATTAGATCCATTGCTTAATGTTTAGGTTTAGGTTTACTCATTAAATATCTAATGAATCTTGGATCCTTTGTAAGTATCCGTTAATATTAATTTGTATAATACATGTGTCTTTCTCTTACAAATATTTAATATGTCTTGTATTACATTTATGCATTAACTTTTTTTAATAATATATTTTATTATTAACCTATTATTATACAAAAATTAATGTTATCCCATGTATAAAAATATTATGATAGTTTATTTAAGATAAATAATATTAAAAATATTTAAATTTACATTATATTATAAAGATATTTTAAAATAATATGATTTTATTTTATAATATTAATTTATATAATGTAAGAATATCTGACTATAATATAAACGGATAAATAATTATTTATGATTTAACTTAATACAAACCCATATTTACTTTAAAACTATTATATATAATATAAATGAGTCAAAATAAGAATGGATATGAATATAATTTATAAATTGCTAAGTGTGATTATCATTAATGGGAATGATACAACCTACATTTATCTTAAAGTTAATATAAATAGGTCAAAATAAAAATAGATGTAAATGAGAAAATGAATATAATTCATGATTATAAAGCGTAATTATTATCAATAAAAAGAATAATTTTTAAATTTTTTATTAAAAAGATTTTAAATTATATTTGTTTTAGCGGGTCAAATGGACCTATTTTAATTCTTTTAATTGAATCTTAATAGATATAAATTTTTAATAGATCTTTAATAGATTTGGATTTAATTGGATTTGAATTGGATCTATTTAAAGGAGCTATGTTGCTTCGTGTCAACTAAACTTTTCCTTTTTCGATTAATAAAAGTTACTAATTTGAACTTTGTTTCCTCCGATTTGTCTATTAGAAAAATTGAAGCCAAATATTATATATAAAAAATAAATATAATCAATTTGTGCATTAAAAAATCAAAATTGTGAGTAATCATGATAATACATGGGTCTTTTTTGCAATAATTTTATATATTTTTAATTTTTAAATATTTAATATCTTTTATTAAAGTCATTGGACAATGAATTAATGGTGAGAAATTTGAGTTGTATATTATAAATTTTAAATATAACTTTTTCTTTGCTATCAATGTAACAAAAAAAAAATCATTTTTGTAAGCATCCTCAACAATCAATGACATTTATCTTAGAGCAAGCTCAACTTCTAAAATTAATAAATTTTGTCTTCCTAATAAGTATTATTTTTAAAATTTAAACCTCTGCTTATCAATAAATAAAATTTATTTAGGGTTAATATACTTTCATTAAACTAAGAAGATTTCTCAACAATTATGTGAAAAAAAAGGATAATATATATTGGTATTTTTTCAAGAAATAATAGCATTATGAATAAATTAAAGAGATAAATTAAAAGAATTTATCTGATTAAAAAGTGCGAAAAATTATTAAATTTGTTCTGGATGATACAAATGTGAACATTTGATAGATTTGAATGATGACAATAACGAGTATGTTAGATAACTGAGTTTAGGGATGAAGGTTGTGCTGCAACATCATCGTGATATTCGGTGTACGGTGAGTGTAACGGTAGGCCTTGGCGCCTTGCATTTGAATAGTTTCAACATTAAAGTGTTTTTTCCACTCAGATCCATCCACAAACATTTTATGTGAGAATGGAAGTAGTACACTTCATGCCTGTCATTTGAAATATTAATATCTTTTATCACAAAAAATAAATAAAACTAGCTTTCAAAAATAAAAGAGAGATAATAGAGTGATTAAAAGAGAAGTAGCCTTTGTAAAGTAGTTTCTCTTATTATTATTATTATTATTATTATTATTATTATTATTATTATAAAAGTTGTAAAACTCATATTTAATTCTCACAATAATTTGTCATTATAATTTTTATTATCTCTTGTAATTTTTTTATTTTCTCTCCCAAATAGTTGACATATTATATAAATTTTGAAATATTTATAAATAATGATTGTAAAAATAGAAATGGTAATTTTTTTATAATATTTATTCATCACATTTTTATTGATCAATCATTTGATGAACTTAATCGAAAATTTTAAATTATTAGGATAAAAAACGAAGATAGAAGATAGAGCGTTGGTAGTTGATATAAATAATAACTAAATTAAAATAATTATTGGTATCAGTTTGAAATAACTTTCGAAAGTGGAATTTTTTTATTTTAACTTAAGAACTGATTGACTTTCAATTTGAGGAGAGCTATTTTTGCTATAAATATCATTTTGAGATATTCAGTATTACTTAAATAAAAGTGGGCAGAATTGTAGGAATAGAATTCGAAGACCGTCGGCCCACTAAACATTTAAAATATAAAATCAAATATTCATGTAATATTAACTCAGGTGACAAAAAAAATGTAATATTAACTAAAAGAATTTCTTTAAATATAATAATTTTCCAAACGCAACCAACCATAAAAATCTGTAATACATACCATAAAAGCAGGATTGTATCCTCAAAATGTCAAAACGGAAGAGATACTTTAGGCTGAAGTATTTATGAAAATATTAAGGGGTAAGTAATTATAAATTTAAAGATTATTTTTTAATTAATTATTATTTATTAAATATTAAATTTTGAGTCCTTAGTTTTTTATTAAAAATTATGATGCTTTATTTTATCTTTTAAAATGTGATCTTATATTTTAAAGAAATTACATTTATAAAAGTTATTGAAATTATTTTTTATTTAATTTCATTATATTTATTTATTTTTAATTTAAGATCAAATTAAGTACAAATTCAACTTTAACCTTTCTAATTTTCAATTAATCAAGATGAGTTCAAATTATAAATCAATCATTTAAATAATTATCTATACTAATATGAGAGAGATTGGAATATTTTGAACACTATTTTTTATTTTTCCAAGAAATCAAATATATGCCACTTTCATTTAAGGGATTTATGATGTAATTTCAAAACTTTTCATAATAAGTATCTACCACGAAATTGATAGGTTTTGGTTTGAAATTTTTAATTTTCATATTATTTAAAAAAGAAATTAATTGGCAAAAAATCTCTATGTATAACATCATAAAACTAAATAACCACTAAAAAATAACTTTTATATTATTTAAAAAATAAATTAATTTAAAAAAATTATATTTATAACATCATAAAAATAACTAACTATTAAAAAAATTATTTCAATACAAAACTAACAAATAAAATTATATGAAGTTATTGTAAGAAATTCTATAAGTTTATTACTTATTTTGTAATAATTTCTTAAAATAATTAATTTAACTTATTATTATTTGAAAAATAATTCAACAAAGAAAAATCAATAAAAGGCTAAAACAAACCAATTTTTAACAAAATTATTTTTAAGAAATTGATCTATATTATATTTTTTTCACATCTATAATATAATAATTATATTTATATCTTGTATATAATAATTATGTGAACCATTGGAAATGCATGGACTAAAGTGACATCATAAATTGTTTGTAGGTATTTTCTTTTTTTAAAAAAAGAGTTATTATAGATATTTATTCAAATTTTAACAATATACTCAATAATAAAAATTTAAATCTTTATTTATTAGAAATATATTGTTATTAATGCAATAATATTTACAATCAACTATTTATAATAATGCCTAAAATTTTCAATATATATTTTTTTAAAGAAGTTAGTTAGAAAGCATAACAATACATGTAAAGAAAAAAAAAGTTAAAAAGTATATGTTTAAAGACATTAAAAAATCAATGTTTTTATTTTTATAACTATAATTCTATACAAATCGTGAGCTCAGAAATACTTTATCATTTGATAGAAAATGCCATTACCATTGAAATAAATTAACGTGAAGATATTCAGGAATATACATGTAAAATGAGTTTCGTGATCATGGGTAAAAAATTATTTTTTTTAATTTTTTTTCTTGTTACACTTAAACCCAATCTATAAAAAAAATCAATACAATTACTTTCTAACAAACCTAATCCAATTTTCATATTTCAATCAAACTTTTTTTACTCAAATAATTCAATAAAAATTAAAATATTAAAATATAATTTATAAATTATAAAATAAAATAATTAAAAAATATATAAAAATGTGCGGGCTTATGTGGGCAAGCTCGGCTAAGCAAAAGCCCACATGGGTTAGGCCTGCCTTGCTAGTTTTACATATCTATTTATGAATATATGATTACAGTATCATATTTGTTAATCTTAAATTAATTTATAATAGAATTCTTTATATTCAACTTCTTGAATAGGAAAAAATACTATATACTACTATACTATCATATGAAGGAGATTGGTAAGTTTGATTTCTACTTTTCATGGAAGCAAAATTAACATACTCCTAGCAATTGAAGAGCCTTATGAAAATGGTGTCCTGTGAAAATGGTGTCCTGTGTAAAGAATTCCTTCGAGTGAGAATAGATCTCCTAGGGGCAAGACCACTAAAAACTAGTATGTGGTTATCGAATTCAAATAAGGATAGGATATGGATTAAGTATGAAAAATTACAACACTTTTATTATAGTAATGGTATTCTCGGATGTGAACTCTATGAATGTACTAAACCAAGGATGCAAAGTTTAAAGGTTTCATAGCATGAAAGACAAGGCTGATGGCTAGGGACAGTACTAATTTGTGATAGAACTACTAAATTGGCAACATTTAATATGTAGTTATCTTAATGGCCAACAAAACTTTTTAAAGTAGTATACTAGTTACACCAATATCTAAAGTTAAATAATACATCTATTTTACCCTTCAAGAGTGGGAGTTTACAATATCTGATCGCTAATTACATCCCATCAACATTGAAACATGATACGCACTACCCTATTAAAAAGCTTTGTAACTAGAACCCCCACTATGATAGTCAATGAAGCAAACTCTATTATTTAATAGAGATCATTTCAATATTGGGTCCCCTATTTTTACTTATCAACACTCCATAACCACTCAAGCTCTTACATAAATTATCAAATCAATGAACATCCAAAGTAGTCCTACAAAACTCTTGGCAATTATAGCCCCAACAATAGATTCCTTTGATGTTAGCAAATTAGATAATGATATCCCTAATGATATAAAATAGAAACGAAAGATAGAGGTCTCTAGTGAGGATAATAGATGTTTGAAGATTGGAAAGTAATTTTCTACACGATTCCTTCATCATGATCTAGAATTGACATTTAAGAAGGCAAGCCATGGAGGTGGAGAAAACTACAAGACTATAAGAATCTCATAATGGAAAAATAAAGCTAAACATTCCAAAAACTAAGAAAGATTAGACTCGGAAAATGGTACCACTGGAAAGATTGAGGAGGTAGGCCTTATCATGCCCCTATTGACACTATGAAAACTATAGCATGGAATTGCCAAGGTTTAAATAATGCCTTAGCAGTAGCAGTGAAAGCCCTCACAACTCTAGTAAAAGAAGGAAGATTTGATTTAGTTTTCTTATGTGAAACTAAAGCAATAGAGTCATGGATTCATAAAATGGGTAGGAAAATTGGAATGTGGAATTCATTTACAGTGGAACCTATAAGAAGGCATGGTGGGTTAGTAATATTCTAGCATTTTGATATTACTATTACTATCTTAGAATCGTGTGTGAAGGTAATATACACTCAACTAATAGATTCGAATGCCAAAAACTCATGGTGGATATTGATTATTTATGGATCCTTGTACTAACAAGAAAAAAGAATATTATAGAATACGTTATATGATCAATATATAAGGATTGATAAATCATGGCTTGTTATAGGTGATTTTAACACCTTACTTCATTTGAATGATAAATAAGGGGTGTCTAATAAGGAATTCCTATAATGTGGCATTCATAGAATTTGTATAACATATAAGAGCTGTTGATATTAAGATTAATGGCTAACATTTTAATTAGTCCAACAAAAGAGGAGAAGCCATACATATTAAAGAGAGATTAAATGGGCAATATGTTGCATTCAATGGTGATTATGTATCCTAGAAGAGCTTTACAAACTTTCATTACCCTTATTTTAATCACTTACCTACATTGCTTAATAAGCAAGCAGATGCAAATTATAACCCTAGGCCATTCCATTTTATTATTGCATGGTTAAGGGATGAAACATGTTTGCTAGTGATTAAGGAAGTATAGGATAATGATAACATTCTAGGTTTCACTGCCTTTAAAATAACAAAGAAATTAAAAAGGGTCAAACATAGACTTAACCAATAGAACAAGGAAATTTATGGATACTACCATCATATGATCAAGGAACTCTAAATTACTTTGGAATGATGGAAAAATCAAGAGCTAACTACTCAAAATCTATTACAGGTTAAATAGGTGCATTTGGAGTTGAAAGAATAATTAAAGCAATAAGAGGAAATATAACATTAGAAATTAGAGAATTGTAAATCAGAGAAGGGGATACAAATTCTGGGTTATTTCATCTTGCCATAATTGTTCAAAGACATCAAAATATTATTGTAACCATTAAAATAAATCCAAAACATTGGATTAAAGGCCAGAAGCAAATAGGTAAGTATCTGGTTGAGACCTTCAAAAATTTGTTTACTTTAGATAATCCAATGTTTTTAAGGGTATTTGACAATTTAGTGAAAAATATCATCTCTGAATTGGAGAAGGAAGTTTTATATGTGATGCCTGAAGAGAAGGAAATATGGAAGATTATTAAAGAAATGAATATATTCAAAGCCCTAGGCCTTAATAACATATTTGGAGCTTTCTATGCAAACTGCTGGACCTTTATATCACAAGATGTGATCACAGCTATTAAAAGTTTTTTCTGTAATAGGTATCTATTAAAAGAGCCAAATAGGATATTTCTCCTTTTAATCCCAAAGCATACATTTGTTGAATATTTTATTCTATTAGCCTATGTAATTTTAATTACAAAGTGATTTCTAAAATTTTAGCCAATAGAATGCCAATGGTATTTAGTAAACTGATCTTCTCTACCTAATTTTATTCTAAGAAGATAGATTGCAATAAATAGACTTTTGGCTCAATAGATAATTCATACGATCAAGAACAAGAAAGGCAAAATTGGTATCATAGGCATAAAGTTAGATATGTAAAAGGCGTATGATTAAGTTAAGTGGTATTTTTTTATTCATATATTACGTCAATTTGATTTTCACTTTAAATTTATTCACTAGATTCATCAATGCTTATTTGTTGTATCTTTTTCCTTGTTACTCAATGGTTATCTTTTTGGTAGATTTACACCTTCAAAGGGAATTCAACAAAAGGATCCTATTTCACCCCTACCTATTTATGATAGTTTTTAAGGTATTTTCATGCATCATATTTAGAGCTGAATCCTAAGGTAATATTTATTTCATTCAAGTGAGTAAAGCTAAGATTCTAATTGCCTATTTGATGTTTGCTAATGATGTCATCTTATTCTTTTAGGTAAATATAGCAGAGGCTATAGGTCTACTAGACTACATCTAGGTTTATAAGGAATGGTCAGGATAAAGGGTTAATCTACAAAAGTTCGATATCTTTTTTAGCTTCAATGTCCAAAAGTGCTAAAGATGTTAGATTATAGAACTAATGCAATTAGGACCCACATAGAATGATGCTAAATATTTAGGAATACCAATGTTTTTAATTGCCCAAAGCAATCAAGACTTTAAATACATGCTGTATAAAGTGTAAAGTTAAATCTAAGAATTAAGACAAATAACTTTATCATAGGTTGGACATACAAATTTAATTAAATGTGATCTTTAACATGTACTATCTATATTATGTCTATTATTAAAATTTGATAAAGGATTTGTGGGCAATTGGATGTTATGATTAGAAAGTTTTAGTGGAATGTGTAACTCGGGAAAGTTCACTATTATGTACCCCTAGCTTAGGTTAACTTATATAAACTAAAAAAACTAGGTGGCATGGGATTTTAGGAATTTCACAATATTAATGATGCCTTTTTAACCAAGACTACTTGGAAATTGGAGATGGACACCAATAAGCTTTGGGTTACTTGTTTTTGGCATAAACACTTGTAGGTTAAAAGTTTACTAGATGTCGAATTTCATAAAAATAGGTCCTATATTTGCAAGGGTATTATGTGTAGGCATAAGCTTCTTAAAATTGAGGCATGTTTCATTATACAGAGTGGAAAACTTCTATTAATTGCTTCATTACTATGGGTCTCTCCTATCCCATATGTTTGACTAACTCTTAAACTAGGGATCATTATCCCTAGAAATATGAAGATTAAAGACTTATGGCATGTTCAATCTAAAAGGAGAAATATCAATATGGTCTACTATCTTTTTATCGTAGAAGATGCTAAATGGATAATCTAGCTTCATGTACCTTAAAAAGGATCTAATGAATTAAAATGGCTTATAGAAGCATTAGGCGAATTCACTGTTAAGTTTGTATTTCATGCTTAAAGCTACTTCCATCTAGGTGAATGAACTGCCATAATCTAGAACACACTATGGAATGTCAGGATACACCACTAATTAAAGGTTACTCTTTGGTATTTTAGAAAAGGATTGGTCCTAAATAAAGTACATATTAAGGATTTCCTCTAGATATATGATGTTTGATGTCCTTTTTTCCTTCAAGCACCCAAAATTGATATGCATATCATGCTAAACTATAACTATGCTAGAATCCTATGATTTCAAATACTTAGAGCTCATAGCTCATAAGTGCAGGTGGAATCAATCCTTGAGTTAATGAAGTTTTACTTGGCATTAATAACAAGCTGGTTTTAATTAATGCTCCATCTAAATATACTTTCAAGATTATGGCTAGTTCCACCTTCATTTTTCAATGTCTGTAGGAAGCTCAAAATATTTTGGTATTTGCTAAACTACCTTCTTGTATAGACCGCATTATAGCTTTAGTAGAAGATGATTTGTGTTTAAAGTAAGCACGGGTTTGGGGCTCTATTGATTTACCATAAGGTTCCATAGAATAGGTATAGATTCCTCCCTTTATAGACTATCTCAAACTAAATGTTAATGCAACTTGGCATGATGGTGATGCGATAGTAGTAATGCTGGGAAGAGATGATATAGGTGTAGTTATCAAACTGTGGTTTGAGAGGCTATCAATATCCTCCTTGACTGAGGTAGAAGCTTATGCCATTCTCAAAGCATGTCGTGTTACAAAAGAGCTTGATGCTCCATGTATAATGATAGAGTCTGATTACAAACTAGCAATAGAGATTATTTTAGGTTTCTCAACATGCCTATGGAAATTGACTAGTTTCGTAGAGGATATTTGAATATATTTAGAAGCATTTACTTGCTTTTTTGTCATATGGATCTCAAGGAATGCAAATAATGTAGCTCATAAGTGAGCCCATTAGGTTTTTAATATAATTAGGGGTGGAATTAGATCTATTTGTGAAGTTGCTCTCATTATTGAATAGGCTTGTAATCATAATGTTGACATTACTTTTACTTAAAGTATCTTTATGTAGCAAAAAAAACCAAATATTATATAAACACATTTTTAAACATATAAGGGTAAATAAGTCATCATTTATTTAATTTACATGATAATTTTATAACTTCCATCCATTAATAGATGCAACTTCCTATTAATTCTCTCTCTTCCTAAATGAGACCAATAATGGGAGTTACTAAATAATTTTTTATCCACTTTTATTTAAAAGAATTATTTTTTATTTTATTTTATTAAATTATATGATCCAGGACAATGTTTAAAAACCTAACCTAGCCATTAACTCGACAAAGTGAGCAGGTCAAGATTAAATCGGTTCAACTAATTAAACTAGTTACCGTATTTTTATACATAATAAATTATATATTACATATATAAATACTTTATTACTGTATTTTTAAAATAACAAACAAATATTGATCTTACTACAATTATAATAATCATTCAACATAATTTTAGTTCAAATAAAAAGTAAATGACATAATTTTTTTGCAAATAACATAATTTTTTTAATTCAAATTACTTTCACATAAATCTTAATTCTTTTCATTTAATAATAATTACAAATGAAAATAACATTAATTTATAACAAAAACTATTCATCTTAACCTTTCTAATTTACCAAGATCAAGAAAGACTTTTTTTTCTCCTTTTGCAATTCTCAAATGGCTAGAGAACCTTAAAGGACCCTAAAAATAATAAGTTAGAAATGAGTAAGGATAGCAAGCAAACTTTAGTTAAATGCAAACAGTAAAATGCTTATGAAATCAAATAATAATAATAATAATAGTTAAAATATGCAAATTTTATAAAAGTTAAATAAAAATGCTTATAGAATAAAGAACTTAAACTATTTTCAGAAGAGTGTTTGAAGCTTAAGAGTTACAAAATAAAGTCAGCCTTTTACAAGTGAACCAGAGACTGTTACAAGATTTATAAATAGTTTTCTAAATTATTGTATTTGTAATTTTATCATAAAAGTAAAGCTATAATAATATTCCTTATAAGGGAATTTATCATTTTATGTCTTTTTTTCTAAGTGGAGTTGCCTTTGTTAGGAATTTGCTTTTACTTTATCTTGAGAGTTTATTGTTGTTGAAAGAAATTTTGTCTTCTTACATTAGTAACCAAATTTGCTTCATTTCTGAAATATTGAATTTGAATTTGCTATAGTGATCAAGTTATACCAATACTATAGCAGTCATGTTAATTTGATTGGGCTAAGTCTTTAGAGGCATTTGAATTATTAAACTCTTTATCATTTGCTTCTTTAGATGGTTGTTCAAGAATTCATCTCAAGTTTGCAATATATTCTTGTTTAGTTGACATAGTAGCAAGGCTGCCAATTGCTAAAGATTTAGTTTGGAGGAGCTGATTCTATCTTTCCTTAGCATTCTTGAGAAAGTACGACTATTTTTTGAACCACTTCTGAATTTCTTCCTTTTGAGCTTTGTGAGCTTATTTATAATTTTCCTACCATTTGACTAAAACTTGCCTTTGGAGAATTAGATAATTAATTAAAGTTAAAGTTTATATTCCTAGTACATTGCCTATAAGAGTCTAACCTTAGTAAAAAAATTAGAAAAGTGTTGGGAGTTTTCTAAAATTTTCATTGTCAAAGTAGGATTGGAATTCATTTTATCTTCCTTTGATATTTTCTAAAAAGATCTCTAGAATTGGTCTAAAGACGTCCCTTCATCTAATTAATCATAATGGAAAATGATATTTAACATCCTAACTAAACTAAATTAACCAAGAATATTTTAAAATTTTATTTTATAAAATTAGATCCTTACACTATATCTTTTGATAGTTATAGTATGAATATCCTGTAAGAAATATTTTTTGAATTTTTTCATCTGATAAGGATTTTGGCCTAAATCAAATAAAGTGAAAATCTTTAGAATTTTGAAAGTTGAATGAGTTACTAATTGAGAATCATCTCTATCAACATTATGATCAAAAGCAACTAATCATAAGTTAGACAAAATTAACTTGAAAAAATCTTGATTTCTAATTAGTGATTCTAGAATGAAGTGCTAACTATTTGGAAATTTTTTTAACAAAATCAATCTTAAATCTCTTATTTCTTTCTAAACTTCTAGTTCAATTTGGATGATATCTTAAGGATTTGGTTTCTTATGGTATTTGGTAACCACTTTAGTTAGCTTTGAGTCCATCATTGTAATAGCTTTAGAAGACACAACACTAGTCTTTTTAATTTGGGATTTTTCCTAGGGAATTTGAGCAATAATTTTTTGAATTTATGCTAGGCTTAAGATTATGGGTTCATTTTTTAGGGTACCAATTAAAAGTTGAGATAGGTTTGAAGAAGTTAAAGGTTTGGAAGTTGAAGTCTTAGACTTAGTTTAGGCTTTGATATTCTATTAATCTTTTTCTTTGTTATGTGAGCCTAAACTAAGCCTTTTAAGCTAGGGAGTTGAGAGGCTAAACCTAAAGTTATTTCCAAAGGGAATGAAAAGTCCTTAGCTTCAATTTTAAGTTTAGTTATAGAGGAAGTAGTTACTCATTTCCATAAACTTGGGATTTTTCATTCTAAGGCTTATCTATATTTTTCTTTCTAGGCATCAATTTGAGTTCCCTATAAAAATTCTCTAGTTAGAAAATATGAAAGAGAATTTGAAGAACCTTTCAAGTGCTTAATTTTAAAATAAAAAACACTTAAAATGCCTTACTATTTGCCAAAAACATCTTTTTTTTAAAATAGATTTGGTAGAGCTACAATCAACTTGAATAAGAAACTTTTGATTTAAAAGTTTAGATTGAGATTTTTAAACACATAAGGTTATTGTTAAAATTTCCTTATTTGGAGTATAATAATTTTGTTGTTGCAAAGTTTCAATGCTTAGATACATATGCAACTATATGCTCTTTGCCATTTAAAACTTACTTAAGAACATCCCCATGACCTAAATCAGAAACATCCGTTTTAACAATTTTGAATGCAATTGGATTTAAAATATACAGACTTGGAAGACTTTTAGCTTGAAACTTAATTTGCCTAACTATTTTTGTGTCAATATCTATCTAAGGAGAAGAATTCTTTTTCAAACATTCATGCAAAGGTTTAATAAGATTTGAAAGATTTGGAAAGAAATTTGAGACTAATTTAAACATCTTAAAAATCTTTGAAGTTAGGTTTTTTTTAATAAGTTGATTAGAAAATTTATTAGCAAATTCAATTAATCTTTTGATCAAAGTTATGGTTTTTTGATAAATATAATAATCAAGAAACCTAATTTTAGTTTTAAATAAAGAATATTTGATTTTTGAAATGGCTAAACCATTTCCTTGAGTTATTTCTAAGAAAACATTGAGATGCTTAAAGTGCTAATCAATATTTTCAAATAACACTAAAACTTCATCAATATAAATAGCAATTAATTTGGAGAATGGATTATAAATATTATTCATAATCCTTTGAAATTTTCAAGGAGCATTTTTCAAACAAAGTAGCATTACATTCCATTCATATTGCCCAAATGGAACTATGAATGTTATTTTATATGTATCCTTAGATTTTATTTAAATTTACAAAAATTAGATTTCATATCAAATTTCAAAAATATTTTTGCTAAATAAAGTTTATTTAATAATTTTTTCTTATTTAGGATTAGATACCAAATCCATTGGACTGCATTGTTGAGTGACTTATAATTAATTATAAGCCTTAATGTTCTTTGTTCAATTTTAACACTTTTATTAACATAAAATGTTGTACATGGCCAATAACTTTTTGATTCTTTGATAATCCCCTTTTGTAAGAGATCATTGATTTTCTTTTGATAATATTCTAGAAATTCTTTATTCATTTGGATTGGTCTTGCCTATGTTAGGAATTTTCTTTTAGAAAATTTTTTTATATGGTAATTCTACCATATATTACTTTTTATTCCAAAAGTATTTAGAAAGTCAGAACAAATATTACTAACAATTATTTTTTTTAAGGATATGATATTAGCTTGAAAAATTAGGCTAGTCAATTATTGCTTTATATTTTTGTAAGATATTTTTTTAGAAAGATAGTTGATTTAAGCTTCCTTACAGTATATCAAATTAATCTTTTTAGATTTTTTTACAAATTAGAAAGTGATCTTTTCTTAAAGAACTTTGATGGTTATCTTTTTGCTTAAAACCTTATAAGGGGTTAAAGCTTGGATAAAAGGAGCTCCTAAAATAACTTTACTAGATAAACTTTTAACAAGTAAAAAAGATTAGTTTGTCCTATAAGAGGAATTTACAATTTCCACATTAGAATATTTAAAATTAATTTTAAGGGAAAATTATTGGTTGATTTAATTCTAGCTTTAATTTTTTCAAAAAATTTAGTTAGAACTAGGTTTTCTTGAATACAATTAATATCTATCCCAGTATCAAATGAGGTAACTGTTTTTCATTCCTAGTTATTTTTAGCCATTTTTATTGGAATATGATATTTAAGAACTAGAGTTTTAGAAATAGATCCTAAGAACTCATCTTCATTCCCATTTGTCTTAATTTTCTCTTTTCTTTTGGGATAGTCTTGGAGTTTAGAAAGGATAGCACCTTGGACCTACTGGATTTCTCTTAACTCTTTTACTTTAGTTTTGAGAAGATTTATCTCAAACTATAAATCTTACAAAGTAATAGGTTTACTTTGTTTTGGTTTAAATCTTTCCAAAACATTTTTAAAATTATAGGTGCTTGGTTGAGAAAAACCTTTTGAAAAGGAAGATTTATCCAAACTTTGTTTAAGTTTTTTTGAGATATTCTTGCTTTTTCTAATCATTAGGATAATCATTAATAATATCAAAAAAGCAAGTTTTACTCAAAGTTAAGCATATTTACTAATTTTTTAGAGAAAGATTCTTTTGAGTTGGAGGAGATTTCATCATCTAAAGGAGGATGAGACAATTTCTAGACTTGCTTTTCTTTGATTAGATCCTTTTTAGACTAAGAAGATTTTTTAGCAAAAAGGTTAGATATTTAGTTAAGAATAGACTCATTTGATTCTACTTGTCTGATCCTTTTGTCCAATTTGTAGTATTTAGCCATGTGCACAAGTTTATTATATCTATAGCATACTAGCCTAATATCTTATGCTTAATAATGAGGTAGAGTATATTTTCTCCTTTAGTGTTCTGTAGGCCAAGGTTTTGGTTAAGGTTTAGGCTCAAGTTGTTGTCTAGCTCTTTGCTTATTTTTCAATTTAAAGAATTTGGGATAGATGAAACTAAAATGCTCACAGAAGGTTCTTAACTTTCTCTAATTTTAGAATTTTTCTTTAGTTAATTACCTTTGGATTTTTATTATCTTGATAGATTTTAAGGGCTACCTTCTAAACATAACTTACCAATTAGGAGACTAGCAAGAAATTTTTTATTCCAAAAAGGTTGGTTATTGTTTGATCTAAAGTAGATCCTACTACAAAAGGTATCTTTCTACTATCTAAAGTTAAACAAGGTTTTGCATTTAAGGTTTGATAAGAGTTCAACAGTTTTATCCTTCCATAGGTTGGGATCTCCTATGAAGTGTTTGGTGATAGTGTAAATTAAGATACTTACAATATCTAAAATTAGTAGATTATTGTGTTTAGGAATTACTAAACCTTGTTGGTCATATTTGACAACTTCAACTATTTAAGTTTTCTCTATTTTAATAAGATATTCATCCCACCTTCCTTTGAGTTGATTGGTAAACCCTACTACTAGCAAATGGATAAATATTGTATCATTGTAGTTGTGGGTTAATTGGTAGACTGTGCTAACCATGGTTATTAACTGAAGGGTATTAAAGGTTTTATATCAGATTTATCATATGTGTTCCACTCATAAATGTTATTCCCGTTGTAGGAATTCTCAATAATTTAAGAATTTTCTTTTATGATTTGGTCAAGGCAACTACCTCTTGGGTAGTATAACTTTTAAGATACTCTCCAATTGACTTCCTTTTTTATTGGATTTAGCTCTTGACAATCTTTTGAAGATATTTTAGAACCGTTAACAAGAATTTTTACCATTTTACTAGTGATAGATTTAGCTGATTGAAGTGTAACTGACTCATCTATATATAATTTTCCTAATTTTTAGTTTAGTTCTTCTAACATTTGATCTATCCTAGCTATGGCTAGATCTTTGGATAAGGCCACTTACTTGCTAAGAGGGATTTGGTAAGGTTTAAATAAAGGATTTTCAACCTTCTTTGAACCAAAGGATTTTCTTGTAGAACTAAAAGAAACATCATTATTCAACATACATTTTTCTCAAAGATTAGAGATACCTATTGGTGTAGTTGTTTTGCTCCATCAGAGAGACAATATCCTTGGTTGAAGCTATTTCTCCTTCAACAGCATCCTTTTGCTTGAAGGGAGTTGCAATGATTGGTCTCTTTGAACTTATGGTCTCCATTTGAAAAGCCTTTTGTGGTGGTAGCTTATAGATAAACCTTTCACCTTTGGTTGGAGTTCATTACTAAATACCTTTGAAGACCATACTAATAGAGTTTGAATCTTTAAAAGAATAGTCTATTTGGTTGTTCTTAACATATGCTTCAAATTATTCAAAGAAAAAAAATATTTTTTATCAAATTTGAATTTAAATTCAAGAATTTTAAAACTTTGTTAATCCATTTTTTCAAAAAATTTCAACGTTTTTGTATTTTAAGCAATTCCAAAAATTTTTAAATTTTCAAAAAGGAAAACTATGATTACAAACCTTTTAAATTAATATCTTAGAATATATGTTTTATTTATCTTGATACCATATAGGATAAATGAGTTTTGAATAGTTTTTTTTCCTTTTTATGTTACACTTTCTTAGTTAAGGCTTCCTTAATTTTTTTTCCTTTTTTACATTGAATTTTTAAGTTGGATTAGAATTAAACTCAATCATTTTGTTAAAAAAATAAAAATTGAATAATGTGGATGGGTTGACTAGGTTATTGGTTCAACCTTAGGTTGGTTTAATTGGATTGGGCCAACTTGGATTTTTAGCAAAATCAAGTTTCGAGGTTAAATCAACTTATTTTTGAGCTTGGGTATTAAATTCAATGATTGAATCAGTCAAAGCGGTTTGAATTTCAAAATAATGATCTAAGATATAAAATTTCAATCATCCTTTAATTTGTTATTTTAATTTGAAAGTTTTAAAGTTTTAATGTTGATAGAAGCTTTTATTATCTTTAAAAAAATAAAAAATTCTTTTTAAATATTATTATTAAATAATAATGTGTTTATAATTATAATTATGTCTTTTTTAATAGCCAAATATTTTTAATTTCATCATCTAATTTTGTTTAGAATTATGTCTTATTTAATTATATTTAATAATAATACAAGTATTTCTTATAAAATTCAATACATGTCACTTTATTATGCATTTCCATGCATATTTAAACATTTTTCAAGAGAGTAACTTAATTTTTCTAATAATAATGAAATAGTCATTATAATTTATTTAATTTTATACATAAATATTTCTCACAAAAATATTACTATCCATCCAAATTATGTTTATAGTCAATAATTTAATAATAATTAAGAATTTAATTTTCTTAAATAAATAAAAGCCTTTAAGCCGGAGGAAAAACACTTGTAAAGAGGCTAGTTATTATAATATGAGTTAAAATTAAGAGAATGATAATATATTAAAAATTTTCGTGCATTTTTTATAATATATATTTATAATTTTCTTCTAAAAATTATATATGTATATATTGTATAATTTAATATATAAAAATATTAGATGACTTAATAGGTTAATTAGATGTGCTTTAAATAATATGACTTAACTATTTTCTAAAATGGACCAAAAATTTACACTAGACCTATTCAATTTTACAAATAGGCTATGCAAAGTTACGCCAAAAATATGTTAGAACATTAGAGGTCCATAATTTAGGTGATGCACTTCCAACTAGTTATATTAAAAGTAAATTATCAAGTTGTTCCTTTAAAAAAATAATGATTACACCATTTTTTTTGAAAATTTATTTTACATTATATTCATAAATTCTAATTTTTGATTTTTACATTAAGAATATCTCTAAAAGTGATATATCACATTACAATTTTGTAAAAATTATAATTACTTAATTTAAAATAATTTTAAAAAGTAATAATGTAATTTCTATCTATATTTATGTTTGATTCATGATTTTTTCTTTTTTTACATTTCTAGAGATATTTTAAGGGAATGTGAGATTTTTATATTTAGTTTAAATTTAAGAAAAATATTCTTAGAAATATTTTTAGCCTAATATTTCTCTAAAATATTCCCATAAGAGAAGTGAGTATCCTATATTCTCATAATATATAAATGTTTAGTAAATATAAAAAAGTTATTTTATCCACTTTATTACTCATCGTAATCAACCCTCATTCACTATTATATATCGTCGATGACCATCATCGTTCACCTTCCATTTTCAGTTACCATTATTAACTATTATCTATTGTCGATTACCATCATTTACCATCATCTATTGTTAGTAACCACCTCACTTATCATTTATGATCATCGTTGATCAATATCTATCATTAGTGACTGTTGCTCACTACCATTTATTATCGATGACTACATCTAACCACCATTTATAATTGATGAATACTGTTAACTGTCATCCATCATTAGTGACCATTGTTAGCCGCTTCCCATTGCTAATGATCACAGTTGACCACCACAAACCATTAGTAACAATTCAATTTTTAATGAGGACAATTTGAGTAATTAAACAATATTTTGAAAATATTTAAAATAGTTAAAATATAACATTATAACATTTCTAGTAATATATTTAATTAAATTAAATATGAAAATATCATATTTACATGAATTAAATATTTGAAAATCACATTTCTAAAAATATTAGAATTTTTCCTGAATTAAAAGCTGTCTTAAATGGTGTGATCCGATCGAAAGCTCTAGTTTTTTATTTGTACTACCTATAGATAGTTAAAATTATTTCTTAAAGTTATATATTTATATTTATTTGAAGAAAGTCATTTGTGTTTGGTTAGCTTGTTAAGCCCTTCAAGTTTACGAAAAAACAGATATCATACTAAAATTAACGTTGTGGTACTTCAGGGCTTAATGTATAAATTAGACAAAATCTTGACAAAAAGTTTAGAATAATACTAGAACTTCTGAAGTGTCCCAAATGTGCTAAGGATGTCGAGCGTGTTATCCTTTGGAATTCAACTACTGTATTTTGTCCAATAACATAAATATAAATTTTAAATCCTTTCTTTATTATCCTATAACTGCCATGCATATTTAGAACGAAATAAGTTTTTTTGGTGAAATAGCAACACCCAAAAACTTTTGGTATTCAATGTCATTTTTGAAAAATCATTAGTTGCACATAAAACAAAATAGAAGAGGATATTAGTAATGTGTTTTTTTGCATGTGGAGGAATATGATCATGACTTGCTAACTAAATAAATATTCATGAATGTCTCAAATCATGAAGCAATTCCCTAAAGCCTCATGCTATACATTAGGTTCAAGAAATAAGGCAGTAGTACCAAAAGAAAAAAAAATGAAATAAGACAAAAAAAGTCAAAAGAGTTACTAAAACATCAAATCAAAATATAATATAATTTTGATAATTTTTAATAATATAATAAAATTATGATATTATTTTTAAGATTATTCTTCTTGAATATTCAAAGTTTAAATCTAAGATATACAAATAGGTCAAGTAGCTACTTTTATTTTAAAACAATGTAATAATTGAGTGGGAAATGTATTATTTTAAGAGGGCTTCTTAACCGGAACTGGATTTATGGAAATGAAAATAATTTTACTTTAATTAGTCGAATTAGCAAAGGAAAAAAATGTTAATACTTTTCTTTACGGCAGAACCTATCATGGCTTTCTTTTCATTTTTAACACTTTAAATTAAAATCCAATGTTATTTTGTGAAATTTAGAAAAAATAAATAAAACATAAAAGTTAAATTACAGAATAATCCCGAGTTGGCTATTTCAATCTTTTGCTTTAAATTCATACTATACATTTTCTTTAATAATAATAAAAAAAGTGAGTTTCAGAAGGATGAATCCCTAGTCCATGCGATAAGCCGTATTATCTCCTTTCATAAAAAGAAGGGTCAGCCACAGGTCCCTTTGTCTCTGAAAAAGTTACCTATGCCATTGACACATTTAGAATCACAGGGTCACTATTGTCTTTTTCCCATCCGCCACTGATAATATTATACTCACAGGGTGATTTTGCCAAGAAATGAAAATGGAGGAAGAGAGAGAAGTGTGAGTTAGGAAGGAAAAGAAAAGATAGTTTAGTTCAATTTCAGTCAAGTGGCCGCTCTGGAGACCGGGGAGAAACCAGCCTAAATTATTTGGTTTCTGCTCTGAAAATTCCTCTGCATATTCTTTTCTGTTACTTCAACAACTTCATTTTCTCCTTCCGCAGCTCTGATCTCAAATTTCTTCTTGTTTCTTACATTGTCCAAACTTCAGCATTCTCAATTCTTCAGCTGACACTTTGAGCAAAGAATTCTGCTTTACACCCTCATTCTTCCTGTTACCAATCTTACTCCACCAACAATGGCTTCAAAATCTAAGTAAGTATTAGTGGGTCTGTGAAGATCTGGTTTGGGTTTTTACAACTTTTTGTATACTGATTCATATTCCTTATCTTATTTGAGTAGCGGGTTTATAATTTTTTTCAGGAAACTCTTTGATTATTGGGTTTGATCTGTTAATTATGGTGTGTTAGTATGACAGTTTTGTTTAAATTTTCCTTCGGTTCCATTCATTTGGATTCTGGGGCTTGATCTTTCTGTCTGCTTACTGAGTAAAATTTAGAGATGGGTTTCGCTTTGTTTTGCCTTGGTGTTCGTATTCTGTCTTGATCTTTGCTTATTCATGCGGGCCTAGGCTTCTAAAATAGTGATTTGTGTAACTTTCACCCTGATTTTCGCCTCTCGTTCACAATTGTTCCTTACCTCTCTATTTCTCCCTTGTTGGGCGTATGTTGTTTGGTGAGTTTGGTATGTCAATGCGTCTACCTTCTGTATGTCAATTTTGGATGAAGAGTAGCTTTTTTTTTTTTTGACTTAGATCCATCCATATGTTTGTTCATATGATATGACATTCTGTTCTTTTATCTAGTCTTGTGTGTTTCAATTGATGCATTATTGATATTATGGATTTGATAGATCCAATTTGTCTGAGACTCCCAAAAAGGCAACACCAGCAACCCCAAGAGTTAGTAAGCTCAACAAAAGAGTGCCCAAAGCAGAATCTGAGTCACCATCGCCATCGCCATCGCCATCACAAAATTCACGCCCTTCAATTGAAAGATCACCTCGATCTGTGAATTCAAAGCCCACCATCGAGCGGAAATCACCCAGACCTGGCACTCCTGATGTAAGTTATAGTGAAAGCACTTTGTGTTGGATCATATTTGTGTTGATTTCTGGATGGCTGCACTTCAAGTTTCTTCTGTTCTATTTTTTTATTCCTTTTTAATATTTGGGTTTTTATCTGGATCTCCCATGAATTGACATGTGTACTGAAAAAGCATCTGAGATGTTTAAGAACGTGATTGTGTTAGTTGTTTGATCTTTTTTCAGTTTGGAAAGTTTAGATAGAACATAACTTCTTACCCTTTATTATGAGATTATATTATATTTTGGTGTGGATGTTTCTCCATTCCATCCTAACATTAGATAATGCTTAATAGTTGGTACAGATTTTTTTTTAAATAATCTTGCTTTTTTTTTTTTAATAAATTATGCGTAGTTTAATATGCTCTTATAATTCTCCTTATATTTTCAGAAACAACTACCAAGAGTTGTGAAGGGTTCAGAATTGCAAACCCAGTTGAATGTTGCTCAAGAAGATCTAAAGAAAGTGAAGGAACTGCTAAATCAGGCTGAAAAAGAGAAGGCAAAAGCAACTGATGAGTTACGAGAAGCACGTAAAATGACTGAGGAAGTGAATGAGAAACTCAGGGAGGCACTGGTAGCTCAAAAGCGAGCTGAGGAGAACTCTGAGATCGAGAAATTCCGAGCTGTTGAGTTGGAACAGGCGGGGATTGAAGCTGCAAAGAAGAAGGAAGAAGAATGGCAGAAAGAGATTGAAAGTGTTAGGGAGCAGCATGCTTTGGATGTGGCTGCTCTTCTGTCTGCTACACAGGAACTGCAGCGGGTTAAGCAGGAACTTGCCATGACCTGTGATGCAAAGAACCAGGCACTGAGTCATGCAGATGATGCAACTAAAATTGCTGAGATTCATGCAGAGAAATCAGAGGTACTTTCAGCAGAATTGACACGGTTAAAGGCCTTACTAGATTCAAAACTTGAAACAGAGGCTAATGAAAACAAGATCATATTGAAGCTGAAAGCAGAGATAGATACTCTCAGACAAGAACTCGATGAAACCAAGGGCTATGAGGAAAAGGCCAAGACCTATGAGGAAATGGCACAGAGCTATGAGGTAAAGGCCAAGGGCTATGAGGAAAATGTCAAGGATTGCGAGGAAAGGTTAGTGGAGAAAGACACTTTCATTGAACAGCTTAATGTGGATCTTGAAGCTGCAAAGATGGCCGAATCTTATGCGCATAGTCTGCTAGAGGAGTGTCAGAAGAAGGTTGATGAACTAGAAATAAGAGTTGAAGAAGCAAATAAGCTGGAGAGATCTGCATCGGAATCTTTGCAATCTGTAATGAAACAGCTAGAAGGAAAGAATGATTTGTTGCATGATGCAGCATCTGAAATTGCCTCTCTTAAAGAGAAGGTGGGGTTGTTAGAAATGACAATTACCAGACAAAGAGGGGATCTTGACAATTCAGAGCGTTGTATTCTTATGGTTAAGGAAGAAGGTACAGAAATGTCAAAGAAGATGGAGTCTCTCAAAGCTGAACTTGAAACAATTAAAGAGGAGAAAGCTCTAGCTTTGAACAATGAAAAGCTTGCAGCTTCTAGTGTGCAGACCCTGTTAGAAGAGAAAAACAAACTTATTAATGAATTGGAAAATTCTAGGGATGAAGAAGAAAAGAGCAAAAAGGCAATGGAGAGCTTAGCTTCTGCTTTGCACGAAGTGTCCACAGAAGCCAGAGAAGCTAAAGAAAAATTGTTAACCTACCAAGCTGAACATGAAACATATGATAACCAGATGGAAAATTTAAAGTTGGTCCTAAAAGCTACTAATGAAAAGTATGAGTCAATGCTTGATGATGCAAGGCATGAGATTGATGCTCTTACGTTTAGTGTTGAAAACTCTAAAAATGACTTAGAGACTGCCAAGGCTGAGTGGGAGCAGAGAGAACATCATTTCGTTAGCTGCATAAAGCAATCTCAAGAAGAGAATTCCTCTTTGGAAAAAGAAATAAATAGGTTGGTCAATTTGCTTAGACAAACTGACGAAGAAGCTTGTGCCCAAAGGGAGGAAGAAGCTCAGCTAAAGGAAAACCTGAAAGAAGTTGAAGCTGAGGTGATCCACTTGCAGGAAGCTCTTAAGGAAACAAAGGTTGACAGCATGAAACTGAAGGAGAGTTTGTTGGATAAAGAAAATGAGTTGCAGAGTCTTGTTCAAGAAAATGAGGAACTGCGAACCAGGGAAGCTGCTTCTATTAAAAAGGTGGAGGAGTTGGCCAAGTTGCTTGAAGAAGCTACAACCAGAACCCAGACTGAAGAAAATGTTGATCTTACTGACAGTGAGAAGGAGTATGATCTGCTTCCTAAAGTAGTTGAATTCTCTGAAGAGAATGGCCATAAAGGAGAGGACGTGTCCAAGGTTGAGCTCTCAACCAATCAGGAAGGGCTTGGGCAAATTTTACAGGAAGAAAGCATTCTCTTGAATGACAAGGCTGAAAACACAGAATATCCTAAAATTGAGAATGGGAATGGTAGATTTAAGGAAGATGAGAATGGGACCAAAGAAAAAGATGACTCGGTAGAAGTTGAGTTTAAGATGTGGGAGAGCTGCAAGATAGAGAAAAAGGAATTCTCACCAGAGAGAGAAGCAGAGCCTGAGTCCCTTGAAGAAGAAGTTGACACAAAGATAGAAGGTGGTGAGAGCTTCGATCAGATAAATGGACCCTCTTCAACAGAGAACATTGATGATGGTGGAAACTCACCATCAAAGCAACAACAAATGAAGAAGAAGAAGAAGCCTTTGCTTGGCAAGTTTGGGAGCCTGCTCAAAAAAAGGGGTGGTACAAACCAGAAATAGAAGAACAGAATACCTTTGGCCTTGCTTGTGTCCAGCTAGAAGGCAGGTATATTGGATATTAATTTGCTTGCACTTGTTTGTTTTATGATTTTGCATCTGGGGATAGATTTTAAAGAATGACACAGCTTGTATTATTGTTTAGGATTTGATTTTTTTTTTTCTTTTTTGGATTGTATTTTGCCATGTTGACAGTAGATTTGATGTGATGGAATTTTTTCTTTACTTTTATTTTTTTTTTTTACCTTTGTCCTCCTATCTGGATTACATGAAAGAAGTGGCAAATTGTATTGTCACTTTGATGTCAGCCATTTAATTCTAATGAATATCGAGGTAGCACTTTAATGTTGCATTTCTCATGTAATGCTCTTGGTACATTCTCTGAAAAATTAAAGTAGTTGTTATAAGGCTGTTTGTTTCACTTGAAAAATCTTCCAGAAAACTTTCCTTTTGCTTAGAAAATTTCTGTTTCTCATAGTTTTTAATATTGGATTCTAAATGTGATGAATTCTACGGCACCTTAGGGTTTTGAAATTCAGGATAATGTGGCAATCTAAAAATTAAATTAAAATTGTTTAATCACATCCATTAAAAAAAATGAATAACTGTGAATCCAATGGTTTTAGAGGTTGTCAAACCCCAAGGGTACTGTAGGCAGCACCACTGAATGTATTGTGATATAAGATGCAAACTACCATGTTACAATTTAGCCATTATGGAGGCTGTCATGCTTTGATTTGATTATAGATTTTCTCTTGACTTTTTGTTCTTTGGATTTTATGGAAATGAGATTATGGGCGCGTTGGCCTTAATTTTACAAAAGGATTTTGTCTGGCTTCTATTACTACATCTGGTGTTAAGCATGGGTGCATGTTTCGTAGTTCACAAATCTGGTAAATGCAGTAGCAGCTTATTCTTTCCTGTGATGTTCTGAACTGAAAGTGCATCGTGAAATGCTACAAATATCAATTAACAACCAAAACGCTTGGTTCAATTATAGATTATATAACACGTGTACCACCATAGATTATAAAATTTCCTCCCACGTGGTTTAATTACTTTTGGGTTAGAGAGAGCTAATATTGTAGATCATATGAAAATAAATTATGTGGTTGCTCAGATGAAATGTTGGGATGAATCTGTCAATGATGAGTACAATGAATAACAATGAATCTTGAAATCAAGGAGTCAATTTCAAGATTGGTCAAAATACAATTTTTGACACTAAATTGGTGTTTCTTGCTATTCCTTTTTGCCTTTCCTTGGATCATGGGCCAGTAGTTCTCTAATTAAAATTATGTGGTATATGTTTATTATTATTGACAGACTTTTTGGCATTCTCATTAAATCCTTATGGCATATTTGGAGTAGAAAGTGGGATTTGTTACTAGTCCGCAAGCCATATTTAAATGTTACTAAAGTATCAGCATATATCAAACTTCAAAATTGCTCTGTACAAGGAGTTTTTAGGATCTAGACACAATGGATTGAAAATGGATAATTTTGAATGGGGGGAGAAGGATAATTTTATTTGTTTGATATATGTTTTATTCTATAATTTTGAGTGTATAAAAGATGATTATAAGTCAATACACTTAAATCTTAAGCTTTCCTTTCTAATTTATTGACACTTCACATTTTTAAAAAGTATTTTGAATAAAAAAATATTTATTACAGATTAAATATATTTTTTGTGAGTTGACATAATGTATTTCTTCTATGTTCTAAATAAGATATCATTGTCATTATATATTGAAATAAAGATAAAAATATAAGGATTGTAACTATGCTCTTTTCAAATTCTTTTGAATTATTAGATCATGTCAAAATTATTAAAATACCTCAAAATTTAGAAAAAAAAATATACAAGCTAAATTACTCCCAATTTTCAATCATAGGACGCATAAATCATGTTTGATTTTTTTTACACCTATTTTCATTCTAAATTTGACATGTTTGCTTGTTGGAATTGTTACAATTGTCA
Organism: Sindora glabra; assembly: GCA_020226215.1. Classification (NCBI taxonomy): domain Eukaryota; kingdom Viridiplantae; phylum Streptophyta; class Magnoliopsida; order Fabales; family Fabaceae; genus Sindora; species Sindora glabra. The sequence continues at coordinate 67,347,742 of CM035226.1, forward strand.
ATGACACCTTCCCCCTTTCATTAAATCCAGATCTCCATTTTTAAGAATACTGTGGTGAATTTGGCAACATGGACATACTTAGTAGGATTTGTTTTTTAAACTAATTAACCAACAAATTACGAAAGATGCTTTCTGACGTTGGATGATGACGTCATCATGGAACCCACTTTTATCCCACATCTCGCGAAATGGATAAGATTTGAGATGGGAGTTGCAGGTGTTGTGTATCAAAACTTACTTTAAATCTGAAGTTTGAAATGCAAAGTTAAAAGTTGGTGTATGAATATGAGTTTGGCAAAACTCTTCTTAAATCCAAAGCCCGCCTTAGCGGCCTGGATTGAGAGTTTGGCCCCCATTTACCAGCGAGGAGCTTGACCGTCCAAATCAGCGGCATCCCTCCTCCCACGGCTTCTGTTGGATGGAGGGACCAAATATTTTGGCAGAAGCCAAATTGAGGGACTCATAATGCGGTTTTTAATATTGAAGGAGGTATTACGCTGCGCAACTAATTTCAAGTTTCATTTATTACGACCAAAAATATTTTTATAAGATTATAGTTATAAATTATTAAAACAATAAAAAATAAGTAATATATTTAATGTTAAATGTGATAAATTTGGTAAAAATTAATTTTAATTTTTTAGATGAAATTATTTTCTTCCATTATCATAATTTTAGAAATCATTTTTTAAAAACAAATTAAGTTTAAATGTTGAGTTTTGTCTATCATTAATTTCATTACTCATGATATATCACATAGTTACCATATTTCTTCCTACCTTGATGATAATAACGTATTTGACATCGATTTCAATTATATCATCATTCGAATTGCATCATGAGTGATTGTTTCTATTTATCAATTATTCGCACAACTATTTTATGTGTTGTTTATGATAAATACACATGAATTAAAATACTTCGTATGATGTAGTTGACTATTTATCACATAAAACCAATCATGTATGAGCTTCCAATCACAAGTGATGATGCTTCCTTTATTTTACAAGGCTTCATAACGCATGTTGCTTTAAAGTTTAGATTATTCAAGGATTGTATGTTTCTACTGTGAAATTAGCAATTTATGGGTCAACTTGGACAAATGATGAGATTGGGAAAGAACCTAAAGTATTCTATTAAAGTTTACCGGTTATAAATAAGATTTCATTTCTTTTAAAAATGAATTTTTTTTAAAATGGTATTTAACTTTAAGTAAAAAGAGATTTTATTTCATTTACGATTTCTATTTTAATTATATTTGTATTATTATAAAATTCATATAATTTGGCCAGTATTTTATTATAATTCATTTCATTTAGTTTAAAAAAATATATTATAAAAAATTATCTTCTTTCTAATATTATATTTATTATAATACCATCAAAATTAATTTTAATTAATTTATAAATAAATTCTGTTATTTATAAATTTTATCAAAACTAATGATTTGAATTGATTTATAAATGAATTGTTTTATTTGGAATATACTAAAAAATAGATAAAATTTAATTAAAAAGTATTATTTTTATTAAAATGAAATAAATTTTAAAAAAGTTGCATGCCTATGTACTTTCTTTTAGTAAGAGATTCTTAGGCAACTACTAATTATTGATCAATGCCCAACGTAAAGAATGGGTCTAGTGACTTCAATAAGCACGGGAATAAGTGCTTATTTGTTAACCAATCCCTAAAAATGGAGTTAAATGAGACTAATGATGTGAGATGTACTACTTAGACAATTGCTTTTCACCTAAAATCATTAAAGTACAATATTTAATTGTATTCTACATACCTAATTTTTCTCTCTTTAATATTGGCGTTTATTTTTTATGATTTTTTTCTTGTAAATCAAATTGCATGGATCCCACCTATGCTGGAAACCTCCCGTTCTTGGCCAAAAATGGTGTTGCATCATAGTCCACTTGAACCCACCCGACATCTTTGCAATTTGGTTATTTGTTTCGAGCTAAAAATAATAACGCCAAATCCATCCAAAAGCACCTTTTTTTAAGGTTTTCCTTAGTGCATCTAAGTTTTGCTTTCTTTCTCTTCCTTCTTTTTCTCCGGTTACTTCCAACTTTTCTTCTAAATCTACTTATGTCTTATTTCGCAAGCAGTATATAAAGTAAGATTTTTGTTTTATGCTTCTATTTTATTGTATTTCTTCTGTTGTTTCCAAAATAGAGTGGAACTTAGTCATTGTATGGGGTTTTTGGAGTCTTTTTTTCAAGTGAAAATTTTGGTACTCATGAATGGAGTTTGAAAACTTGCCATTGAAGCCTAATAACACTTTATAAATAAATGGATTGAATAAATTGTTATCGTACATGAATGATATATAAATGATAAAATAAATTAATAGATGCATTGTTATATCTGAATTGTTGAATCTATGAGTGGAGGTTGAACAATGCATGATAGGATCACTTCTCTTAATCTCTTAATTGTCAGAGAAGGGGAGAGAATACAACTGCCATAACATGCAGAATAATAGAGACATAACTAGGTTAGAAGTAAGGACTCATCTTATTTTAAGAAACCCATATAGGTTAATTTGACCCATCATAGTATAACCTACTAAAAATGGGTTTCACACCAATTAAATCACACAAGTTATGTCACTTGAAATTGGACACCAATATCACTTAAATGAGCTTATAACAATAACTTTGAAATTTTGTATTCTTGAATTATTTGTATCCAATATGAGGAAAAATTGAAACATCCTCATATGAACCACATCATTTAAAATTATGGCCACATTAAGGAATGTCAAAGTAATAATGACATTATTATAGCCATAACTCTAAATTGATATCATAAGTATCCAAAAGTGCAAAACATGATATTCAATAGAGATATTGAAGTCATACACATTTAAAACCTACACTTTGTTGATCATATACTTAATGAGAAATGTGAATAATAAGATTTACATAAAGCATTTGTCTAAGATGCAAAATGAGAATTAATATTTTTAACATAAGAATGAGATAGGGTCTAAATATCTTAAATATATCATAATAAAAATGTGCACATATAATAATAAACATATGGTAATATCATGAATATTAAATTATGAATATTTCATTGATACAAATCGTAAGATTGATAATAAGTTCAAATTATTACATTAAACAAAAGATTACCACCAATCTGAAATATTAAAAGACTTGGTTAAACCAATATTATTTATATGACCATGATACATTCTAATAGCTAGGCCCTTAGTTAATGGATTTGCAAGAATACAATATGTGGAAACATGTTCAATATAAGTATGATCTTATGTAACTTCTTTTTACAAACTAGTACTTAACATCAAAGCATTTTGTATGTGCAAAACTTTTTTTGAAAGGAGTTCACAATAACAATATTATTTCAATAAATGATTAAGGGCCTTAAAATTCTCTTAATAATGTTAAAATCAACAATAAAATTTCTTAACCATGTAACTTCATAAGTAGCTTCATAATATGCAACAAATTCTACTTCTATAGTAAAGGTTGTTATAAATGATTGCTTGGTGCTTTTCCAAGATATAATTCTCTCTTCCATCATAAAAATGCATCCATATATTAATTTATAATCATCTGGACAATTAGTACAATCAAAGTTTGAGTAACTTATAACTATAAGATCATCTAACCTCTTATATGTTAGTATATAATTCTTTATCTCCTATAGGTACCATGTAACTCTTTTAGTAGCAATCCAATGTCTTAGACTAGGATTACTCAGATATCTCCCAAATATCAACATTATAAGTGATATCAAGATGTGTACATACCTAAACATGCACTAGGTTACTCCAAGATCTATCATGATGGATTTGTATGCCTAATACAAAAGAGGAATCACCAAGGTCCTTCATTTAAAAAATACTTCAATAATATTTGCATTGTTTCAATTAATAGGCTCACATTTTCATTAGGCAGGGAATATTATGAATGTATATAGTAGAATAATAGAATTGACTACATTCATCATCACATAGATGCATTGATTTGCATTATTCTCCTTAAATATAAGAAAAGTCACTATTTCATCAAACTTGAGATACTACTATCTAGACATTTGCTTGAAACCATATATGGATTTCTTTTGTTTCAACACAGAGTATTCTTTGCCTTTATCTTGGAAATCATTTGACTATTTCATGTAAATAGTCTTTGACATTTCACAATTTAAAGAGGCTTTTTTTATATCCATTGAATCTATCTTTAAGTTAAAGTAAGCTATCATCACCATAATAACTCAAAATAAGTTTTTAGTTGAAATTGATGAAAAGGTTTCTTTATAGTTTATGCATTATTTTTTTTCCCATATATTCTTTTGCTAAAATTATGGCTTTATACCTTTTAATCTCACCTTAGGCATCCTAATTGGTCTTAAAAACCCATTTGCATCCAATTGGCTTGTTACTCATAAGTAATTCAATTATTAGCAAGGAGAATATTATCAATGTATAGTATTAGAATCATAAAACTAGCTACACTCATCATCACATAAATATATTGATCTATATTATTTTCCTTGAATATAATAGAAGTCGTTCTCTTATTAATCTTAAGATACTATTGTCTATACATTTGTTTTAAACCATATATGGATTTCTTCAATTTACACACCAAGTGTTCTTTACTTTTCTCTTGAAAATCATTTGGTTAGTTCATATACATAATTTTTAATGTTTCATGATTCAAGAAGGCTATTTTGATATTCACCAGATCCAAACCATGTTAAAATTAGTTATGGTAGCTATAATAATTCAAAATGAGTCCTTAATTGAAACTAGTTAAAAAGTTTTTTTTTTATAATTTATGCCTTATTTTTCTTTTTTCTAGCATAGCTTTTTACAAATAGTATAACTTTATACCTTTCAATCTCACCCCAAGCATTTGGTATGGTCTTAAAGACCCATTTATAGCCAATTAGCTTGTAACTCATAGGTAATTCAATTATATCCTACATTTCATTCTTATGCATTAAGGCTAATTCATCCCTCATAATACTCATCCACTTTGAACAATTAATCTAGAAAATCTTGCAAAAAATTTATGGGATCAAAATAATCATTAACACCATATTCATGTATTTACAAGTATACTAAGTTTTAGTTTGAAACAATTGAACAATGAACTTTATTATATCTCCTTAAAGGAATTTATTTTACTATTTCATTTGGCTTTATATCTCTTATTATTGGTTAAACTAGATCATTTTGTGGAATAATAGAGGACATCTTAGCCAATAATGGTGCAAGTGGAATCACAACATGTTCTTCTGTGAATATAAAGATTGGTGGGATCTCACTCCTACTCTCCAGCTCATCTTTAAAGCAAATAGTTTGATTTGATTTAATACCCCTTATGGAATAAGTTAAACAATAGAACCTCTTGTCTTTTGAACCATTACAAAGTAACTAGTAGTGATCTTTGAATTAAGCTTCTTTATAGTTAGAATATATAGGTTCTCTTCAACTTTGCAACCCTAAACATGGAAATGCCTCAAGCTAGGCTTTTTCCTATATACTAATTCATGAAGGGTTTGGGTATTAATTTGCTTATAATTAGATTCAAGATATATTTAGCAATTTTTAAGGCATGACCCTATAAGAACTCCAGCAATGAAAAATGGGTTAATATGCATCTTACCATATTCATGAGTATTTAGTTTCTTCTATTTATAATATTATTCTATTTTGATAACCCAAGTATAGTGTAATTAGCATTAATTCTATATTCCTATAGGTATTTGGAAAAAGATCCAAGGTTTCTCCTAATCTCATTATACCTACTATAATACTTACCATTTATATCAAAATTGACAAATTTGATATTCTTTTTAATTTGAGCTCAATTCTTGCCTTGAATAATTTGAAAGTCTTTAAGGATTTCAATTTCTCACTAAGTAACCCTATTTATCCAAATCAAGAATAGTCGTTAATAAAAATGATAAAGTATTTAAAATCAACTATGGCACTAGGCATAATGGGTTTGCTGATATTAGTATGGATTAGCTCTATACATCTTGTTTTCTTCTTCTCTTTCCTCTTTTAGCTTTAGTAGGGAGATTTCCCTTAATTAATCTATACATATGTTGAAATTTGAGGAGTCCAAATCATGAAGGAGACCTTTTTTTTCAATCTTTGAAAACATATTCCAAACACTTATGTTACAACATTAAGAATATCTCATTAGTTTTCCTCCTATTCTTTCTAATAATCATGTTTATCAAATTGGCAAAATTGGGATCCAATATCAATTTTATATGATTTTCCATACAATGCACCAAAATTGATAACAAAGGAAACATAAAGCAAAGGGAAATTTTAACTACTAAAGTAATAAGAATAACTAATACAATTTAAGTTAACAATGAAAATTAAATTTCTCCTCATAGAAGGCATATAAATCGTGTCTAGTAGTCCAATACATGACTATTTGATAAAAGTAAAGAAATGACTCCTAGTTATGTGCTCTGTTTGCACCTGGTCACCTTTTCTAAGATTAATTTTAAACTCTTCATCATTTAACTTCCTTATATTTCTCAACAGCTATAAAGAATTCATTATATAAATAGTTGTATCATATCTAACTACTAAGTGGTTGATGGCATATCAACTATATTTAACTTAAAATATCTTAGAACTAGAAAGTTACTTTTCTTTTTCTTTTGAATCCATTTTTACACTTGAAGCAATTTGACTTCTTGTACCTATACTTCTTGCAAAATTTGTGATTTTCCTTAAACCTTGTGGAACTATTTCATTTATTTCATTTTTCTTATTATTATAAGTGGACTTCCCTTTATTGTCCATTTGATATCTTTAATTCCTTATTTTGAAGTGAAATAATGGGGAACATAATTGACAATTGAGACTTTTCCTTTCTTCGTGTGTTTCCATCTTAACTAATAATGGAAATTAACTCAATGATAGTTCACTCACCTTTCTGAGTATTATAAGACATCTTCAAAACATTAAATTAAGCAAGGACTTTAGTGCATATCATATTAGAAAAATGTCACCTAGGTTAACATTTATGCTCATTAGTTTATTGTTATAGTAGTAAACTAGCTTCTTAATATGTTCATGTATTGCATTAACACCATCATAAGTTGTCTTGCTAAGCAATGAGAGGTAAATTCCTTTCTTAACCTTCTTAAACTTCACATATTTTTCAGTAATGTAATTAAGAAAAGCCTTGGTTTTTTAAGATTTAAGGATACTTTGCTCGATGGTCTTATCAATTGTGAACATCAAAATTAGCAACTATCATTTATTCAACACTTAAGCTTGTATGAATAATAGGTTCCTCCTTTTTAAGTTTAAATGCAAATTAGTGATAGCTAGATTGAGTTTCATGATTTAATAGTTTGTCCTATTTAGCATTTTCATGAAAGTCAATTCCATAAGCAAAGAAGCTGAAGAAAGTCATTTATGAAATCAATCATAAATACATGTACATAACGCATGTATCACTTAACAATGCTTTTATTTACCCTATAAACAATAACTATGCAATTGCTTGCAATATATACCATAAAACCTAATGCTGATAAAACATTTATTGTCTAATAATATAATATAAGAATAAAATATTACACTGTTAAAACCTAACTTCAAAAAGGTGCTAAAGATTTTAAGAACATATTGTTTAATCTGAAACTTATAGGATATAAATATTACACTCGTAAAACCTAATTTCAACATGGCACAAACTATTTTAATAATATTACACAAATAGGTTGTAAATATAATAAATATAGCACTCTCCTTTAATATAACTAAACAAAATTTTTCATTTTTTTTGACAAAATTTTATGTAATGAGGCCTACAACATGCAAGCTCACAATTTGATAAAATTTCATAGCATAATATGAGTATATATGGTTCCAAAATTATTATACTTTATGCACATAAAGAAGTTAAATTAATTATACATCCATACAATATCATAAAATTCTTGAAAAATTATATACTATAACCATTAATATAAGAATTACATATGAAAAATTTATGGCAAAAAATAAGAAAACAAGTTAGCATAAACAAAATGGGTAAAAATTAATTAAATTATTTTTAACTCCAAAAGATGTGAAATCACTATAATTACAAGTTTGGAGAGTAAAGGTCAACAACACAAAATTTTCCATAATATAATACCAACAAATAAAGTGTGTTCTACAAGCACCCCATGCATGTGTGAACTTTGCATTTGGTGCATTGTTCATTGTCTTCTCCATGTTGGGCTTGTAACTAGGATGCCTAATCCAATTTCATTTTGTATATCTTTTTTTCTTTAGAATTTTTTTGGGTTTGTATTTTTATGTGATTCCAAGACAAGCTCATAATAATTTCATCTAAAAGCTTGAGAAACTAACTTTGGATTTTGTCTCAAAATTTTTGAAAAATTTATAGTTTTCTCTAAAATTTTCATCTAGAACTTGACTTCTCACGATTTCCACAAATTAAAAAATATTTATTTTGTTTAGTACACTAATAAAAATTGAAACCATAATTTAATTTTCAAAAAAGTCAAAGAAAATTATTCCAAAATAATATAAAAGGATTTCTGGAAAATCTTAAAAGTACAATCATAGCTTTGATTCAAAACACCTAGCAAACCTATATAGACTTAGAAATTGATTTGTGTAAAATATTTCAAAAAATCATATTAAATTATCTAATAATTCTTTTTATTAATTTATCATTGTAAGATTGTGAAATAATTAAAACATTCTCATAAAATTCTTCATTCAGGAATAGATCAATAATAACAAATACTCACAATTACTATTATGACCCTTTTACCATCTTACCACTAGAGTTAACTTGCTTTTCATTATATACAAGGCTTTCATTATATATAATGCATATTATGATTTATTTTTCCAAATATCACCTTATTTAATTTTTTATAAATAATATATATTAAATATTTATATTTTATGCTATGTATAATTAAAATATTATTATTTGGTAAATGTTTAACTTAAAATTTTTTATTAAATTTAAATAAAATATAATTTTAATATTATAAAATAATATTAAAATTATGTCAGATGATTGTGATTGTAGTAAGATTAATGTTTATTTTATTTTCTTTTAAAAATATACTTATAAAATTTAAATGAATTTAATTTTTATATATGTATATATAATATATAATTTATATATAAAAATATATATTAACCAATTCGACTACCTAGTTTAACTAACTAAACTAATCTAACCTTGACCTTTCATCTCGCCATGTTAATAGCCAAGTTGGGTTTAAAAACATTATTCCTGATTGAGGTGATTTTCAATACTTTATCATATTTATTAATGGCTTTAGTAGACTTGGCTATGTATATCATATGAAACACAAATTATAATCCTCTGAAAAGTTCAAAGAATTCAAGAATGATGTACAAAACCAACTTAGCAAGAGTATCATGTCACAACCTATTTTTTAGACATCATGACTAGTGTAAAGATACAAAATAAGTACTAGTGTACTAGCTAAATATCCTTACAAATCTTACAAATACTATTGACTCTCTTATTTTTTCTTTGATTTTCAAAAATATTTTATACAATGTGTGCATTTATAAAAATTTTAATACATATTTACATACAACAAAACATATTATTTTTAGTATCTGAAAAACTTGTGTATAGACAAAAATCATAATATAGATAAAGTCAAAATATTGATAGCAAAACTCCATTTCTATACTAAGTCTAATGAAAGGTACAGGTACATGTGTTAAACAACAGCACTAGATCCATATTCTATATTTGTAAATAAGAAACTATAAGTAAAGAGAGTGAGTACAAAATACTCAATGAGTGAAAATATCTACCTTCTTTTGTAATGGGTATTTCCAATAAGTATCAATATTGATTAACTTAACATGTGTCAACCCATAAATCATCATCATAATGAATTTCTATGCAACAAAATTTCAATAAACAATGTATATAAATGCATTTACTCTTTTGGTACTATTTATGATTTTTATACATGACTATAATTCTGGAGTACTATTAGAAATTCCTAAGTGCTAACAATAACCCTTTATCTACTAACAATAGTTTTAATGCACTAATAGTAATTTTTATATGTATTATTTACAATTTCTTACTAGAGAATGGGTATAGCAACTATTAATAAAAATTCACTGAATAATCGCAATTGGTATCAAGGTTTCTTCTTATATCTTTGGTCTAGTCCTATCTCCTGCTAACTTAGGTACAAAGCTACCAATCTTATCTCTCCAACCTTTACCATTTCTTTTCTCCTTTGTGGAGGATGTTCATTTCTCCCCTTTCATAAATTAGATACAAGATGAGTATTTATTATGAATCATATGCTAAATGAGTATTCAAACTCATAATGAGCAATGATAGGACACTATAGGCATCAAACCTTATAGGACATCATAGGCATTAATCATATTAGGATACTATAGGCATTAATAATACATTTCACTATCACATGTCACATGTTATAGTCAGAATACCAACTATGCTATAAGGATTTTATTAATAAAATTTATCATCCTTATATATTCAATCTTCAATTGCATGTATCAATATGTTTAAGATTGACATACAATATTTTTATTCATGATAAATAGCTTAAGCATCATCAATTGTATCATAATTCTCATATATAATCTTATTTCACCATTTCTCATACATAATCACATTTCAAGGTTAATACTCAAACATTCCATTCAAGTAATGATAGCACTCGATTCTTTGAATGGCAAGCAAATTGTAATTCAAGCATCATTAATGACCTATGATCATGTAATGTTATATCCAAGGTTGTCATATACAACCTTTTTATCTTTATTTATAGAAACATATAATTTTAATGAATAACTATTCATATGATTCCAATTTGATCAACCCTTTTATGAATTGAAATAATTTCTCATAGAAATTACAACTATCCTATTGTCAATTGCCTTGTATTTATCATAGTTTTGGTACCTTTCGAGACATCCAAATAAATTCTAAATTTCATCAAATTTATCCTAACATTCCCAACATAATGTTACACATAAAACAATTTGCCTTATTTATTCCCATGGGTACTGTTCACATAGAACAAAATGAGAAATGCGAAACAAGACATTATAGGAACACTTGCAATCCAAGCCTCTTTTAAGTAACTAAGTCATCTCCAATCATCACCAAGTTTTAATATAACATCCTTAATATGTTAAATAAGGAATAACTGAAGTATTGTACAATAAATTTCATGGCTTTTCTTATGCACTAATGGTATAAAGTTAGAACTATTAGATTTGAATAACATTAAAGCTGTCAAAACTAAACTATTGTTTAGGCAATCAAATTCACTTTGTTTGCCACCAATAATTACTAGCATTCTAAATATCATGTCTAAAAAATTTCATAGTTTTTATACTTCATTGGATGCCTAAAAAATGTTCAAACCTAAGAGCAACTAGAACAAGGGTTTGAAATGGATAATTTTGAGTATCTCATCTACAACTTGGCTTTTATGCATATAAAAATTTCTAAAAATTTCCACTTTCATCCATAACCATCCTAACACTAAATATGATCTTAAAATGTCAAGGATTGAAATTTTAAAAATTTTGCAACCATGATTTCAAAGACAAACAAAAACATATCCTTAACATCTCTTTAACAGAATTTCTCTTTAAACTTCCTTATAGCAATTTTCTAAGGAAAGATCCTATAAATCATTTAATATTCATTTCAACATTATAATAACAATATTATATCTTCATATTAGCAGTTATACATCATTAAAATCAAACTCATTCATTTCACAAATTAGTTTCTCTTCCAAAATAACTAAATCATTAAATTTCTTCAACTTTTTATGAAAAACTCAATAGAAGAAGTAATTGCCACTCATTTTAGGTTGTATCATATCAAATCATAACATTCCTTCTCTTCAAAGGATAAAATCATATTTACACTGTATATCACATTGTCACATACCACACCCCACAATGCAAAGTATTAATTCACAATAAGCATTATGCATGGGTGAGGCTAAATAGTTACCAACTAATGATAAAATTTTTACAAAAATACTATCCTATTAGGTTGCCAATCTTTGCAATAAGTTCCTTTTAGGTATTCAAATTAGTTCTATAAATCCCTAACACATATAACTTGTAAAATATCCATTATTTGAAACAAATTCAAGCTTTTTAAGGACTATTCATGCAGCCTCATTCCATAATAGTAAAAGTAGGGCAACACCAATAATGTCCACAAAGATGAATCTTTTAAAATATCTAAATATCTCTAAAAATTTTTAAATAAATATATAAATTACTAATTTGTTATTTAATTAAGCAAAAATATTATCCTATGCAAATTGCATGATTTTCTTGGTCATAAAAATTCATCCATCTAGTGCTTCTATTTTTTAATAGCACTAGAGCTACTTTCAGAATTAGGCCTTTTTTACACTCAAAATAACTTTGATTTTAATGAAACTTACATTGTTAGCTTCCTAACATTTAGTTCCTAAAACATATTTTTGCACAATTTTTAACCATCAATAGGTCGGTTCAAAATCTTAGAAATAGAAGGGATAGAATCCAATCCCTTATTTTGAGTTTAATTCACCTATGTTCATGAAAATTAATCTTAAAAATATCTAAAAATTCTCAAAAATTTCCACAAACTCCAAATCATAATATAACAACATAAATAACTTGAAATTTTTTAAAATGAAATTTTTAGGGATGAAGAAGTATTCCTACTCCCCTTCTTTTCTTACTTTTCTATCTTCACTTCCAAGGACAACAATCACTTGTAAAGATCTTTTTTTTGTAAATTTTTTTCAGAATTTCTTCACTTGATTAAAGTATGAAAAATACCTCTCTTAAAGTCTCGAAAACGGCCATGGCTAGTTGAGGAAAAATGGTTGAAGAATGTGTTGCATTTCAGCTAAAAAACCCTTTTTATATAACTTACTAACCAATTAAATTTTGCCAAATTTCCTCCTTTAATTTTAATTAAAAAATAAATGATAAACATGGCTAGGGTAGCTGCCTTGCATGTTGTTCCCTTTACCATCTTATCCCTTTTGAGCTAATTAAATTTTAAAAAAATTACAATTTTTATCTTACTTTTCAAATATGCCCTTGACTTTTTAGTTAATGACATTTACATCCTAACTTCCTTTAGAATCTTGTTGCATGTGTGGGCCCTCTTGAAACTCAATTTCAGCCTTTAAAACCAAAGCCCAATGAGTCTAAAATAAAATAAAATTACCCGATTTAAATATATCTCAGTTTTGGGCTCAAAAGAATAAATTTTTGACTTACTGAGCCAAAAATATAATAAATTCTTTTCTAGTAATTGCTTTTGTTATTTACAACTATTTTTGATTCATATTTATCCTTAATAAATTTCTCACAAAAATTCTAGTTGGGCACATACCCCAATTTTTCTTTACAATCTACCTGAATTTCGCACAATTACTCTATCCAATTAACTACTTAGGGGCTTCCTAATTGATATTTCCTTTTGGATCTTTGAGCAACTCTTTTTCTCACTTTTATTTGGACCTTCATGTAATTCATTTCTAATATCCATAAAGCCTCTCAAATAGGCTTGAATTAATTAATTTCAAATTTAGGCCCATTTGTGTATGTAAACCTAATTACATAAAAATTATTAATAGACTTTTAAAAATCAACCAAAATCAATTCTAAATCAAAAGCAAATAGATTGAATTGAAATATTAGTGAACTCAAAATGTAAATTTTTAACCTCAATGCCGAAATTTTCCTATAGGACCTTTATTTAATTTTTTTGAATTTAATGATCCATAATAATACTTAATAAATTTTATTCGAAATTCTAATTGAAATTTCCTTCGCAAATTTCCTTGTTTCTTTTAGGTATATTACATATCAAAATATTTTAATTTGATCAAAGTAGAGAATACTTAAGCTAAGAATTTAAGCACTATCTAAAAGAGTATGGTATAGTATCACAACTCTTTACTTAGAACACTATAATGGAATGGTGTTTCAGAGAAAAGGAATCACACCCTATTAAACATGGTGCGATCTATGATAAATTATGAAAATCTTCTAGTTCCCTTTAAAGAGCACTCTCTAGAGATAATTGCTTTTACATTTAACTACATTCCCTCTAAAATAGTTCAAAAGATATAAGCTCAAGAGATGTGAATTTCAATTAACTCAACATATAGATGTATTGCTTATGGATCTAAGCTCATAACCTACCAAGAAGCTATTAAAAGGCTAGACTCTAAAAAGTGGCTTAAGTATATGAGATCTAATATGGAATCCATGTATGCTAATTAAGTATAGGCTCTAATTAACCTATTTAAAAGGGCAAAACCCATTAAGTGTAGGTGGCTTTTCAAGAATAAAATTGATAGTGATAGTAATGTGCAAACCTTTAAAGGTTAATCGGTTGCTAAAGGTTTTAAGCTAATTCATGGTATAGTCTCTAACCTATTCCCCAAATGACATGTTAAAATCTATTTAGATTTTGCTTGTTATTGCAACTTTTTATGAATATGAAGTATAGTAAATGGATGTCAAATCTACTTTCCTTAATGAAAAGCTTCTTAAGGATGTGTACATGAAATGAATTGAGAGTTTTGTCACACCTAAAAATGTTGGAAAGCTATTTAAGATGCAATAATCCATTTATTCATGAAATAAAAATCTTTATTTTGATGATACAATAAAAAAAGTTTTGTTTTATAAAAAATAAAGATGAATCTTGCATTTACAAAAAGGTTAGTAGGAGCACAATTATTTTCCTTATATTGTATGTGGATTACATACTACTCTTCATAAATTATATGTCACAAAAAATTTTTGAACCATCATGATAGCATAAAGATATTAATTGAACATCTTTACTAGCCTTTCAAAACAAAACCTTCTACTATTTTTTGAAAATATACACTATGCAGAAAACTTGAGTTCAAAATTTTCATTAAATTTATATAAATATATATTATTTTTAAATAAAAAATAGCTTTCCTTAAACTAATGAGGTTCAATCTTTTATGGCATTGAAAACATAATATAATTCTAACAAATAAGACCTCATCTTTTAGGTAAACCATATCATTAGCAGATGGGCAAAACTTCTTTAATTGAAAATAAGTGAGTAGATCAAACCATCTTTCATATGTAAAACATTGAGCAAATTTTTCCTAATAAAATGCTTATAAAACATATATATATATATATATATATATATATATATATATATATATATATATATATATATATAACTTCTATTTTAGAAATCTCTTTTTCTTCAAATGATTAGAAATATAAAATTTTCTTTTCTCTTTAAAATTCCTTAAAGAACAAATATGTTTTTGGTTTTTAAAGTTTTACTTTAGAATAGAAATTCAAAATATGAAACAGATACAATAGAGTAGGTTCAAGTTAGAAAAAAACTAAAAAAAAATAGAAGATCCCATTCATTTATGTAAAATGCTTTAAAGATTCAAAAAGCATATTATTTCTTTTGAAATACTAAAAAATATAATTTCTTATTTTGAAATTAATTCAAAAACATTTTCTTTCAAAATAATTCTATGAAAATAAATTCTTTAAAAAATAAGTAACAATATATTAGATACTTTTAAACTTAAAGGTATATGAAAATACTTTTGTAAATCAATTACCTTTTTCCCAAAATACCTTGAGTATGGAAAATCATTTTTCTTTCCTTTTCCTTTGCAAAACCACAAACCTTCCTTTTTATGTTCCATTAAAAGAAACCTTTAACAAACCAATAAGATAAAAAAAGTAATTACCAAATGATATGCAACTAACATAATTACATGTATATGCATCAAGGTGTATATATATATAATATTACCTATGATAATTATATAGAGATAGCTAGGTTTTACCATAGCTCATTAGTCATAATAAAATAATTATACAAGCATTATAGAAAAAATTAGATAATAATTATACAAATAATTCAAATAGATAAAGATAAACATAATAGTTATCATCTACACTAACAATCAGTGGTGTCCATGTCAGGGTTAGAATCATGAGAAGTAATGTCCTTAAGGGACGAGATGTACAATGGTGGCTCATTTGGAACTACTAGTGGTAGTGTGGCTACTATTGCTCGTGCTAATGCTATAACTACGAAAGATTCCATGGCATGATCAATTGAGAACTAAAGTACATTAAAATAAAATTAGGTAAGATAGCCAACAAAGGTTAGGATTAAGGTCTCAAAGGCTATCAGTTGCACACTAGTATGATTAATACCTAAACTAAATTGAAACTCAAAGTTTACATCATCCATAAGGGGTCTTATAAATATGTCACCAAATATTAGTGATTTCAATTTGGGGGCTATTGAGTGGTAGAGTATTTAGAAATATATATATATTTACAGGTAGGATGAGTAATGAATTACTTAGTGAGATGACTATCATACCATTTTTCTAAAAGGTTTTAGCTAAGAAAATCAATTATATATAAGATATATATTTAAATATTTTCTTACTAAAAATGCTTTTCTTATATCATTCACATATATCATTTTTATTTGCTGCAATTATGGAAATCTATATAAATTGAACATTAAAGTCAATCATATAAATAAAATAATATAATCTTGAAATACAAGAATAAATGGTAATAAGGCATAAAAGATTCCTCCTTATTACTTTGAACTAACCATAACCATGTATTTCCTAACCTTATTCCTACTAGTCACCTTCAATATATCATTCTGTGTGACTTGGAATATAAGGTATTGAGCTAATCTCCTATCATCTTCAAAAGGTCTCATATTACATATTCATATTATATATTCATGTCACATCGTTGCTTGGGCATTCAATCCTTACAAAAATCATATATGCTATTATAGCCTTATTTTCACATATATTATAAAATAAGGTAATGTTAAAATGTCATCCATTGTCAAAATCATCACATAACAATATTATAAAATTTAGCAAGAAAGCAATCATATTTACCTTGTCATATTTCAAATGACTTTTGTTAAGTATTCTTGCTTTCATTTCTAAACGCTAGATATCAGGCCATGTGCAAGAGTTCTATTTCATCTCCATAATCAATTCACATTTACCCTTGCATAACATTACATTAATGCATTCATGAACAATTTTACATTAAAATCGTGCACTAAAAAGTATTATATGGCTCATAATTTTTCTATGAAAATCGAGGAGCACCACTTGCTCTTTTTCAAGCATTCCTTCATTCACATTCCATATACTCATGTACTATAAACAAGTAACAATTTTTTTGAAGACTAACTTAACAATTCCTAATTTTTAAGCAAGAAAATCGAGACACTTAACTTGGATCTTTCCAAGTTCTATCATTCTTTACTTGTTTATATTCAAGCTTATGCTTCATGTATTATTTTTACAAGAAAATTATTTTATCTAACTATTTTAAGCATTATAACATGCAATATAGTAGTAGAAAATCTGCATAAATTTTCCATACTTACATAACAAAATCTCATGCATTCAAACCTAAGCCTTCACTAGGTTTTACCAAGCAACTTAAACTTAAAAACACTATTTTAAATAGCCATTTTTAGTAATTTTTTTTAGAATTTATAGAATTAAATTAGAGGTTTTTAACCTCATTTTTCAACATTTTTCAAGCTTAAAACATGTTATAAAAGTTACTTACACATCTTACTATCAAAACACATTAAAGGAGATATGCATAGCTATTGAAATTTCATCTTCTTATGCAATCTATTATGAAATTTTTCCAAAGTTTCCAGCCTTGAAATTATGACATTAAAGATCATTTTTAAAATAAATTCACACCTAAAACATGTTATATCAATTATATAAAACAATTTGCTTGTAAATCACATTGTAAGAAGTCAAATCTAATTTGAAATAGAAGATTTTGAGTTATTTCCAACACCAAACTTGGGGTTATGCTTCTTTTTCTCTAATTGATTTTGTTTCAAAAACCTTACAATAAATGTATATTAACATTTGAAAATGAGTTTAAAGCATAATGTAATAAGATTTTCTTACAAATAATAGAAAATTTCCCCTTTACACAATATAAAATTGAAAGCTTCTTCTTTTACTTCCAAAGATGATTTTTGCTTAAAAAATTTGATACAACCATTGTATAGTACTCATACTTGGATTTAAAATAATATATGTAAAATTTTAGCATAAAAATCAAAATCTTTCCCTAAGGTTACATAGGGAACCCAAGAGCCATGCAGGCTTTTTCAACCAAATTTTTGCTTCTCTTTTGTATGAAAAACATATTTCCAATCTTTTGCTATTTTAAGTGGTATATTAGAAAAGTCATTTTCCTAAGTCTCTTTTAAGATCTTTTCTTTCAAATCTCTTTTAAAAAATTCTCTATCTCATCTTTTTAAGAAACTTCTCCAAAAATATTCATTTTTAAAAAGATGGAAACCAAATAAAACTCATTTTTCAAACAAATCTATCAAGAAAATCATGGTTTCAGCACACCATCAGCCACAAAACACATACATCTCATATATAAAAGAATCTTTTAAAAGAAAACCATGATGAAAAAATATAGATTTCCATTCACTCTTGTTATGCTTGCTTGATTTCTCTACTCATCTATGGATTCAAGTTCCATTATCCATAAAATACCATGAAGTTAGTGAGATATCTCAGAAAAGAATCATGAAAACAAATAGATCTAAGAGATAGCAAGCCTTTTACCTTCACTTCCATGACCTTTTATCCAAAAAGACTTTAAAAATCACGCAAGAATACCAAGAATTCCAACAACTCTCAAGAACTCTTTAAGAACTTGAAGAAGAAGATGAAGAACTCACTCTAGAAATCCAAAAGCTTCTCACTTTACTTTCTCTCTCAACAAACTATGCAATGTTGCTTAAATTGATATAAGGAGAAGTGTAAAACCTCACCTTTTTTTTATCGTATAACATAAAGGCCCTTATGTCATGAGTTTAAGAGAATATTACATCATCTTTTATCTTCCTATTAGCCATAGTTTTTGCTAAATTCTAGAAGAAAATTCTTAGAAAAATCCAACTTAATCTCATCAAATATTCCCCAAATGATAACAACCTGAAATGTTCACACTTAAATATAGGTTTACTGAGTTATCAAGTCTATCGGTTAGTAGCTTTGATATTATCTAATAATATTTATCAGAATCTTCACAAAAATATTCTAATATCCAAGGAAATATCCCTTCATTAAATGCTTCATATGCAAAGTTATCTTCTCTCACATGAATGACATGGCATAATCCAATTGGCTCTTAATTTAATCATGTGTTTCTAAGCTTAATTTGCTCAATAGGTTACTTAAATATCAATTATTTTACTAATACACTTGGATAATACTACTAACTCTCATAATCAAATTAATTATGCAATAATTTCCTTTAAAAAATGATATTGAAATTCATAATTGAAATACTAAAAGACTCTCTTTGATTTAAATAATAGAATTGCTAAATATTTGAATTCATAATACTAATTAAGATTTAAGCCGAATCAAGCAATATTTGTATATGTTAGACTATTTTCTTTAATAATTAAATTAATTCATATTTTTCTTTTTAATAAAACATTAATGAAAATATTATACATATTTCAAGAAGAATCATAAATTTGGGCTTTTTTTTATCAAGTTGTTATTCATAAAATTATTTTTCATACTTACTAGTAAACTTTTTTACTATTTACACCATTTGATTTTCAAATTCAAATTTTCCTTTTTTGGATTGCATATATAGCTATTCATATGCCTTAAATTTGCCAAAAAAATTTCACATTTTAAATTACTTAGGTTTTCATAGGATGCTTCTAGGTAAAAACCTTATATTATTCTTAACCTTAAATCTTGAGTATTCTAGAAATGGTCAAATCTTTCAAAATAAATGCTAATGAATTTTCTAGTTATTAAAATTAATGGGTTCCTTTAGCAATTACTCATTAATAAACACTCTCTAGTTAGTTTCTAATGGTTTTGTTCTATTAGATTTTATCAAATATTACACGATATCCCTAAGCTCTATGTTGTAAAGACTTAAGGAATTATTTTTCAATGAAATACTTAGGCAAAGTTGCCTACGTGCTAGGTATGAAGATCTATAAAGATAGATTAAGAAAATTGTAGGCTTAAGTTAAAGTACATATATTGACAAAGTGCTAAAATAGTTCGACATGCAAGAATCTAAAATGAAGTTATTACCCATATCATGTGGCATAAAGTTTATCTAAGGTTCAATATCCTATGACATAAGATGAAAGAGACTACATTAATAGGATACCACAAGTATTAATAATCAAATCTTTCATGTATGCCATATTATGTACTCATCCTAATGTCTCAAATGTCTTGAGCATGATGAGTAGTTCTAGTCAAATCCTAGTGTGCATCACTAGTTTGCTATTAAGAACATCCTTGAATACTTAAGAAAGATTAAGGACTCATTATTGACATATAGAGGTGTGGAGGAATTCATTGTAAAAAGGTTACACTGATACCAGTTTCCAATTTGATAAGGATGATTTTATATTACAATCAGGTTATGTATTTTTTTGGAATAGCAATATTGTAAGGTGGAAAATTTCAAACCAAGAAACAATGGCTAATTTTATCATAAAAGTGAAGTATATTTCTCTCTCTAATGCATCAAAAGAGGTCATTTAGATCAGAAAGTTCATTATTAAACTTGGCATAATTCCTAGCAGTTCAAATCTAATGGACCTTTATTGCAATAACAATGAGGCCATTGCACAAGCAATGGGACTTAAATCTCACCTATGATCCAAGCATATACTTCAACACTTCTATCTTATCTATGAAATCTTTAATAAAGGAGATGTGAAGATATGCAAAGTACCAATAGACAATAATAATGTCGACCCATTGAGAAAGCCTTTTGTAAAGTAGAAGCATGATGGTCACACAATGAGGCCATTGCACAATTAATAGGACTTAAATCTCACCTGTGATCTAAGCATATACTTCAACACTTCCATCTTATCTATGAAATCTTTAATAAAGGAAATGTGAAGATATGCAAAGTACCAATAGACAATAATAATGTCAATCCATTAAGAAAGCCTTTTGCAAAGTAGAAGCATGATGGTCACACTATGTTACTCGATATTAGATACATAAGAGATCAGCTTTAGTGCAAGTGGGAGATTATTGATATATACTTTAGTAGCTAATAATAGAATGATTGTATTTACATTCAATATATTATATTTTCTTTATATATAAAGGCATTTTAATTTATTATTATGTCTAATTTTATATTTACTTAATATAAATAAATAGAATAATTATCCCTATGATAATTTATATTATTCTTAAAAAGTTTCTAGTTAATTACTATCGTAAACTAGGATAATAATAATGTATCAAAACTAGTATATAAATTAGCTCATAACCACCATCATGTATATGAGATACAAAGTTAACTCATTGGTACATGTTAAAGAACAAATGTACTAGATTGACCCATCATGAAAATATTACATAGATCATTATGTGAGTGTCATAAGAAATTCTCATAGTGACAATAATATATGTGATCCTTCAACTTGAAATCACTATAGTTCCCTACATAAGAAGTTATATATTTTGATGCTATCTAATATCACCAATAATAGGGTCAGCCTAAAAAAGGGCAATTAGATATACCAAAAATCATGGGAAGAGATATGAGTGATCTAGATAGAATCTTATCCCTCTTATATAGAAAAAGTGATATCTATAGGAAGGGGTGATAATTTTTTATATGACACAATAATACAACATAAATATGACATGAGTTATATGGGTTAAGTTCATAAATGGGTTGACCTCTCTAACCTAAATAAATTTTGTATCAGGTTTGGGTTAACTTGTATAACCCATCTTAACCCGTTTAAGTTACAGGAGTTATTAATCGAATCAACCAGCTCGTCTAACTTATGTAACTCATAATAATAAATTATATAATATATAAGATTATTAATTATTATTTTATATAAAATAAAATATTTAAAAATTTAAACTAAATCTATTTAAAGAAATTCACCCTAAAATGTTTAGTTTTAAAGTAAAACTTTAAAAATAAAAAATATAAAAGTAAACAAATGAAGAAAATTAAAAGTTTAAAATTAAAATATTAATAAACTAAAATGAAAAGTCCTAATTTCTAGAAGATTAAAATAAACAGCTTAAATTAAAGTGCCTATGCTTAAATGTTGAAAAGAAAATAGAATAGAAGCAACAAAGAGAAAGAAAAAAATCTTAGATCCCAATGTAGCAACTCGTCTCTTACATCTTTCAATGACAATGATGAAATAACAATAATGATGCAACAATGATAGCAATGCAACTTTTTCTCTGCTTTGGTGAATTCTCTTTTTCCAATTGAGTGGTAAATTCTTATTAAAATATGACTATATGTATAAAATGTGTTTTTAAACTTTATCAGATAGAAAATCTTAAATAAACTAGCAAAGAACATAGATGAAAGAAAAATAAAGAAAGCTTTTCACTAAATATTAAATAAAAACTACTTTCAATAAATTTTTTAAATTTTGACTTAAATAAGATGAAAAGTATCTCTTTTAATATTTAAAGTTTATTAAATAATTAAAAATAAAAATTAACATAAATAGGTTAATAAATGGGTTTGGGTTAAACAGGTCATGTTGCAACCTGTGTAGGCATATTATGAATATTTCGGGTTAGCGGGTTGTGTCATTCAACCCGTATAACTAAACTAATTGTATTTAGGTCCAACATAAATGGGTTGATGTCATACCTTAACCTAACTTGCCAACTCAAATTGCCACATCTATCTATAGGCCTCTAAATTGAGACTATGGAATACATGGCATTACTCAAATGGATTGATATATTATATGATCCATTTATTTAAATGAGTTTACTCAAGAATCAAGAAATGTATAGATTAAACTATGAAGAAAGTGAACATTCCGTACCTTAAGTTTGATTTGGATATCTAAGATGAAATGAATTAAACTACATAGGACATTGGTCAAGGAATGATTATGTTGAATTACTAGCATCCTTACTACTTGGATGACAGTGATATATTATTAGATATTACTTATTATCTATGACACTAAAATCAAATTTTAGTATCACTATCAATGTAATAAGAACTTATAGGGTCACACACAAAAAGTATGTTGAATATTGAAGTCATAGTATAATTAGAAACTTTTAATCAAATAAAGGCTTTTAATTGGTATAGGTTCAATATGATTAGAATCCACTAAGTTATAGCACAATATGATTAAGCTATACTTAAATAACACTAGATATAGGATGATTGCTAACTAGAATCATAATTAGGCCTAATCAACAATCAAAGCCCAACTATCTCTTTTCTTAAAATAATTCTGGTTGGAAATCGTAAATATATTTTATTTGCAAGATAAAAAAATTAATTAGATAAATATTTGACTAATATCAATCATTTAGTTATATAAGGCAGAATATATCCCAAGATCAAGTGAGCTAAGATATTATTTTATTTTTATTAAAACCCTAGCTTTGATGTACCTAATATAAAATGTGAGTGTGTATAGGGAGAATGTGTGCAATTGAAAACTTGAATATCTGCAACTAGCATTATGCTAAGAAGTAAGAAAAATCCTAAAGGATTAGACCAGCATATTCAATCACTAATATAGATACCATAGAAATGTTACTCCTTTACACGACATTTATGATTCTTAATAACCTTATTTATTTGTTTGTGGGTTTTGGTCATGATCAGAAATTGCTGATGATTTGATTATGCATTTATAGTGTTCACTCTATTCATATGTTCATATTTAATTATGTATTTATGCATTCATGAGATCATGTCCATAGAAAGTAGAAGTAGATCTATGCCAGTGATCATGAGATAGATAAAGTAAAATCATTATAGTTTGCACTCTTTTACAGCAAGTTTGCTACATGCATCAAGGGTATAGACCTCATTACTAGTTTACAATCTCTCGAATAAATCTTTGATAGATTACTTTTTTTAAAATTTTCTGCAATGCTATTTCATGTAAAACCTAATAGTGATATCATTAATAAAAATTTCAAATCCAAGCTCAAAACACATTTCATACAAATCCCTCTAAAAACTATAAAGAACCAAATATAAATTAAATGATGAACTTAAGCTTAAATTTATATAGAATGTTACCTATAATGCTTCAAAAAAGAGAATGGAATTGGTGGTTAAAGAAGATTGAGTCCCTATTCAATAAGGCAAGAAGTTTTAAGATTTCATTTATCGAACTTTCTTTATCTAAATAAACTTGAATCTTGATGGCAAAAGAAATTCAAGAATTAAACCATAAAACTCACTAAAAATTGAAAATATATGGACTTTTTACTTTGATAAAATAAAACTAGGGAGGAAGTGTGGGTGTTTTTCTTTAGTAATGGAAAGTTAGGATTTAGAGTATGTTTGTTTAGGAGGGAAGATGAGAAAATATGAGAATATAAGGATTGGGAAGTTTTAGGGGTGATTTAGGGAAAATGACTAATAAAACAATTTAGGAAAAAGTATATTTCATAACTCTCTCCTTATCTTTTATTCACTTGTCTTTCCATAATTAAATTCCAAGAGTTTTATTAAACTTTCTTTCAATCCAATTTTCAACCCATTTATTTCAAATGCCTAAATAATATTTACTTCAATAATTTACCATTTCTTCTCCTTAAATTTTTAAAGCCCAAAATGTGCCAAAAAGAATAAAACATAAATTTTAAAATATTAAGGGTGTGATAGTACTTCCCTTTTAAAATAATTCATTCTCAAAATCTTGCAACCTTATTGGCCTTTTAAAATCTATGGTGATAAATCAAGGTTATCCTATAACACTCAACTCCAATGAATGACTACTTCTTTTAATTCTTTTAGTTAACAAGTTCTAGCCTATAATTAAATCATGTAACCTTAAAGTAGGAATATATATATAACTAAACCCTAATCCCTAGGGTTAGGTACAAAATTTTCACATAGATTATGTAGAAGTGAAAAGGATGAAGGATTGAATCCCATCCTGAGGTTAAAGTCAAATCCAAGAACTTTGTTAAAAGTCTTAATATCTATCTAATCTCCCCATTATTGCTCCACACATAAATCCTCATGTATACCTCCCATAATAGCCATGACAACATAAAATTCCAAGTGCACATGGGGTTTTCTAAGGAAAACTCCCAAGGATCCCATTTTTAACAACATAGCAAATTTAGGAAGCAACTCATAATTTCTTTACAAAATCTTATAATAACTTTCAAAAGAACAATTGATTATCTTCCATTCCAAACATAAAATAATTCTATAATCATTATGGTGAAGAAAGAAAATTTCAAACTTAGATGTGGTTCCTTTTATTAGCTTAAAGTCTGTCCTTAAGGAATTAAACATTAATAATTGTAAAACCAGAAATCAAAATTTAAAGTAATTTCATTTGCACAAAATACATAAATGTTTTTTATTATCCAAATCCATGATAATTTAAATATATATATATAAATGTATTTTATTATCCTAAATATATATATATCCAAAACCAGAAATCAAAATTTAAAGTAATTTCATTTGCACAAAATACATAAACGTTTTTTATTATCCTAAACCCTAATCAATGTACATATATATATATATATATATATATATATATATATATATATATATATATATATATATATATATATATATATATATATATATATATATATATAAAGCAAAATGAGACTATAAACTTACTTATGCACTCATTATCAAGTCATTAAAGTGTTAAGCAAAATGACAATAACTTTCATGTAGTTTTCAAAACATAAATTCATTTAATCATGATTAAAATGGGGATTTTCTCAAGATTGAGCTTTGTATTATTTATATAAACTTGAATGACTTATTAAAACAATTAAACAAATGTAAATAAGAACATTAATTTAAATATATTCAAAATATGGTCTTAAATATAAAATTTAAAGCAATGGTAAATTTATTTATATAAGATCACAAGTTAAAATAAATTTTTTTATTCACCTCAAGTTGTTCTTTTAGGAGATCAATTTTTCCAAGATGTATGTTAAGCACAATTTGAGTTTAACTTAAGAAGAATTATTCATGAATATTCCTAAGTTAGTCAATACTTTTACTTATAATCATGTTAAGGTCTAAATCCCTAAAATTTTAACTCTATTGAATTCAATCTTTTTTCTACAATTTTTTAAGACCTATACCTCAAATTTGTGAATTGAGCTAGGGATCAACTCTAATTTAAAAGTTATTGTTAAATATGGTACTTTATTGCTATCCAATGTTATAACATTTTAGATTAACACAATTTGGGTTAGCGTTTATAGTTATTATATTGAAAAACATTAGAAAATTTTAAAACAACATGGAAATAATGATATAAAAAAGCTCACCTAGTCCTAAAGTGTGGCTCAATAGCTCAATTTAAGCTAACAAGCTAATTTGGAAAGAAAACTCCACTAGGGTTGATGTATCCATAGCAAGGGAGGTGTTTTGCTCTAAGTTACCTCAACTGGCCATAAGATGTTGTAATAATACTATCTATTTAGCACTAGAGATAAGGTGGAGATTATTTCATGCTTGTTAGATGTAAAAAAAGATAACATTATCCTCGTTATTGACCAAATTAAAGTGAAGATAAGGGTGGTGAAGTCCACACTTTACTATTTACTAACAAGAGGATTGTATTGGTGTGATAAAGCTACTGTGCTAAAAAGAAATGAGAGAGAAGAAATATAAATAAATTAAAAGGTAGGACATAAAATTAAGGATTGTGGGGATGTATGATGCTTAATGTGTCCCCACCTAGGTCCATCATTTTAGGGTTACAAAGTGTAAAAGGTGTTTCATGTTTGTGTAAAGGCTAGTATGCTTAAGCTATTAGGCACTTTAGAATAAAGAAATAGGAGGAAAAAGAGCAATGCATATAAAACTAGTAAGAATTAAAAAAGAAAGTGGCATTATGCTTTTGCATATACAGTGGATAAAAAATTAAATAAACAAGGAAAATTGAAAACATACCAACCTTTTCTCAAACAAAATGTAAAATAAAATAGTGATATAAAAGCACATAAAATATAAAGTTTCATGCTGTAATACAACTGCACATATAACACATATCAAGTTTTCAAAAATCACATTTGTAAAACTTTAAATATTTCACAATTGTTTTTTCTAAAAAAATATTTACACATAAATCTTAATAACAATCAAACCATTTGGTTATTATTAGTTAGAATAAGTAATACTTGAAAGATTTTAAAAAAGAAAATAACAATTAATTGAGTTAATTAATAAATTAATCATTATAAAAATAAATTTATTCTGTAAGACACTTTTGTTCTTACATAAATCAAATGTTAAAAATTAAATTATCATACTTGACTTAAATATATTTAAACATAATTTTTATCATATTCAAAATAATATATTGCTCGTAATTAAAATAGGTAACACTTTAAAGAAGCAAAATGTTATACAAATAAATAAATTCATAAATTCCTCATCAAGAAAGAAAAAAAATCTAATCTCTTTAGAACACATTGGATAATTGATAAAAGACTTTCAACAAAGGAAAATTTATGAGAAAATAATAGGAAAATTCATTTAAAATTAAAGAATATTAATTTTTTTTATCTTTTCACCATGATTATCTTTCATATAAAACTTGCATTAACATAGTAGATAATAAAATAGAAACAATTAAGGAAATAGAAACTAACAAGCAAATAGTTATATATGT
The DNA here is from genome assembly GCA_020226215.1 of Sindora glabra. Lineage (NCBI taxonomy): Eukaryota > Viridiplantae > Streptophyta > Magnoliopsida > Fabales > Fabaceae > Sindora > Sindora glabra. The sequence continues at coordinate 67,375,590 of CM035226.1, forward strand.
AAACATAATTTTTGAAAGGATCATCAACCTATATCTCCTCACCATAATCTTTTCACACATAAAATTTCTTCAAATTAACTTCATGATTGACTAAAGGTAGTATCGACAAGAAATAAAACGTGTCTTTAATTTTAGTAACTATATTTTCTTCATCCCACTACCAATAGTATATGTATTCTCTTGGAAAATTTTAGATTACTTTTTATTAGCAAAGTCTATGATATAAAAAACTTATTTTGCTTGGTATGTCATCATGAACGATTCTCCCTTATGACCTTTTATGTTAAAATCTACCAATGTGAATCTTAACTTATCCACTTGGCTATTATTATTATTCACCACCTACTTATATTAAAACATATACTCTCCGAATTTGATGAAGTTTAACTCCTATATTATTTCTGATAACCCCATAATATGACATTTTCTATGAGATAAGTTTCTTATATTTGGCATTGGAGATATACCTTATTTGAGCCACCAAAGCATATAGCACTTTTTTCATCCTATACCTTTGTGTAAAAAGAATATCCATTAATATTATATCCATAATAAGACATGATCTCAATGTCAAGCTTATTATCTAACCATCTTATAGTCTTAAAAACATCTAGGGTTTGTGCCATTATAATCCTAACTCGATTGTGGAACTAGGTTATGAATAAATAATTATGTTCAACTTGGATCCACTACTTATTCCTCCTACTATTGAGCTCTTTTTGAGGGCAATATACTTATCCATTTTGGTAATATGTAAAAGAGTGCATATGCACTTATTTCACAACTAATGCTCACCATTCAAGTCCCTAATGTACTCTTACATGTAAATTCTTCCTTTATGAGACAAGGCTTATGAGGCATAATAACTTTCACATTTGATAAATATTTAGTGTAAAACTTCACAATCTCCTCATTTATATACCTTTATACAATACATCTTTCAAGTCGATTCTAATTATTTACATACCTTTTGATAATCATCATATATCTCTCAAATGAGTACATTAACCTTAAGCAAATCAATCCACAAAGTTTTATTTCTTCACTAAGTGCACCATGGTGTCAAAGAAAGAAAATGAAAAATATATCTCAAGTTGATATAATGTTACAACATTTCTTTACAAGTTATCCAAATCCTCTGAGTCAACAACCTTGAGACAAATTCCATTAAAAAGGAAGAAAAGTCTTGCAATATCTTATCTCATATGTTTAGGCAATATGGATTGAATAGCCACTTATAGAGTTGCTACATTAAAGCATAGCAATTGCGAGACTTCAAACCGATTAATTTCAAATCTTTTATAGAAATAAGGCTTCTAATATTAGAAAAATAACCTTGGGGTTAACACACCAAATAAGAATTCATAGAAACTTGTCTTCTCCTTTTTAGACAAGGTATGACAAGCTCGAAGCAAATATTTACATTAACCACTTTTTTCTAGTGTTAGTTCTTCCTATATGGCCATTTCAATATATTCTAACCTTATCTCCATCTATTGTCTTGTTTGACATGTTTAAGAGCATCTCAATGAAACTATCATAAATATTTTTTTCCATATACATGACATCAATGTTATATCAGGCAAATAAGTCTTTTTAGTATAAAAGATTAAAGAATATGAACCTTTTTTTCCATAGTATTATCACTTATAGATGTATTAGGCTTACCAAAATTAATGTTAATATTTTGAACCTTTCATAAACCTATTTACCAATTAAAGGCTTTAAAGTTAGTGCATTTTTTTATGACTCATTGAAAGTCTCTCATAGTTTGCAATAGTATGAGATTGGGGCAAAAATCTCCAATGATATACTACTTTCTCCCAATGTTTTAGTCAAGAAAAGTATATACTATTTTCACAAATAAAGCATTCTTTATACCCTTTAACGTTATACCCTGACAAGTTTCCATAAGATAGGAATTCATTAATAATGCAAAAAAGCATGGCATATAACCTAAAAGAATCTTGATGAAATATGTCAAACACTAACATAACTTCATTCCAAATAAGTCTTAAATTCTCAATAAGTATTGCTAAGAAGACATCTATATCATCTCTGGATTGCTTAAGGCTTGAAATTTACAATAAGAATATTATGTACTTGCACTTCATACATAACAAAGGAGGAAGATTATAATCATCAACATGATAGGACATATACTATGTTTATTGCTTATGTTACTGTAAGCGTTTATTCCATCTATACACAATGTAAGTTTGAAATTGCTCACTTCATAATTGAATTTAAGGAACTATGAGTTAACCATTCTCCATTAAAAAGAATTAACTAAATAACAAAACTTGCCATTAGAAATCCTCCACTTTGCATGCCACACTAAATTCTTGGCATTTCCTGCATTAACCATAATGCATTTAATCTTGAGTATTATTAAAGATACAACAAGGCCTTAGCCAAAGCCCTTTCTATGATGATGTTATCATGTGTTCTTAATTTGTAATATGATGCCTTGCATTTTAACACATGCAAGATGTTAAACTCCTTTTAATACAATATACAATCATTAAGATAAGCAGAAGACTCTATAACCATTAGGCACATGATTTTCTTCACGTCATAAGTATAATCTAATAGTTCATTATCTTTTAAAAGCATGTCCTTCAACAATTGTAGTAATATCATGAAACTGTTATCACTCCATTTACTCTTTACTCTTAAGTTAAACAATTTCAACATAGCAAATAATTGTGTGAATTTTATGTGACTTGAATATAATGGCTTCTTTGCATTATTGAATAACTTATCAAAGACACATAGGTGCTTAGTAAAACTATTTCCAATATCATGCACCATATCCTCTAAGCAAACATCAAAACCCTTGTCTTCATGATCAATAGGTGTGCTAAATAATCCACTATCATCATACCATATCCATCGCGTATAACTGATATCAATGTTATGGACAAACAAATGATATCGTAATTACTTAAGTATCACTTTCTTAACAACATTTAATGCAAAGGCACACCTTATACGCTCATCATTAAATTCCTTCCCCTTACTAATGGCAAATTTAATGAACATATCAATCCCATTTGCATATTCAACATTACACCAATCGACACATATCCATCCTTGATCCATGATTAGTCAATCTAGTAAAAAATATACATACAAGAATATAAAGTAAACCCTATATCACACAAATTATACATATTCTTAGCATGAATTCAAAACCTAAATATATTTATACATTTATATGCATTAAAACTACAATCCTTATTATCTAAAGCTAAACATTTTTCAAGCATATATCAAAAATCAAAACAAATTCATATATTTATATGCAAACTTTTGTATGTTATTTATTTTATGTATAAGGTTATAGTCCATATCCATATGCCAATTGAACATAAAAATGATGCTACTAATATATTTAAACCTCAACCGTAATTATATAATCTAAAGTTTTTACAAGAACAAACATAGAACTTAAACAACACAACATATTTAGCATGAAAATATCAAGATATGTAGTGAATATACCTTGTCAATGGATAATAGCACAAGAAAATTTTATGCTTCATGATTCTTTTAGAGTACTTCTTATACTTGAAAAAACTTCATGTTGAAGGAATCCTGAGTTTGAAAATAGCACTATATTTTAATTTTCAATTTTGATAAACTTGTTAATCCGATTTACATATTTAACATTATACCAATCAACATACATATATCTTTGATCCATAACTAGCCAATTTAGTAAAAAAACATATATACAAGAACATAAAGTAAACCATTTATCACCATAAATTATACATATTCTTAGCATGAATCCAAAACCTAAATACATTCATGCAATTATATGTGTCAAAACTACAATTCTAATCATATAAATCTGAATATTTTCTAAGCTTATACCTAAAATCAAAACAAATTTATACATTTATATGTAAATTTTTATATGTTATTTATTTCATGCATAGGATTATAATGCCTATTCATGAGCTAACAAAATATAAAAAAGATGCTACCAATATATCTAGTCCTCAACCCTAATTATATAATCTAAAATTTTTACAAGCATGAACATAAAACTTAAACAACATAAAATATCTAGAATGAAAATATTAAGATATTTTGTGAATATATCTTATTGATAGATAATAGCACAAGAAAAATTCCTCTTTCATAATTCTCTTAGAGTACTTCTACTTGAAAAACCTTCATGTTTAAGGAATCCTAAGTTTGCAAATAGTATTACATTTTGATCTTCAATTTCTTTATCCCACCAATCCTCTTGTAATTTTGTTAGTGAGAATGCAACAATATAAATTGATGTCTTTTAAATTTATACATTAGTTGTTTAAAACAACCTATAGTTAAAGTGCATTTAAGTAAGTCACATCATTTCTTAAATGTTATTGTTATAATAAAATATTATCATCCAAATTAAGATGACATCATCCTACTAAAAAGGATTTAGCATCATTTAACTAGAAAATGACATTTAATGTATACTTTTACACATTGATTATTTAATCAAATCTAATATTATAAATATTCAAATATCGATTTGTAAATAACTGATATCTTTTTTACGAAATTTTTTTATATGAATTACATTACAATATACAAACAATAACTAAAATTTTATAATAATTATTTTAAATTAAGACATGAGTTATTAGTTCAACCCTCATATCTTTTCGATGAACATATTTTTCTTTATACATGTTATAGTATTAACAATTTAATTGTGATAAATTATTTTACAAATTTAGTATAAATAAAATGTAAATTATATATGACATCCCTAATGTTTTTTATTTAACAAAAATTTTATATAAGTTACACTATTTGTAATCCAAATAATACTTCAAACAATAGGGATAATTTTATAAATTTAGTATAAATTTATTTGTCATTGAACAATTTATTTTAAAACTGCAAACAAATAAGAAAGAAAAAAAATTCTCAAAATTTATTCTTAGAATTTCTTTCTTTCTAAATCATTACAATAATAGATACACCAAAATCATAATAACTTACAATAAATTTATAAACTTAAATAAAATAACTTATACTAAATCATCATTACATCAATGGATACAATAAAATCACTAAATTTACAATATATATATAATGCCTCATAAAATTAGAGACTTAGTTCATTTTTGTTGCAAATTCTCCTGTGTTGAAGAAAGCTCTATTTCTCTAGATCGGAACCCAAAAGTCTTAAAAATACATTAACCTCTATTATCAACTCTAATGCCTGGGTGGAATATAATGATAACTCATCTTTCCTGGCTACATATTTAAAAATGTTTTAAACCTCATTAAAACATCTCATCCATTCCTTGACATCTTTTGCATTCACACATTAGTAATAGTAAGTAAGGACTTATCAAAAAATGAATAGGATGCTTCAGCAAGATTCGAAGCATTTCTAAATATGTAGTAAGAATGAACAAGTTATTCTCACATTTTATTCAAACTCTAGAATTAGATAATGAAGAAAATGTATAGCATAAATATCTCAAATTGAGGGGTAAGAATGAAATTTATAGGTAGTTTGAAAAATAATAGACATCAATATTAATACAAAATCAACATCTTATGTACAGTCCTTTTTCTAATGTTAATTGATCTCTTCCCTATATTATATATATATATATATGCAAAAGCCACAGGCAACTTATCTAATCAAGTATGGCATTGAAATCTAACATCTTATGTGCTACTTAGAATAGTGGGATTAGGTATATCCAGTCTTCTTTTTTTCCTAAACATAAGCATTCATGAACATATATAATCAAGTACCCCAGCAAGGTTACAAGTGGCTTACATTTTAAATAAAACCTAGAACCTAACCTTCAAGGTTTCATATCTTATTAGAACTTGAAGATGTGAATCCATTTCCTTTATTAGCATAAATGTAGTCTACTTGCTCACTTTACTCTTTACTACTCATATTTGAAGTTATCCACTCTCATCCTATATGAAGAAAAAGGTTATATACTATTTGATTCCTTAAGACATATGATATTGTGATGAAATAAGATAATGATTAACTATGGTTATCTAAAGAAGAACTCTATCACCAATAGTTGGCTACGTAGTTGAATATTAAAGAGTTCTATGGCACCCTAAAGTTTTTTTTTCTTTTTTTTTAAAGTTTGTTAGTTAATTTATTACTATTAAGTTAGTTTAAGGTAATGAATTTACTCATTTGAACATCCTAGTTTTAACCTTTGAATGATATTTATGAATAACTCAAAAACTACAAATTTATTATTTATGAAACTTATTTCATATGAAGATAGATTCAAATAGCTTTTTATGTACTAGTTATTTATTTAAAATAATCAAGATATGAAAGAGTTGTGACTTATACAAATTAGCTTAAAATTTTAATTTTTTATAATTCAGAATTTCTAATCTTTATCCATTATTTTAGTGATATCTCAAACAATACATAAGTTATAAACATGAAATTAGTTCTATTTGAAAGTAGATTTGATTACCTTTCTAAAAGTGATTTACCAAAAATGAGTGTGAGACAGAGAAGTTATAATCTTTTAAAATTAACTTAGTAAATTTATCTTAGCACAATTGACTATAAAAATCTAGAAACTATTCAAATCTTTTGTAATTAATTATATAATCGATTATGAAGTTCTAAAGGCCACATATTCAACTATAGCTTGAAAATTTACAAATTTTCTTATGAGATCACTATTCATCCATGATTAAATTCATCCAAACTCATTTATTATCCATCTAATCCATGCCCAATCATCTACACACCTTATTGGATCATCAATAAAGGTATTTCCATCATCAAATACAATCTCAATATCATAAATAATCATAAATCATGGCATATCTCATAAACCTAATAAAACCAAAACTCAAGCCTAAATCAAACATAAGCTAATCAAATACTTAGATTTGAGTTAGAATATTTACTTACTTATTGTGGAGAGGGTTTTGGAAAGCCATACTTATTGCTTTTAGCCCTAATCAAGTTCAATCACAAAGATTCCATGTTAAGGTTTAGTTTTTCTCTTTTTGAGTCATATACACAAATCTTCCCTAAATTCAAAGAAAATTAAGAAAATTCAAATGACCATGATAATCTTACTATGTTTGTGCAAAGAATTTGATGAGAATTTGCTCCCAAATGGCTTGATTGAAGATGGTTTTGCAAAAGGAAGAGGAAAAGTTAGGAAGAGTTAAGAGAGAAGGAGGGAAAAAAATTAGTGAAAAAAAAAGAGAAATAGTGCCTCTTGTCTTAGATGAAGTTATAAGGTCAAGGATATTTTTATCATTTGCCCTAAAACTCTTCTCTACTCATATATTTACCTCTAATTACTTATAACTCTTAACTTTTTTACTCAATACATTTTTTCTCAACTTATCCATTTTAAGTTTTCCCTAAAAGTTATATTCCAATCTCATTTAATTAATTCATTTTCTTTGCTCAATATGTATTCACACTTTTTCCTATTTAAATTTATTCATTTCACATAAAATCTCTATTTTAAAATTTGCCCTTAATAATCAAATTAAACATCCTTTTTTGTTTATTTCACTCTAAGTCTTGTCTCAATTTTGTTAAGTAATAAAATTTTCTTTTACCCAGTATCTCATGTATATCTTCTAAATCCAATTTATTTGTACCTCATGAAATTTCTTTTCATCGTATCTATTTTAGAAAAATTAATTAGTTATTTCCCTTTTTTTAACATATAACAAAATTTTAAAAATTATAAAATTCTAAAGAAGGTGTGACACAAAACTATATCAATTGAATCATTCATTTTACATAAAAATTTTAATGATAAAACACAATTTAAACAATAGTTATATCGAGACTTTAGTATTATAGTACTACTAAATAATAAAAATCTTTTTAGAATTTTTTTTAGTTTATTTATAGCCTTTTGAAGACTTACAATACCAATAATATTAAAGATTTAATTTTATCATATAATCATGCTTCTTTAAGTATGGATTATATGATAAAATACAATTAGTTACATTAATATAACATACTTGCCCATTTTGTATAAGAGGAAAGTCTACTCAAATAAATAAGTGATATTGTTACTTATTAAAAACAAATTTATACATGAAATAAAATCATCATTATAAAATGTTTTAGATTATAAAAACATGGAACTCAATATTTTTTATGAAAGGAATACAAGATGTAATACTAAAAAAATGTAAAAAATTTGTGAATGGTATCCGCACAAGTGTGTGTGTATATATATATATTTTTTTCTAATTGTCGTGATTTTTAACTATATATTAAATAAATAATTTATAATTTTTTATATGATATTTATTTGTGAAATGTAAAAAACCTTACTCATATATGAATATTAATCTCGTAATAAAAAAATGGAGAAATATACATCAAACAATAGCTAAACCAATTTTTGAAGAATATTTTTTTTCTGAATGCTTTCTACAGTGTATTTGAAATTTCAAGTGTTTTGGAACCCAAAGCAAATGATCCAATAAGGTGATGACAGATCCGTATGCTTGCAGGTGGAAGAAGCTCTGAATTTGAAAAGTTGCCACATAAATTTATGTAATTGTTTGAAATACTTTTTTATAAAACAATCCTGTTCAAGCAGCAAATATCATTGGAATGAAGGTTACGTGTAAACAGTGGTATGGTGATATGGTAACCTATTTTGAACACATTTTCTATTCTATTTATTTTTTAATATTTGATAATTATAAATTTATTTTTTGTTTTATAATCACTCTAACTACGTGATAATTGATATAATTATTATGTTTTAAACATATATAAAAAGATTAATATTTTTAAGAATAAAATAAGTTAGAATTGAAGTTAATAATAATAATTAATTTAATGCTAAAATATTAATATATTTAAGCCTCCGTTATTCGTATTTGTAAGATAAATTATAAGTTATTCTAACTAATAAATCTTCATGGGAATAGACCAATATAAAAATAAGTTAAAAATAAATTAAAAGTAATAAATTTTATTTAATTAGATATTGTTATAATAGATTCTGAGAAATAGGATAAATTGTTCTCATGTTAACTATATAAAATATATTTGAAATTATATTTGGTATAAGATTGCCTTTTAGTTTAATTCAAGTGCCTAATTACAAATATTACCTTGCAAATATCTTATTTTTCATAGCTACTTTAGGTTAGGATTTCTACATTAAGAACTCATCTGGTGTATTATACAAGAAACATATGATAGCATTATACATTTGGTGCATTAAGAACCATCAAGCTTTATTTAATATTTTAACATTACATAAATTAGTATAATATATTTGGATTAAATTATTTTATATAGTTAACAAGAGAACAATTTATCCTATTTCTGAGAATCTATTATAACAATATCTAATTAGAATAAAATTTATTATTTTTAACTTATTTTTATATCAGTCTATTCCCATGAAGATTTATTAGTTATAATAATTTATAATTTAATCTTACAAATATGAATAACAGAGGCTTAAATGTATTAATATTTTAGCATTAACTTAATTACTATTATTAACCTCAATCCTAACTTATTTTATTCTTAAAAATATTGGTCTTTTTTGTATACCTTTAAAACATAATAATTATATTAATTATTATGAAGTTACAGTGATTATAAAATAAAAAATAAATTTATAATTAACAAATATTAAAAAATAAATGTAATATAAAATGCATTCAAAATAGGTTACCACATCACCAGACTACTGTTCACACGTAAGTTTCATTCCAAAGGTATCTGCTGCTAGAACAAAGTTATTTTAAAAAGGGGTATTTCAAACAATTGCATAAATCTATGAGGCAACTTTCCAAATTCAGCAACTTCTTCCGCCTGCCAGCATGTGGATCTGTCATCACCTTATTGGACCACTTGTTCTCGGTTCCAAAACTGTTGAGATTTTAAACACACTATGGAAAGCACCTTCTATTTTTCTAGGGACATTCTATAGCACCTTGGAAGTTTTGGAACTTAGGGTGACGTGTTGCAACAAGAATCATCCATTCACTGTTGTGTAATCACAACCATCATTTAAAAAATTACTATTATTTAATAGGATAAATTTATGAAAAGAGATAATAATTAATGAAAATTACAAATAAAACCCAACAAATCAAATCAGAACCAATTATGATTTAAAGGAAAGGGAAGGGTGGAGGATGACGACGAATGGCTAAAGGTCTCCGATTGTATCACGTGGACAATATTGACCAAAATGGTTCCTCTTTGAATTTTAATGAGGTTCTTAGGGTTTTGTGCATATTCCATCTAAGAATAATAAGCTCTCTCTAGCCAGCTGAAGTTTTGCTTCAATTTGCGAACGAGATCCTTCAATTCTAGGGGACTAGCTCTCGTTTTGCTTTATGCTTTGCTCTGTCTTCTATTTCTCTTAGACCAGGGAGTCGATTGAATGATTTTCATTTTGTTCACAGTTAAAAGTGATATGTCCTACTTGAGATCCTTATCTATCATATTTTTGTCCTAACAAAAAGCCGAGAGCAAGGCTGGGGCGGAAAGAAAGCGGATTCCTAGTGGGGCAAAGAAAAGTCCTCGATTGGGTGATCTTTCTGATGCCACTCGTAATTTGTTAACGAAATGGGTTACGTCACTCAATATGAATGATCTAGAAATGGGAAGTCGATTGAAGCCTTTGGATTATTCATATCCACAGATTACTGTATGTCTGAGGAAACGATGATAGAGAAACTTCCCCAAAAAGCAGAGAGAAATTTTTTAATTGCATAAGAGATCAACAGAGAAACTTCCCCAAACAACAATAGAGAAACTTCCCCATCGTAAAAGTTCATACCCAGTGCTTTTGTGGATCTGATTGTCATTTTGTATTAGTGATTAAAGAGAGTTATGGCGGTGAAGCCCGGAGCGTTTGAAGAAGAAGAAGATCAGAGAGAAAAGAGAATTAGTATCAGAGTTTTTAATGAAAAAATATTAAAATATTTGCTTATTAAAAGTAATTTATGCCATGTATGAGATCATGTGTCCACACCCTTCTATTCATCTAAAACCGGAGTAAATTTTGTAATATTACCCACATCATTTTGCAGTTTAAAATATAATTTCTAATTGCAACAATTGTCACGTGGCCAAACTAAAAGCTACTACCTATCTAAGGTTTTAAACCCAAGATTCCCCTAAAAATATCGTAGAATGCACCATTTTTCTTATGTCTTAAATTTGAATTTAGAATTGGCCTGTTTCAAGGGCAATTTTGTCCTTTCAACCTTTTTTTGTTCGCATGTTCAGTAAGACAAAGATTCATTTGAAGGAAAGAAATGGAACGGGTGAGAAAGAGAAAGCATAGAGAGAAGAAGGCAAAGAGAATGGCCAGTTTTAGTCTTTTAGTTGGTATGGTTGTGTGGCCACTCTGGAGACAAAGAGAAATCAGCCCAGATTATTTCCTTTTCTGCGCTGTAAATTCCTTCCTTATTTTTCATCATCTGTGGCCCTTCAACTTCTTTGTCTGATCTCAAATTTGTACAAAATTCTCGACCAAAGCCCTCTCATTTCTCATTTTCATTGTTGCCGGACGCCTTAGCAACCACCAATGGCTTCAAAATCTAGGTAAATGTTTTTATGTTGCCCATTCTACCGTGATCTCATTTTTGTTTTTTTTCAATTTCTTCTATATGCTGATTCATATTCTATCTAAGTAGTTATTTTAAGATTTTTTTTTAGCAAACTTTTTGATTGTGGCATTTGAGCTGCTAATTATGGTATCCAATATGAGATTTTTCCTTTGAATTCTCCGACTTCAATTTTATGGATAATCCGCATTGGTTCCAATTATTTAAATGCCGGCATTTACTGCTCTGTGTGGTAACTTTCAAAATGTGTTTCGCTGCATTTCCTTTTTTTTCTGTTCTATTCTGTCTTGATTGTCTTGGGTTTAGGCTTTTATAATTTTGATTGTTCTCTACCTTTAATTTTCACTGGATTTTTTTTGCCTGTTGATCACAAGTACTCTGCATTTTGTTTCATGAGTCTGTTGTGGCATTGCCTTTGGATGCTGAATTTGGGATAGCAATCATATTTTTCTGTGGCTTCGTCCATCAATCTGTTAGGGAGTTATATGGACCTTTGTTCTATTTTGTTGTCTTGTTTGTTCCAAGTAATACATTATTGATGGAATTGACATTATGAGTTTGATAGATCCAATTTGTATGGGACTCCCAACAAGGCAGTGCCAGCAAGCCCTAGAGTTAGTAAGGTTAGCAAGAAAGTGTCCGAAGCAGAATCTGAGACACCTGCAACATCAGGGGTTAGTAAGACCAGCAAAAGAGTGTCCAAATCAGAATCTGAGCCACGATTGCCTTTGCGAAATCCCCACTCATCAATTGATAGATCAACACGATCTGTGAATTCAAAGCCCAGTGTTGAACGAAAATCACCAAAATCTAGCATCCTTGATGTGAGTTACACTGTAGTGTTGAAATTTATCTGGCTTGATTACAAAATGGCTGCACTTTAAGTTTCTTTCTTTCTATTTTTCATTGCTATATTTGGGGTTAAACATCTTAATTTCCCATGAGTTGACAACTGTAATGGAAAAACATCTGAGATTTGTATCAATATGATAGTTCATTGTTTAATGTTTTTTCATTAGTTTGAAAACTTTGGATAATGTATAATTTCTTATCTTATATTCTAAGATTTTACTGTATTTGGATGTGCACAGCTGAAAGGTTTAATTTATTCTATCTTATTATTAATTTTTTCTTGATAGATGAAATTGATATATATATATATATAAGGTTATCATCAGTCTTCACTGTGATATAATCTTATTATATTCCTTTTATTCTCAGAAACAACTTCCAAGAGTTGCAAAGGTTTCAGAATTGCAAACCCAATTGAATGTTGCTCAAGAAGATCTAAAGAAAGCAAAAGAACAAGTATGTCAGGCTGAAAAGGAGAAGGCAGAAGCAATTGATCAGTTAAGAGAAGCACATAAAGCAGCTGAGGAAGCTAATGAGAAACTCACAGAGGCATTGATAGATCAAAAGCGAGCTCAGGAGAACTCAGGGATTGGGAAATTCCAAGCTCTTGAGTCGGAACAGGGAGGAATTGAAGATGCAAATAAGAAGGAACAGGAATGGCAGAAAGAGATTGAAAGTATTAGGAATCAGCATGCTTTGGATGTGGCTGCTCTTCTCTCAACAACACAGGAGCTGCAGCGGGTTAAGCAAGAACTTGCAATGACTAGTGATGCAAAGAAGCAGGCACTGAGTCATGCTGATAATGCAAAAAAAATTGCTGGCCTTCGTGTAGAGAAGTCAGAGACTCTTTCGGCTGAATTGGCAGAGTTGAAGGCCTTACTAGATTCAAAGCTTGAAACAGAGGCTAGTGAAAACAAGATCATATTGAAGATGAAAACAGAAACAGATACTCTCAGACAAGAACTTGATGAAGCAAAGGCCTATCAGGAGAAATTGAAGGGCTGTGAGGAAAAGGTCAAGGCCTATGAGGAAATGGCCAAGGGTTATGAGGAAAAGTTAGTGGAGAAAGACACTTTTATTGAACAGTTTAAAGTGGATCTTGAAGCTGCAAAGATGGCTGAATCTTATGCACAGAGCCTGCTAGAGGAGTGTCAAAAGAGGGTTGATCAACTGGAAATAAGGGTTGAAGAAGCAAATAATGTGGAGAGATCTGCATCAGAATCTTTGGAATCTGTAATGAAACAACTAGAAGGAAAGAATGATTTGTTGCATGATGCTGAATCTGAAATTACCTCTCTCAAAGAGAAGTTGGGGTTGTTAGAAATGGCAATTACCAAACAAGAAGGGGATCTTGAGGATTCAGAGTGTCATACTCTTTTGGCTAAGGTAGAAAGTACTGACATGTTAAAGAAGATTGACACTCTCAAAGCTGAACTTGAAACAATGAAGCAAGAGAAAACTCAAGCTTTGAACAATGAAAAGCTTGCAGCATCTACCGTGCAGACCCTATTAGAAGAGAAAAACAAACTTATTAATCAATTGGACAATTCTAGGGATGAAGAAGAAAAGAGCAAAAAGGCAATGGAAAGTTTAGCTTCTGCATTACATGAGGTATCAGCAGAAGCCAGAGAAGCTAAAGAAAAACTGTTAAACTACCATGCTGAACATGAAACATATGATAACCAGATGGAAGATTTGAAGTTGGTCCTGAAAGCTACTAATGAAAAATACGAGTCCATGCTTGATGATGCAAAGCATGAGATTGATGCTCTTACATGTAGTGTTGAAAACTCTAAGAATGACCTAGAGACTTCCAAGAGTGAGTGGAAGCGGAGAGAACATAATCTAGTTAGCTGCATAAAGCAATCTGAAGAAGAGAATTCCTCTTTGGTAAAAGAAATAAATAGGTTGGTCAATTTGCTCAGACAAGCTGAGGAGGAATCTTGTACCCAAAAGGAGGAAGAAGCTCAGATGAAGGAAAATTTGAAAGAAATTGAAGCAGAGGTGATCCACCTGCAGGAATCTCTAAAGGAGACAAAGATTGATAGCATGAAGTTGAAGGAGAGTTTGATGGATAAAGAAAATGAGTTGCAGACTATTGTTGAAGAAAATGAAGAACTGCGAAGCAGGGAAGCTGATTCTATTAAAAGGGTGGAGGAGTTGGCTAAGTTGCTTGAAAAAGCTAAGACCAGAACCCAGACAGAGGCAAATGTTGATCTTACTGACAGTGAGAAGGAATATGATTTGCTTCCTAAAGTAGTTGAATTCTCTGAAAAGAATGGACATAAAGGAGAGTGCATATCCAAAATTAAGCTTTCATCCAATCAGGATGGACTGAGACAAAACTTACGGGAAGAGAGCATTCTCTTGAATGACAAAGCTAGAAAAATAGAATCTCTCAAAATTGAAAATGGGAACAGAAAATTTAAGGAACATAGCAATGAGACCAAAGAAAAATGTGATTCAGTAGTTGAGTTTAAGGTGTGGGAGAGCTACAAGGTAGAGAAAAAGGAATTGTCACCAGGGAAAGAAGCTGATTCCAAGTCCTTTGAAGAGGAAGTTGACTCAACGATAGAAGGTAGTGAGACCTCCGATCAGATAAATGGACTCTCTTCAATGGAGAACATTGATGATGGCGGGAAATCACCTTCAAAACTACAAATGAAGAAGAAGAAGAAGCCTTTGCTTGGCAAATTTGGGAGCCTGCTCAAGAAGAGAGGTGGTAGCAACCAGAAACAGAAAAACTGAATTTCTTTGAATTTGCTTGCACTTTTTTTTATGAATTTTCTTCTGAGGTTAGGTTTTAAAGAATGACAAATGGCCTGTATTACTGTTTAGGATTTCATTATTTAATTTGGGTTGTATTTCCCCACGTTTACAATGGATTTGATGTGAAGGAATTATTTTACCCCCTTGCCCTCCTATCTTGATTGGATGAAAAAAGTGGGAAGTTGTATTATAATGTTATCCATTTAATTTTAATGAATATCAAGATAGCACTTTGATCTCGCATTTCTCATCCATTTAATTTTAATTAATATTTAGGTTAGGCCCTGTTGTCTCTTAAAAATTTTCTTACATGAAGAATTGTCTTACCCCCATGTTTTTAGAGTCTTGTTAGTCAGACGTTCCTGTGTTTTGCTTAAATGACATGTACTTCTCTCTTAGGTACAGGATGAAGGTGGTCCCTGCAGATCCTGGCAGCACCACCACCTCCAACTCATCAAAATTGTAACCTACAATCTGAATGAGGAACAAATATTTGGCGTTGGAGAAGAAAAAAATCAAAGCAGATGATTCATCGGAGAACAACTGTAAATTTGTGATGGATTTATGCATGATGGAGCTCTTTGTTGCCGACAGCCATTATTAGTTAAAGAATGGAGAAGTAGCATATCTGATTTCTGATTGTCTCCATTCTATCTTCTTTTTGTCAAGCCCACCAAGTTCCCAGTTGAGGTTATTATGTGATGTCTAAACCACCTCACCGGCCACCCGATCGGCAATTCAATATATAATGGTATCGTTCGAGTCGGAAGAGGAGTTTAAATGTACATAAAAAAATATATAACATTAAAAATAAGTAAATTCATACACCAAATTAAAAAAATTAAATCAAATTACTACATCAAATTAACCTACATTATTTATGTCATTTTTCCTTTTTCATAGGTATTATCAAGCACGCCCTCAATATAATTAAAATGGAATATAATTTAATATTAGCTAAATAATTAATATAATAAATAATTAATTCTATCAAATTTATATAAAATAGATTAGGTATACATTTTTTTATTTTTATATTTATGATATTATATTTAATTTTCATTTTATATAATTTTATGTAATACTAATTTTATTTATTATATAATAAATAAAATAATTATATTTTATATAATTAATAATTATATTTATTATAATTTTCAAATGTGAGGATAAAAAGTTAAAGTAGTTGTTATATAAACTAAGTAGGGAGAATTTAGTATTTTTATTTATAAAAAAATATATGAAGTTTTTCTTACTAATGGAGAATATGGGTAAGTTAATTCCCATTGTTTATGGGAAGTTTTATTTCCTTCGTTTTGGTAATTAGTGGTCAACTAAATGATTCAATAATTTTTTATTTCCTAAAAAGTTGTACCTCTCATGTTGCTTTTATGAGTTAAATGACTTCTCAGATAAATACTATTTCAATGTAAATCAATAATATAATATTCATTGGAGTAGCAGTATTATAGGTTTGAGTTTGTGCTAATTAATACAAATCTTATAGGTATCATTAAATAACAATTTAGACACAAAAGAATTACTAATACAAATTAGTATAGTCAGTTATGCAATTATAAATTTCAAATTTGGTTGGATTTTATAACATATTTATAAAAATAAATATATATTTATAAATTGATTTATCTATGCAATTTCAAGTTTTAAATTTGAAAGTTTTTAACTTTTTATATAAAAATCACAATTGTATCTAAAAGTACATACAAATTACAATTTGATTATTCAAAATTACATAAAATATTTAATTTTACCCTTATAATGTGTTGTCCTAATTTTTATCGACAAAACATGCCATTATCAATTTCTCATATTGTCATAGAAGGAAATATAGACATTATAGTCAACTTCCATCAATCTTTCTCGACCATCATGGAAGAAAATATAAATATTGCATATAAATATGAAAATTTACTCTTATTTTTATGGACGAAAGATAATAATTACTTTAATATTAATGAGTTTAAAGTGATTGACAATAATAAAGATAATTGCAATATGATAAGAATATATCTAAAGAATTTGTTGAAGATGAAAAAGATAATAACAATGACTACTATGAAAGAAATTTAGAACCAAGACAATTCAAGAAGGTATTTTGAAACCATACGTTAGCATGAAATTTGACTTAAGATGAATCATATAATTATTATAAAAAAAATGCAAGACAAAGAACAACAACAAAATCCATCAAAGATAATAATGCCATTATTCATTGGGTATTTTGTTCAAAGAGTAATTAATTCCTTATTTTTTTTATAATCGTAAGAGTGGTTAAACTATTATACATGAAGATCAGGAATTAAATTCTAAATGTTATAGAAGATATAAATCTTCAAGAAATATCAAGTACCACTTGACTTAAAAGTTCTCGACATTAATTCCTTATTTTATGTATTATATTGCATATTGTTATTTTTAAATTTTAATTTATAAGTTACATATTAATAAGTAATTAAAACTATAATTTAATGATAATGATCTATTACTATAACAACAACAATTGAACATGGAAAAAAAATATTCACGTGTAAACTTAATGTACACCAAAAATTTTTGCTTATATATACTCCAACGGTTTTCAGAAAAAGAATGTACGAATTTTTGCAATTTATGTTATTAAAAAATTTTAATTTTGTGTAAAAATTTAAAATTATTTTATATGAATTTTTATATTTCACATGTTATGCAATTCTAAAATTTGTAATTTCTTATACATATAATGTTTTAAAAAATTATAAAAATAAATTTATTTCTATGTTTTTTTTTGTTCTACTTTTTAATATAGTTGTAATTTCTACAAAAAAAAAGTTGAAAATTTTCACATTTAAAACTTGAAATTGGACAAGTAAATTAATTTATAAATATATTTATTTTTGTAAATATATTACAATAAATACATTATAAAATCTGATCAGATTTAAAACTTGTAATTATATAATTGATTTTTTTGATTTAAAACTTGAAATTGAACAAATAAACTAAATTATAAATATATTTTTTTTGTAAATATATTAAAATAAATATGTTGTGAAATCTTACCAAATTTAGAACTCATAATTGCATAACTAATTATATTAGTGTGTATTAGTAATTTTTTATGCTTGTATTCTAAGCTGTCATTTAATAATATATTTGAAATGGATTGTAACTCATGGTATCACCAATCCTTTTTTTATAGTGAATACTTTCTAATACATTTAATATTACATTTGGTATAATAGAATAAAATGGTAAGGAAAGAAATTGAATGGAATAAAATATAATGGAATGACTATTTCAAAATTAATTAAGTTTAGTATGATTAGGAATGGAATGGATATTTCATTTCATAATTATGTTTAATACAAAAAATATTGAAGTAATGAAATATAAAAAAATGGGTCAATAATAATATTCTTAAAAATAAAATAGAAGCATAAAATTAAAGCCATATTTATATGAACAATTATATTATTTTTATTTATTTCTAATGGAACATATATATAATTTACATATGAACATAATAATGAAATAATAAGATATGTTAAATAAAAATATGTGACATAATTAGTAATTAAAATATTATATTTTAAATTTAATCATAAAAAATATAACTAAAATAAAATTTATATAGTAAAAGAATAAAAAATTAATTTATCAAATTTTTTATATTATATAGTTTCTATAAAAAATACAAATTTTTTTAAAATTTTATTATTAAAAATATAATAATCAAAATGTTTAAATAGAAAAATATTAAAGATATTATTTTATTATCTATTAACAAAGGATAATGTTGAAATATATAAAAAAAAGAAATAAGGGTGTTGAAAAGTCAATTTATAATAGATGAAACAATCATTTCATCACTTTTGTTATGGAATGAAAATTCTGTTATTTAATGATATGATCATTCTTTAAAAAATACACATTTCTATTCTATATTTTATAATACTTTCTAAATAAACTTTTTGATCATTCCATTTCATTACATAAATCAAACATACCATAATTTAACTCATTAGCATATTTAATGCCATTAAATTTATCTTATCGTGCATCTAATGTCCTTAAATGCATTTCTAAAAATCTTTATAACTTCAATGCACTACAATAAATGTGATAGGCGCATTTTTTTTGTTTAATTTCACACATAAATTTTCAACATTTTCAACTAGATTATAATTGTTTCAGTGAAAAATATTTTTTACATGAATAAGTTTATCCATTTATATTTATATTATAAAATATTAAAATATTACAATATATCTTATTTATTCATCATTTCATATGTAGTATGTTGTGACAAATAATATTTACTAATAGAAAGAAGTTATTTTCCTATTATCATCTTATCATACATTATTTTATTAATTATAAGATACACAAATTACTTAAAAGTCGTTGAAATGTTCGAACGCTACAAAGCCTTCCGAATATTCCTTCCCTTGTTTTTAGTCGTTGACACGTGGTTCAAGTCGTGGAATGATACGTGGGGAAATAAACAAATGATTGGTGGGTAAGGGAATCTTTTGTCACAAATTCGAAGCCAAAGAGACTTGTCCACACTCGCTTCCTACTTCATATAGAGCCGAAGCACGGACGGGGGCATTCGGTAAAAAGAGAGAAGATGTCATTGTCGGGCAAACTTGAGCATGAGCTCGAGCTCGGTGTACCGGCCACTGAAGCTTGGGAACTCTTCGGATCACTTCGGATCGGACAACTTGTTGAGCAAAAATTCTCTCATGTCATTCAGAAAGTGGAGCTTGTCGAAGGCGATGGAGGAGTCGGAACTATTATCAAATTAATATTTGCACCAGGTGCCATCATATATATATATTTTTTTATGTGAGAGGATATGATCAGAATTATACTTAATTGTTTTTGGATTGGGATTTTTAATAGGTATACCAGGGCCAGGGGATTACAAAGAGAAGTTCACCAAGATTGATAATGAGAAGCGCATAAAAGAAACAGAGGTAGTTGAAGGAGGGTATTTGAACTTGGGTTTCACTTTCTATAGGATCAGATTTGAAATAATAGAGAAGGGTCAAGAATCAAGCATTATCAAGTCTACAATCGAGTATGAACTCAAGGAAGAGGCTGCAGATAATGCTTCTCTTGTTTCCACCCAGAAATTGGCAGCTATTGCAGAAATTGCCAAAAATCACCTCGACAAAGACAAGGCTTCAAATGCAGCAAATTTATCAGCTTATACTGCTGAATGAATAACTCAATCTTGTGACTTTGCCGCTCCCATGAAAAATTTAGTCTTCTGCCTCTGCCACTCCCATGAATCAAATTAATATATTCTGAGTTGTTTGCGTTTCATTTCCAAAGATGAATTATTTTATTTAACCGAAAAAGCAAAATAAACATTTCTAAAATTCAATTTATAGGGCACAATTACCCAATAGGCGTTTCTAAAATCTAAATATTTAACAACTGCTTATTATGGCTGTAGCTTTGTAGGACGTTATAAAACAAATACTTATGTTTCAATTACTAATCAATGCAATATGGCAGTACAAAATTACAACCTGCCTTCCATCCTCATGTCTATTTTACATCCATAATCTCTGTAGGAAAGAGTCCCAAGTCAATGAACAAACTCGGACCCTTAATGATTTACTGGATTATGGGATATGATTCTATGAGGCTAACTGGTACAATGAATTATATGCCTGCTGGCAGGCCACTCGAACCTCACTAATGTCATCGACAGGAACCATACTTAGTCCCACTACCGGAAGAGCCTTGGCACTGATCTCTTAAAGACTTTTCCTTCAGCTTTTAGTCTTCTATACGCTTCTCTCAGATGGCATGGCCGGATTGGCCCAGATTCTTTCCTCTCTTTCATAACTATCCTAGCTGCAAAAAAGGTGATTTCACTATTAGAGACGTGGATGGATTGTGCATATGTGCCCTAGCAGACAAATTTCAAGGCATTTTCAACTGGAGGCTCCAGAATATCAAGTTGAGAACATTATGCAACATATATGCAAGAAAATCAACAATTGTTGTATTAGCACTTTTTATATTGATTTCCTCGTAATCATGAAAGATGTACCTGTTTCAACAACTTCACCAACAAACATCTTGGCTATCCCTGATACAACGATTGTCATTGGCACGGAAATCTTCTGGGTTCCAGTGATGCTTGCCAGCAACTGCTTTAATTCCATTAACCAGGGAGAAATGGACAACTTGTGAGGAAAAATAATAGAAGATAAAATAGTAGTGCAAATTTAAATGTATAAATGGCCGTTGTCCAGAATGTTCGGGTACAGACACTGAAGCAAGTCTAAAATTAGAAGATGAGCACAAAACAAAGGGACTAAAACAAACCTTTAAAAGTAAACTTCAAAAAATAAAATAAAATAAAATCAAGTATTGCTCAAGTGGCCAGGCCATGAAAAATGTCAAATGTAAATCAGCTAAAATACTCTAATAAATTTGCTAAAATACTAGCCCATTAGTTTAAATTAAATGAGAATAATCCAGATTGTAAGTCTTAAGAACATCTAATATAAGAAAAGGAGAAATTTTGACTAGACTTCAAACGCAACTCAATATAAAAGGGACTCTTACCTACCAAAGCTGACAATCATTCTAATTATAACAAATGCAGCAGCAACACATGGATTAGCATTGCTATTTCAAATGCGTGGAAAATTTCCTACAGCATGCAAATAGAATTGAGACTTGAGCATAGACAGTGTTAAGATGGCAAATTCAGAAAACATAAATTCATAAAGTGTTTTTTATTTTCTTTTCTTTTTTAATTTTTAAGGGTGGGTTTGAAATTGAAGTCTAGTGCTGACATGGAGAACTTTAAGCATTGGATTTAACTTTCAGGTGTTTGATAGATAACAACTGAATATAATGTGCTGAAAGCCTGAAACCATCCAGTGAGAATAAGTCGCTGAATGTGATCAGCGATTCATCCCTTTCATGTTATTTTGTCAAGCCATATAAACCCTACATTTCAGTTAGAATAACAATTTTATGTGGCCTCAACCAACAACATAGGTGCAGCTTTCTAGTCTGTTCTTGAGAGCTTGGGCATGCCATTCATTTGGCAAAATTGGAGACTGTCCACTTTCATCGTAAATTGCCTTTGTTGGGAAAAATAATAAGGGTTTAAAGAAAAGGGAGAAGTACAAAGATTAGAGAGCTGAAGAGAAAAATCTGAATATATTATTGAATGATATATTTGTTGAATACAATAAAGGACTTAGCCCTAATAATAGAGCTCCTAAAAAATATAAAGCATGTGTATAGTGCAATAAATAAGCTAACTTATAATTTATTGACTTAGTCAATAAGTTATAAGTTAACTTTTAAATATGTTTGGTACACTAGAAGTTAAAAGGTTATAAGCTGTTATTTGATAAGCTTCTTGAAGTATCTGCCTCCTCTTCTTTTAATTAAATGATAACTTATATTCTAATTATGTAAATAAACATTTGACATATTCTCATTAATTCAATATAGATAAATGAAAAAAAGTAACTAAATATGTAATGTTGTAAAATATAATAATTAACCTAATTTTATGTTATTACATTATTATTTGAATAGTAAATAAATAAAGAACGTGTACTAGCATAAACATAATTAATTAAATTTTAGGAAATTATATTATTGTTTTAAATATTTTGATTACATTAATGTAATTTGGTCTCAAAAAAAAAGAATTAACTTAACTGATAGATCTATTTATATAACATATCATTTTATGTTATTTTACAATTTTCAACTAATATAACAGCTAATTTTGGTAAACACTTTTAATAAGATAAATTATCTTATTAGCTATTAACTTATTAATTATTAACTAGCTTATCAACTAGTTATGCTAAACAGATCCAAAAACTCTAATACCCTTAAGATTGAGTGCAAGACAAGCAAGCCCAAGCTCAAGCCCTAGAATCAATCATAATATAACCTAAAATCAATCAAAGATAATTTCCTATAATATAATTCTAATGCTCCCTTTTGAACTTAAGTTTATTTAAGCTTGGAACATAAATTGAAACCCTTTAAAAATAAAATGCAATAAAACATAATAAAGAAAACTTGAGGAATCTTCAAATTACATTACCAACTTGCAACGAACACAATATGCCAACAATTCCCCTTGAATGCTAAGTGATCTCATCACTATCAGAATCATTGTTTGTGCAGAAATACTACCAAAACAATTGGCACAAAAAGATTGGTTGCTAGAATAAACATTGGTGCATAAAACTGCAAGAACAATTGTTGGCGCAACACAGAAGTGCTGTTGGAATAAACATCAACGCACAATATTGCCAAAATGACTGTCAATGCAAAAAAGAATGCTTCCAGGATAAACATCAAAGTACAATATTGCTAGAATGATTGTGGGCGCAAAAGAAGAAATTTTGTTGCTACAACAGAGGATTTGATGTGACAAAGAGATGTAGCAGGAAGGCATGATCCAAGAACGGCAGTGCATGTCTCTCATGTGCTCCAAATGCAGTGTGTGGACCTTATGTGCTTCATGAACAAGGGCGCTTCTAACTCATGTTAGAAGGTGGTGATGGAATTTCACCAGCTAGCTTGACTCCAAAGTTGGTTTGTCCAAAAACTCGATAACACTCCTAGAATTGTCCCACACAGAAGGTGTGATGTGAGCACAAGAGAAGAAATTTGGGAAATTTGATTCTGCATATCTGACTGATTTTGGGTATTTGATTAATTGAGTAATTGGGCAATTTAATTCTGGGCAAATTTGGGTTTAATGAAATCAAAAAGAAAAATAGAGAATTGTTGTAAGGATGGAAGAATAGTAGGATAAGCTATAACAAAAGCAAAAATGCAACAATATAAAAAAGGTGCTGCGCCAAAAGTGATATAACCCATAAGGCCTCAAGGTGGATGATACGACTCTAATATCTTATCAAAAAAAATAAGTAGGATTTAGAGAAAAGGAAGAAATAGAAAGGTAGTAAGTTGAAGAGAAAAGTCTGAAGATATTATTTATATAGAGCTTCTGAAAAATATAAAGACTCTAATTCTCTTAACACAGGGTGCAAGACAAGCAATCCCAAGCCCTAGAATCAATCATAATTAATCAAAGATAATTTCCTATAATATAATTCCAGCAGCTTTATTTTTGGCTTTCTTGGCTTGTGAAAGAAAAGGCTGAGTCAGCAAATTTTTACTAAATCGGAGAGGAGAGTGAGAGGGAAGTGAACACATGGAGTGTAAGTGACATTGCTCTTTTTATTTTTATTTTTTTTAAAAAGGATGTAATTACTTCACACTTTCTTTTAAACTTAAATATATAGCATAATCTGATTGTGTCATCTAAAACATCTATTGTCAAAATAGAGTGTAAAGTAGTGTTGCTCCACTGTTATTGGAGTACTGTTTATCTCATTAATTTTCATACACTCTGTAAAATAATCCAACCACACTAACATACTAAATCTACCTATTCAGGTCTTAACAACTGTGCAACTAGTGCATCTAAGTGCACAAAATTAAATGTATTCAATCTCTTCCATTTTTATCATGTAGCTTCACCTTTTCTTGGATTTTAACAAACATGTCATCATTTTTCCATCAAAAAGTAAACATGACACCACCTAAAGCAAAAAATTCAGAATGAGGAGTAATACAATACTATAAAACTTTTCAACATTCAACATCTCAAGTTTTTAAAGACTATCAATTCCATGCTTAAACTCTTCGACCGTAATCATAAGTGATGATTTTAGGTGCACGGAAGCAGACTAACACTCTGACCAGTTGATTTGATTTGCCAACAGAAGTAATCATTTAGAAATACGTCCATACAATTTCTAGTTAGAGTGCAGAACACTTAGCCCCGCCACCCCAACAAACCCAATGCCCCCTTCATTCTTAATGTAGACCTTCCCTTACATTTCTGACTATTTTTCAACTCTATGGTCTGTTTGGATGGAGGAGGAGAATCGTGAGGAAGGAAAGTGAAGGGAAGGTTATGCCATAACCTTCTTATCTCAAAGTTTTGATTAAGGAGGGGAAGAGATTAGAGACTTATATATAATCCTCCAGAGTCCTCCAATATCTTGCACCATCCACTATTTTGTGTTCCTCCAATTTGGGTGATTTTGGAAGATTTTTTGAACATCCAAACAAAAGCAAGTAAAGTCATAATTTAACCATCCATCATCATCCTTTCCCTTACTATCCATTCTGCCTTCCCCTCTTAATTTCCGAACACATCATTAAAGTTTAAAATGAAAAACTGCTAAGCGAGCCACCCAGAGTAAAACAAACTAATGTAGTCAATTTGAAACATAGTAAACTAATAGTGTGGATGCGGATGCAACTCTTTCGCTTTTGTATAAAAGATTTGAGATATACACAAAGTTGTAAAATTAACAAGACACACAAATAGTATTTGTGTGCTAAGATTCAATGATTTTCTTATTGAGGAGAAAAAGAAAACCTAGACATTGGACATTAATTTACAACAACAGCTATACATACATTGTACAATGCCTAAACATTGAACTTCACAAATAGAGATTTGGTAAATTACCATGCTGATTCCCTTTAATTCCATGTCCCAACTGACTTATTTCATACAAAAGAGAAACTAAACAACAAAAGTCCCTTTTCCAAGCTTAGAATTGTTTTAGTCTCACCCTCATTTCAGGTTTCAAAGCTATATACTTGTTCTGTGGTTAAAGCATTTTTTTTCCTGGTTTACAAGTCTAACACCACTGGTCAGTTTACTTTCAGTCTTAAAAGGAATCAGAGCTCACAATACAGCTCACTGTTCATTGGTCAAAAGGCATTTCTCTACAATATTTGTAGGGAAAAAATGGGTATAGAGCACAACATTAACAAATTGTGTTTTTGTCTTAGCTTAGTGCTAGTGAAAGAAAAAATGTGAGGTACAAGAGGTGGGGAATGGGGGTGGACAATGACATTGAGAATACAAGGGCAACTTGTGACTAGGACTCACATTTTTCATCAGAAACTCAGGACTGTTAGTCAAGAGCTCCAAATTGTTTTCCAAAAAAATTTGAATTATTCTGGAAAATATCTTAAAAATTGCACTTTAATGAGAAATGGCATTCAAATTGACATTATGTCCAGCAGAAGTCCAACTCCTAACATTAAGGCCATGGAATTATTTAGTCATAGTCAATAACCCTCAACACATCTTGTAGTTGTGCCTAACAACAGTTTCTTAAAAGTGATTAGAAGCATGAACATATTACAGGATTAGCTTTTACATATCACCCGTCACCCATACAGTATAAAGCCCTACTATGAAGAACCATAGACTGATGAAACAATTGATCATCTCACCAAAATTGTGACCTCCTGACCACCACCCATCCTGCATGCACAACTGTGTGCATGGCAGTCACTACACTAAACCCACCAGGCCATGTCAATTTCATGGAAGCTAGATTCACTTCCATTGACAAACTAGATTGTTTAGCAAGAAAAGATAAACTACAACAAGTGATGAACTTGAAATAAAAACAACTTTAACAATTGAAGGCACGCTTGCAAATTCTCAATTTAACACACAAGAATTTTTCTAACACTACTCACTGGAACAACAAAAATACACACTACACAGAAACACTCAACCTAGAAAGTCTCAGACTTGTTATATTACCAAGACAACATGCTACATCTGCATTAAAACTAAGACTGAGGACCATCCCTTATATGGGCAATTAAGGTATAGCCTTTATTAGAAGACTGGGCAACACCATTGGCTAAGTATTCTCATGGCTAGAGTTTGGCACCATAAAAACCACGAAATAAAACCAACCTTGTGGTAAATTAAGACAATTCTTGTTATTTCAACCAAAACAATGTATGACAAAATATTTTGAAAGAGAAACTAGGGACAACAATATAATATAAACATTTTTACCACTCAATAAATAAATTTTTCAAACAGAGATATTATACCCTGTGCCTAAAGCAAGAAAGTTTTTTAACATTATAAATTTCATTATTAACAAGTTCAACACTGAAAATTCAGTGTTAAATTTCAGGGCAAGAATTTACAAAGTTGCAAGCCATGGACTTAATTCTAATTAATTATTTGTTTAGTTTATCTTCAACTTTTTCTGAGCAACACATTCTCTTTTGCAAATCATGGATTATGTTGGCATGCCAGAACACTGCAATGTGTACCAATGAACATGGAAAACAGTGTGATGTTCCTCTTCATACAGATAACTCACATCAAGTTTCAAAGCAAACAAGATAGATTTTTGTTCTGAAAAAATAAATTTCATTGGTCAATATTATCCTCCCAAAAAAAAAAAAAACTACTAAAAGGAACCTTTTTCAGTAGATCAAGTAACAGAACAGATCGAAGAAGCATACCCTTTTCATGTTAGCTTTCTGGAATCCAGCTCTCCGGAATGATTCATATCTGCTCATCTGTTCTTCAGTGAACTGTGATAAAATAGCCCTGAGAATGAAAACAAATGCAATATTTCAAGAAAGTAGAACATAATTTATGAATATGTAGTATCAAAAAGACACAAGAAAGAACTATAGACTAGAAAGGGCAGAGAGTTGGGTATAAACAGTCCTGAGATTCTCACACTCTACCGTAGCATCAGGAGATATACACACATTTACACATCACAGAGAATCAGTCTAGTGCCAAAGTGCTATTAATCAGCCCAAACTCAAATCCTTGCTTTTAAAAGCAAGTGGAGCAACTTCAAACACAAAAGTCTCAAGCAAAATCCCTGATTTCATAAGTCATTAGCTTCACGCCTTTCTTAGAAGCCCATAATTCTTTTTAAATTACTGAACCACAAAATGTATAAAACAGGCAGAGAAAGCATCTATAATTCCTAAGATATAGAACTGGTGGAGACCAGCATTCATGACCTGTTCTATAAATTTTGGGCTAAATTACAAGCAACTGTCCAAACTACAGGTCATGTGCAATTTACCTTCCTGTGGTCTCAAATCTGTCATGTGCAGTTCACATCATTATGTTAATGAGACACTAACGTTGAGCAATAGCCAATACAAGTGACTTATTTTTACATTTCAGCCCATTGTTTTATTTGTACCATTTGTTCAAGCTACCATAAACCTCTGGTCTCTTTCTCACACTTCCAACCATACGCATTACTTAGCTGTTTTATCTCTTACTCTCAAAATCAAAGCCACATATCAAAATAGCTTCTATCCCACCTTAACTGTCTGAAAAATCATAGCATTATGAAGGAAATCCCTGAATACCCCAATCATTTCAAAGCCACAAGTATTGAGCATGAGAAACGCACTTCAATAAGCCACTCCAAAATTTATAACTATATTTTCAGAGTCTAATTAAACCAGTCAGCCAAGTTAAAATATAAATTAAAAAACTTGTTGAAGAACAAATAACTTGATACAATCCTTGCCATCAGGCAGAAGATGTCAGAATCAAATATCAATCTACGTGAGATACAAAAATGTTCATCAAATTCTTTTTCTTCCCTATGCACCATCTAGGGGGGAGGAAAAAAAAAAGTAAAATGGGAATAAGGAATTTCCTGGCTTCACCATCATTGATATTAGACCAATAAGATTTCTAAGGCGTGCCAATGCATGATTCAGAGCATGCATAATTAAAAAACAAAAAAATCTATAAATTAATATCTTGGTTTGGGAAAAGTACACTTGATCACTTGCACACTAGCTTCTCTGTGCAGACTCTCTTATTTCCAAGTCTTTTTTTTTTTACCTTCTCCTCTAATTATAGCTTAGATTACAAAATGAGAGCAACTATCCACAATCTCAAAATAGCCACCACTCGCCCCTGACAAAGGGCAGTTAGTGTCCTTAAACTATCACTAAGAAGTCGAAGCATAAAACCATTTGCATTCCCTGCGAGATTTACAACAAGAAACCTCCTAGCTATAATAATGGACAATGCCGGAATTAAGCTAGGATATAAAAAGTAACGGCATGAAGATCAACCGTGAGAATTTTTTCGAAATGATTTTCACAATTGTTCCATAGGTAAAAGAGATAAAGATGGCACGTTAAAGGATGTAGATCATGTAAAAGGTTGCCTTGACTTACTGCATCTTGGCCATTTTATCGGGGTCGCCACTAGACGGAAACTTGCCAAGCTCAACATCCATATTCTCCTCTTCCTCCTCATCGTCATCATATTTATGCTTTGGAGCATTGCTGGTGTGTCCACTGCTGGTACCAGCAGAGAGAAATTTACTAGATGTAGTGAATTGGGTTGCAGACTTTCGGCCATTTTTAATATTGGAGCCATCATCTTCCTGCCCAGCAATTGTTCCCTGTGCAACCGCAGAAGTAGTGTTTTGTGCTTCGAAGACCTCAGCAGGGGATTCCGGTGGTGAGTCCTCCTGCTCCTCAAACGCTGCTTCGAAAGGATCCTTTGATTGCTTCATTCTCTTGCAGAGGAGAGAAACTCGGTTCTCGTTCCGAAACAGAATCCCCTAGTTGTATCTTTATCTTTTATTGCGGCAAATTTAAGTATAAATTTACCTAGAAAAAACAGGGAAGGAGGGAAGCATTAAAATACTTATTTCGCACAATAAATAATTTAATTATAATTTATTAGTAATTTATAAAATAATTTTTAAATATCTATTTCATATATTAATTTATTAAAAAATAAAATTTAATTTAATAAATTATTTTAAGTAATTGATAATTTATCAATTATTACCTCTTTAAATTTATAATTTATAAATTATTATTTCTTTCAATTTTTTTAAATTTATCCTTATTTTTTATTAACTTACAATCCATACTCCTTATAACATAAATTTAAATTAAAAATAAAAATATAATATCATAAATTATAATTAATTACATTTTATGTAATTATATTTTTACACTAAACTTTTGATAAATAAAAATAAATGGATAAATAAATAAAGATAAGATGTCATAAAATATAATTAATTATATTGTAAGTTATTATAATTTTATTATAAATAATAATAAAATAAAAAATATGTTAATAAATATATAAGTTCATGAAATATAATTTACTAAATATTAAACTTATTTTTATTTTAAACATCTTTATTTTATTAATACAATTTAATTTTAAGATAAATATAAATTATTTTAATTTATATATCTATTTTTATTAATATATCTTTTTATGGTTCTACAATTTCAATTAGTTTAGAAGTTAATTTTGTAAAGTACTTGTATAATTAAATAATTTATCAATTATTAATTATTTAGGTGAGAAAAAGCCAAAATGGATATTTTAGGTAACTAATCCATCTTTCCCATGATTGTAATTCTTTGGAGCATGACCTGTCATTTTTTCCCTTTTCCATTGTAATAATAAAAAATCTATTTTACTATGAAACACTTTTTACAACATTTCAAAATAATCAAAATTTTTTTGGCCATAATACATGTATAATTCATTACTTCTCTCTTTTGGTCTCAAGCTCAAGGCCTAATGTAGACCTTTCCATAGACCAGGTTATGCTAGGCGAGGTTCTTGGAAACTTTATTTGGGTGTCCTGCCAATTAAACAATTGCTCAGCCAGAGGAATCTTCGAAATGAGGAAATTTGTGTTTTTTGTGATTCTGCATATAATAAATCATTTGTTCTTAACATGCCCTTTTGTCAAGGCTATCTAATTTGGATCCTTTCTGGCACTCAAAACAGAAGAAATTCTAGATCTAGACAACAAGATCTGGATGCAGATGTGCTTGAAAAGGGGAAGTTAAAATCGCACTTTTAATTTGGAAATAACAAGCTATGTGGTTATAGTTTCATATGACATCTGGTTGGCAAGGAATAATTTAATATTTAAATGTCGTTAACCAAAGAGAGGTGCTACTCTAGCTCTAATTAGAAAATGCAGTGCAAAATTTGTTAGAACAGCAACAGCACCAGTTCGATCCAAGCTAAAAGATTAGATAAAAGATGAAGCTTCAAATCATGAAATTAGAAATATTGAACTTACAAAGAAAAGGTTCGAGTTTTCCTTCGAACTGTTAAATCTTCTAGTAGACCTGGGAATAGATGGAACTATAGATGTGTGTTTGTTCTCAAAAATCAGTTTTCCTTTGCAGGAGATTTCAATTAGAAGGGGAATGGTGGAAAGAATCATTGTACCTTGCTAGCTTTCAAATAATTTCTTCAACTTTCCTGGTTGCCAAAGGAGGAAGGGTTGTTGCTATTAAAAAATGATGGAGCGCTTCAGCAAGTGATGATGAACCTTGCATTCGGAGGATAGGTAAGACTGCATAAGATGGGTAGAGACAAAGCTGAAACAGTCATGGATTTTAATATTGTTCGATTGTATGACAATGCTAAGTTACCGTTAATATTGAGTAATGAATTAATGTAATTGGTAGATAATTTTGACTCTGTAGCCTTTTATTGTTTTTCCTATGAAATAGAAAAAAATGAAAATTAATAGATTTTGAAGCTAGAAAAAATTTAGCCTATTGCCTATTTGAAACTATAAAAATTATAACTTACTATCTAGTTAAAGATTAAACCAAAGGTTATGGCTGAATTTCAACTCCCATAAACTCGTCATTAATCAATATTATTTAACTTCATAAACAATAAATCAAATCACAAGAAAAAAATTATACAAGATTACAACGATCAAGAAAAAGAAATTGCCATATAGATCTTTTAAAAAATAAATTTTAATTATAATAGATAAAATATTTAGTTTAAATTTTAGTTTAATTTTGTTATGCATTTAATAAGGGTTAATACTCTCTAATAAAATATAAACAAAGAAAAATAAAATTTAGTTATTTCCATAGATTTCCTAATAATTCCTCTTCAACGTAATGCAATTAGCCAACAATTTCATATTCTTAATATATAATTTACTAATAGTATATGATTAACCAATAGTTATCAATATATCATTGTATTATACATGTATATATATATATATTGTAATGTTATATTGCCTATATTATACAATATAGAGAAAATAAGCTTTACACACCTATGTTAATTTAGGGCCCAAATTTAATGGAATTTGTCACATGAAAGTCATGTGCTTGTCTTCATTCCCCTATTAAATCGAAAATGAGCTTTCATAAGTAGATACATCGAAACTAAGGTCACATACTATGTATGGGTAGAGTATATTTTTCCCTACTCTACAAACAAAATAGAAATCAAAACCCTAGATGTATAGAAGCAGGTAAGCAAATTAATTGGGTATTTTTTATAAGTGAAAAATCTTATGCTAAAACTTATAGAGAAAGAAATATGATATTAAGGAGTTATGGTTTGAGATATGAGAGAAAAAAAGGAGGAAAAGATGACATAAATCAAATTTTAAATTAAGGCTCTTTGTCATTGCGATTTTTCAATTATTTTTAAGATGTTATGATTGCCTACAAGCCTTGGCAAAATATTTTTTACTTAGACAACTTGCTTCCCTCTTTAATTGCATTGTATGGTTTTGTATTCTTTTTATTTAATAAATAAATCTGAAAAATACACTATCCACATGTGGTATAACCATGGTTTTAGTATACCCAATTGTGAGAACTCAATTTCAATTTGATGGAGGAAGGAAGATGAGTAAGTGATTAGCATGTGACACCTATGTCATTTCTCAATTGATTGGGCCCGATATCAATTATATTAATATTACATACTTCCCTTTCATGAAAAATGGAAAAGAGAGATTGTAAATCACCAATATTACATGTCATGTACTATGTAGTAGTGAGAGTTCATTTCATTCGTATACAGTGCAAGCTTGAGGTTTTCTACTTACTTCTCTACCAAATTTGGAGAATAATAAATCAATCATTTTTTATTAAAAAGAATCCATTAGATGATGAAACTTGTTATTAAAAATTATCCACTCTGCATGCCACACTATATTCTTGGTGTCATACTCCAATAGAGTAAGAAAATTTAAGATGGATATTAGAATAGAAATTATCCTAATAGAAACCCTATAGCATAATCGGGTAAAATTCATGTAAACCATAAAGGTAGTATAAAGGTTTATTTAGCCAACTTTTTGTAAAATTTATATTAGGCACTAATATGAGTCAAAATATAATTAAAAGTCCAATATTAAGCTTAAAAATATTATATGAAGGTTCAATAGAAAATTAAGGGCTTGGGTAAGGTAACTTAAAAATTTAGAGATTGAGCTCGAAATTGAATTTAGTTTATTAAGACTGTCTTAGCCCAATATTTTTTAGCCCATATATGATTTTTAGAACTAAAAAATTAAACCCCAAACCAAGGCCTAATCTTTTGAAAGGAGCTTCTTAACATTTTGGTGAAAAAGTGCAAAATTGTTGGCAAGCTTTTCTAGGCATTTATTTAGCTAAATTTTAGTGGATTTGAAAAGAAAATCTTCTAATTAATGGCCAACAAACCATGTTCGATGTGTTAAAAATTATCAGCAAGATTTTTGCAAAAATAAAAAAAATAGGAAGCTTATGTTAGAAGCTTTAAAAATTAGGGTTTATAACAAGTCTTTTGGGTCATTTCTTTAGTAAATTTTGTTGCTCATTTCTCATCTCATTCCTAGCCAAAATTGTGAGCTCTTTAATGGGGTCTCATTAGGCTTTCCATTTTCTAGCTTTTTCAAGAGATTTTATCAAATTTTAGCAAGATAACCTAAGTTCTTTTCTAATCCAAGTTCTTTTCTATTTCTTTCAAGTTTTTATGATTATCTCCTCTCAAAAAATTTTAAAATTTGATTTTTTTTAGTGGAATTGCTATTGTACTATTCTAAAAGGTATTTGAAAGGTTAGAGACTCAAGAAGTTGAGGTGAGTGATAATTATTCCTTATTCTATTAAGTTTTCCATGAATAAGAGATGATTTATTAAGCTTTTCCTTAAGTAGTAACCATAAGAAAAATTATAGGAACAAGATTTTGCTAAGAAAGTTTAATGGTATGTTTTTGTTTCACTTTGAAATTTAGGATAAAAAATTGTTTAAATTCCAATTTTTATTATAATCATGTTACAAATAGTGTTAGGAAGGGTGTGAAAAATTTTAAGAATTTTTTAAAAAGTTTAGAGTTATGAAAAGTGTAATGGAATGAACTTTGGTTATAATAATCTAAAACAAAATTTTGGATTCTACAAGTTATTGTATGGTACTGTTTATGCCATAATTTGATTGAGAAAATTAAAGTAATTAATGTTCTTGAATTATTAATATGCTAATAACCTTGCGTATGTATTTGATAGTAATTGAATTCGATTTGGATGCTTAGGATGCCCTTTTTTCATAACAATTTCAAAATTTCCTAGAATTGATAATTATAAGTTTTCAATTCCGTATGAACAATATCAATTTATTAATTTTAAGAAATAATTGATCTTTCTCATTAATTAACATGTTAGAAATGTTTTATAAAAAATTTAGTAGTAATTGGAAGTGGTTTAAATATTGAAAGGGGGCTTTCATTATAATTACTCTTATGTTATCTTGTTTGAATTTTAACAATTTGGTATTAAGTGAATAGTACCTAAGGTTCAATACATAGTGAGAAAATTATTGTTTAATGTACATTAGTTTGTTAGAAGTATTAAATAAAATTTTTATAAAAATTTCAATGGAATTGGAAGCTTAAAAAGGCGCCAAACTATGGAAATTCTCGACGTTATATAGCAAGTTCATTATTTTATTATTCTTGTTGAGTAATGTTGTAAGGAATTGAAGTTAAAAACATAATTGATAATGATTAGATCATAATTGATAGTTGTGCAAAAGAGTTAATTGTTATTATTATCTTGAATAAAAAAGTTGTGTATCAACCTTGATATAATATCAAATGATGATGAATTATGAATGTAAACAAGAATAATTAGATTTTATAGCATAATTGATATTTTTGACCATACCCTATGAATTTAAAATGAGTAATTAATGCAACGACTGGCATCGTAATATTAGTCAACATGAAATTGATTTGTGGGAGATTTATTCATCCTTCTTAGAGAAGAAAAAGAGTAACAAAGGTTGGAGGGATAAGGTTAGTGGCTTAATGTCTAAAGTGGTGAGAGATAATGCTAAACTAAAGATATAAGGAGAAATCTATATATTAACTATTGACATTCCTTAGAGTAATTTTTATAAACACTATATAGAAAAGTTATAATAGATATAATAGAGTTAAATAAAATCTTTGTTTATTTTGCATTGTTATATATATGTCCTTGATTCACTATGGTAAAATCTCCCTAAAAAAGAAAAAAGTAGCTAATCATTAAGTATAATACTCACACTATCTGTTGTTGATCTTTTATTTACAAATTTTGAAAATGGACTATTAAGAATAACTAATATCTATACAAGAACCTTCTTGACACCTTGGGAAACCTTTCAAGTTATATCCCAGTATTGATTTCGGATGACAACATTGGAGCGTTGCATTAATTATTTTGGAGGACACAAAAAATTAAATTCTGAGTCAAATCTTTTTGTCATTAATCCTATTTTACCTAACCATTCTCAAAAGGATATCTTTAGTAGTTTTAGTTTTGTCAATATGCTAAATCTTCCATCTTCCTCATCCATTAAATCTGATCCTGAGGAAAAACCTGAATGAAAATAGGATAAGTCAAGTTAGAAATTTCTCTACTTATAGTATTTGTATGTTGATATAAAAAATATTTACTATATTATTTTCTCCTATTTTATGTCTTTAAGTGTGTTACATTTGCTAAATTTCATAAAATTAACCTTGTTTTATAATTTAAGGTTAGTTTTATGATGTTTTGAAACTATTTGGTTAATACTGGATTTTTACACTTTTAGATTTTTAGCTATATCTTAAGCTCTAAATGTTGGATTAGAGTTATCTTTATATAGTTGGAAAGCTTAAAGAAGATTTTACAACTTTTATGTTTTAATCAAAGCTCGGTTTAGACTATTTGAAGGTTTTATTTAGTCAAGAAATTGAAGTCCTATTTTTATCCTAACTGAACTAGTTTTGATTTTTAAGCCATATCTAGAGTTACAAAAGTTTAATTAATATGAAACTAGTTTCCAATTCCTCATAAGATCCAACTCTACAACTTTTATGTTTATGGTTTACGAAAATTACATTGTTTCAGTGGTCTTATACTAGGTGGAAGTCAAATTTGTGAGATTTCATTGCCATAACTCTTAGAGTTAATTACTTTGTAAAAATAGGTTCTTAGCTTTTAAATATTAGGAATGCCCCATTCTTGTAATCTTCAAAGACATAAAATTCATGTCGAATAGGAATTTAGGGTAATTAAATCATATATAAAGATAAGAATATAAATTAGAGATCAAAATTAGACACCAGATGTAATTTAACAAACAGCTTTTCTCATTTTTTTTCTCTTTTCTCCTTTTTAAGCCATGGAATGCTAAGTTCTTATTGGTTCGAGGATTCTGAGGCTCTTTACTTTTGAATTATAAGATCTTAATTTATAATGTTAATTTCTTCTAATCAATTTTCCTTTTCCCCTAATTCTTTATGTTGATTTCTTAAAATTGCATATGTTGAATGTTGATTAATATAATTAGTGTTCATCTTTATGACTTCTAATATTTCTACTATTTTGATGTTGAATTGTAGTTAATTAATCACGGTCTTACACATAAAGGCAGAGGGTTGACAAATTAATTTAGAGGTTTTCTAATTTAATTCTTTAATTCAATTGAATTCTATCTTTAAATTAATTTCGATCTAACTTAGGAATTATAACGATTATTTAATTCAACTAATCTTAATTAATCAAATCATAAATTGTTATCTAATGTAAGACTCATGAATTATTATAGGAATTTTGGATAATTTAAGGTTGAGAAATTAATTAGAATAGTCATTTTTTATGATTTATGATTAATCCACACTAAAAATTATCATATCCTTGGATTAACTGCTTTGTTATCTTAGTTTTCTTTCTATTTTATTATTGTATTTAGTTTAGTGTATTTACTTTAATTTTGAGTAAACCCCCTCAAATTCATTTCTATGTTTTGCATAACATTGCATTCTATGTACTATATTCTATTATAGTTTATGTGCATCCTACATTTTTCCTTTTCCTATTTTAGTTCTATTTGCATCCATTTTTTCAATTTCTTCTATTTCTAATACATAAAAAATTGCATAAACATTGTTAGCAAGTTAATTGAGAAAAGATAATTCAAGAAATCACTGGGGTACAACTTGATTTAACATCCTAAATTACATTATTTTTAACAAACTAGTATAATCAAATTTTGGTGTAGTGTGGCTTACATGTCATATGTAAACTTATAGTATTTTTGTAAAACTTTGGTACTCTTGTATAAATCTTTTATGTATGTAAATTATATTTTTAAATTTTCAATTATATATGCAACTAATTTTCATTTCTATAAATGTTTATTTTTATCTTTAGCAAAGTTAAGTAACAAAGAGTAAAAAATGTTTTTAAAACTTGTAAATATAGTTGGCTAGTAAATTGATACTAGTTAGGTGTTTTTATGTCAATCACACTATCCAAAACTCAGGTTGTGGCACTTAGCGTCTCCTACATTAGGAAACATGCATTTAAACACATTAAGCATATGATTTTTTTTAACCTTATAAGCATAATTTTATAGTATATTACCTTTAAGAAGTATGTCTTTTAACAATTGTAGTAATATCGTAAAACTCTTATCATTTCATCCAAATCCTACTTTCAAGTTAAATAATTTTAATACAATAGATAAATATGTGCATTTAATGTGATCCGAATACTATGGTTTCTTTGTATCATTCAATAAGCTATCAAGTACTTGCAGAAGCTCAATAAAATTATTTATAGCATCATGCACTATGTCCTTTAAACAAACATTGAAACCTTCAAATTCATGATCAGTAGATATGCTATCTAAGTTACTTTCACCGTGCCATTCCCATCCTATATAATGAGGGCTAATGCCATTGACATATAGGTGATCTCATACTTGTCTGATTGTCACCCTCTTCACATAACAACAATTAATGCAAGAACATCTTATGAGGTCATCACTAAATTCTTTCTTCGTCTGAGCAACTGCCAATTTGATAAATTTGTCAACCCCATTTTTATATTTAGTAGAACATATCTATTTTCAATCTATAACTAGTCAACTTAGTGAAAATCATACACATAAGAACATTAAGCAAACCTATATCATCACAAACTGTACATATTCTCAACTATGTACTTAAAGCCTAAATATATTTATACATTTATATACATAAAAAAATGCAACCCAAATTATCAAGAGCAGAACATTTTTCAAGCATATATCCAAAACCAAAATAATTTCATACATTTATAAAAGCAATCCTCTATGTGTAATCTATTTCATACTTAAGGTTATAGTGCATATTCATAAGCTAAAAGAGAATTAAAAATATTTTGGCATATAGTGTCATAACCTCAACCTTAATCATCTTAGCCTAAAGATATTAAGATAAAGTTCAAACAAATAAAACCATATATTTACATCAAAAATATTAAGACACACATAAGTCGAAAACTTCAAGATATTTAGTAAGTTTACCCTATTTGTACAAAAAGGTAGAAAAGCAACTTATGCTTTGTGATTCTATTTAAGTTTGTGGAATAGAGCTTCATGTTGAAAAAATCTTGATTTTGTAAATGGTACCACAATGTTATAGTTTTGTATTTCATTCTCGCACTAGTGGTTTGTATTTTTCTTTTTTTACACTTTTTAAGTCAGTTATTAACCAATGCCAATGCGTAAAGTGAGATTAGGTAAACCATGTCATTTATTAAACATTAGTCTTATTATAATCTTCTTGTCTATATAAACATAAAGTAATTCTAATAAATATAAAATGTGATAATTATTTTAAATGTTGATTGTCTTCAACTAACTGATGTCTTTTAATTAGTGAAAATTTCTTAAAAAATAATTTTATTACAACTTAAAGTTACATCTATTATTAGTAGGGGTGGAACTCGATTGGGTTAGATTGGTTAAGAAAGCCTAGCCCCCCATTTAAATGCACCCAAATGACTATTAGAGGAATGCATAACCAATTTCAAGCAAATCTAGAATTGAACTTATTTGACCACATCAGCTTGATATAGGTTGCATTGATTTTGATTAATTACACACCTAATAGAAAGGCAAGTGACAAAATCAAGAAAAGAATACAAAAAAGTTTAAACAAATAGCCCACTGATATCATACCACATTACATTTTTACTATCAACCACCAACCAATGAACATATTAATCAATGGGTTCTATTGTTTTTTATTTTGAGTGCTTGAGTGCTTGAGATAGTGTCATATTTCGAGGCTTAACTACTTATGATGGTGCTATTAAAAATTCTGCTATGGCTAAGAATAGATTAAAAATCATTAGGTTTGCCATAACGAACCACAACAATAAAAGGGTTGATATATTTATTTAGTAATAACAAATTTCTTTGTTTGAGTTCTCGGGAACAACATTCAAAGGATTGAGTCAAAGGGATTTATATCATTTGATTTTAAGTTAAGATTTGTAACAGCTCTACAAGTAGATTTGGATTTCTTTTGCCTTATTGATTTTCTTTATGGTAGTTACTGTTTGCTACATGTTATGCTCGAGTACCCAATCAAATTTGTGAAATAGAATTTGTAAAATGAAAGCTCAAATTGAAATGATTTAAATGTACATTATTTATAGTAGTAATGTTTTATTGTTTATTGGGAAAGTGTTAAAATGGTGATGAAATGATGAAAAGATGCTAAATATTAAACTATGATAAGATGATCAATTGTGGAAGTATTAAAGTGTGACGATGAAATGAAACTTTGAAATTAAATTATCAATATTAGATTTATATTACTTGTTTATGAATTGATAAAAAACCTGGAGGACCAAGGTTAGATTTATGAATAGATAAGGATGATCGGGAGGCAAAAGGTGAGTTATTTACTATTTAATTCTTTTATACCTAAATTATGTTTATTATTATTAATTGTTTAATGATAAAGTGAAGCATTGCATCATTTGACATATACTATGAAGTGAATGCTTGAATTGATAATTTTTGAAATGTTTTGGTTAAGTACATTATCTGCTTATTATGACTTGAGTCTCATTGTGTTCTTTAAAATTGTTTTGCAAATGCCTTAGTTAAAGCTCCACAGCCACCACTAGTTGTCTACGAATAGAAATATTCTAATTAGTGCTTTGAGTAACCATGATTGTAGTTAGAAAGCTAGATTAAAAGGAACTATAGGCTTTTAGTTAATTTGTAAGTATACTAAATATATAATAATAAAACCATTATATAAATATGTCTTTTAATAATGAAATGAGTTAATTAGACTAAATCAATTTATTGGTAACTACAACAATTACACAATAATACCAAGATAAGACTAAGCAAGCTTGTGAAAACTAGTAATGAGATTCATGTCAATTACAATAGGGGGGTCATGATACTAGGGGGCTATCTTCCTGATCTATACAAAAACTAGAGTTAGATAATGTTAAATAATGGAAGCTAAGGTATTATTAAGATGTTTGAAGTAAAAAGTGAACATAGAATTTATAGGCAGTAATGAAAACTATAGAAATTAGTTATTAACAAAAATGAATGTCTTATATCTACTAAATTTTCAAAGGAATCACCATGGCTATCAAATCCTTGGACATCAGTAAGTTAAAAATCAACATGTCAACGTTTTACATTTCCTAAAAAGACTCTTGAAATACATTTTAGACAATGATTATTTAAATAATCAATATTTTAAATTTTCATTATTTTCTAATATATTATAAATATCATGAAGTTAGATGTTAGTTAGTCCCAAATTAACATATTAAAGTTTGAATCTTCTAACTAAATACATTTAGGCTATCTTTAAATGTTAATTTTGATAGCAACCAACATCTTATTATTTTGAAATTTTTTATATCATTTTTGCTATCTGGAATTAAATTACAAATTTATACAAAATGTTATTTGTGTTTCGATATTAGTTATGCCCTTTGCATCTAAATTGTAAACTTATACAAAAAATTATTTATGTTTTGATATCTTCTAATTAGTACAATTAGATGATAACAGAACAAACAGTTTTCCAAATTTATTTAGATATTTTATTTCTTTCCAAATTATTTAATATATATGAATTTCATGGAATAACACATGTTTACAATAAAATCACTAGGTAACTAACCAAGTGTATCAAAATCTTATGTGTTGAAGAAAGCTTTATTTCTCTCAATTGGGTCTAAGTAGTCTCTTGATCATCCTCAATCTTGTGTTCCATCCTTACATCTAACTTAGAATTTCTTCGAATTGATAAAAAGCATCCCATCCAAGACTCCAATGTCTTCTAATCACGCATCCTAGTCAAGATACTTCCTATCAATTCGAAGCATTTCTAAGAATGAGTAAGCTATGCTTAAGTTCCACAAAAACATAAATAAAGAATGCAAGAGAAATTTATAATCATTATGAAAAAAATATGGATATTAGTTGTTAATGCAAAACTAATGTCCTATACATCATACTTTCAAAGTAAGTAGTAGATTAATGCTTATTAAGTCTAAAATTGATATGTGAAATTTTTAATTTTCCAAACTTGATGCTTTAAATGCCTATTTGGATGACAATTATAAAGATAACTTGCAACCTAAGTTTTTAACCTTTCTTACATGAAATGTTAAACGTCAATTATTTTTAAAACCAATATAGTAATTTTTTCACTTAATTTCAAAATACCACCATGTCTAAATAGACATTAGTTATAATTTTTGTTCATCATTTGAAAGTTTTATATAATTTTAAAAATGTTATCACCTTAAAATAGACGTCAGTGATAATGATAATCAACATTTATCAACTATTTAATAGTAGTATATATTTTAGGTTGAATATTTGAGTATGAAAAAGATTTATATCATTTGTTTTAAATGTCCCTAGTTATATCCCTCTTTATTTCCTAATCTTTAGCCTTTCTTCATTTCCAACAAGAAAACAAACTCCCAAACCTCTCATTTTCATCTTCCTTCTCTCTTCTTTTCCTTTAACTTAACCAAATCTCTATCAATCCTTTAGATTCCCCAAGCCACACAAGGTCAGGCCTTTTAATATTATATCTTTGCCAAACTTTTTCATTTCCTTTGGGATTTGATAGGATTTAAGAGTTTTAACTTAAAAAAAGGAAAATTTGAGCACTAACTTATAATTTCTATTTTTTGATTGATTAAAAGTTATCAACTATAAAGTCACTCATCTAGCATCTCCTCCATAGAAGGCAAGTAAACATCTTAAATAGATTTGATTGTGTTTTAATGATTTTAATTGAAATAGGTTAAGCTATGATGTTTTCATAAATTTAGAGGAATCAGGACAACATATGTATTTTTTAATTGAGATTTCTAGTTAATCTAGTGCATATGTTGTTGTAAATGTATTTTATGTTTGTTGGATTAAGTATGGTAACCTTAGAAATGAATTTGGAGTGAAATAACTTTGAATAAATAGTGAGATTGCATGAAGATCTACAAAAAACCAAGTTGTAATTGAGTCCATAGTCACTTATGCCCAAAATTATGCTTTTTGGCTAAGTATAGTCAACTATGTTCCCAAAAGGATTGCTTTTGAATAGCCTATAATTGACTATATCCTTACAAAATTGCTCTTAAACATCGTATAATCAACTATATGCTCATGACCCTATCTTTAGGATCCCTAAATCAACTACATAATTGATTATACTCTAGTAGAGTGGCTCTTTAAGATTACATAGTTGACTATATAATTGATTATATAGTTGATTATATCTTGTAATATTGTACACATTATGTTATATAAGGGGTTCTAGGTATACCAATGTTCTATAATAAAAAAAAGCAATTGCTACATGTTAAATGATGATAAATATAATGATATAAGGCTATACAAGAAGGCATGGTGATGTTATAATGAATATATATGCATTGTGAACTTAAGTTGTAAAGGATATGTTTGATTTGCATCATTAGAATTTGCTATTTAAAATTTTGCTCATAGATAGACGTGTATTGTTGCTATTAAATGGCAATACTAGTGAAGCATTCATTATTGACTTAATCATTATGTGACCATAAAAGTTGAAATTAGGCGATGTGATATGCTTGATGTTCAAACATTAGATCCAATAACGACTTGTAAAGGATAAGGCTAACTTGAAAGAACAAGGATGAACTTGCAAGAAATAAAGATGGATGAAAGTTACAATGAGATTACTTATTGTTCATTTTATTTGCTTTTAAAATACTATTGAATTAATATCGTTAAGTTAGATGAATTATGAAATAATGCTATTACTATACACATGATAATGTTATTGACATGTTATGAATGAATAGTAAAAATTGCAGATGTGAACATAGTAGTCTTATGGTTCAAATTCCATGAAAGTTGTGATGATACTAAAATAATGACATATTTATGACTTAGTTTGATGTTTTATGTGTTTGTGTTTGCTTTTTAAAGGTAGCTTACCTCTTGAAATATCTCTTTTCTCCTTTCTTTTGTATTGTTTGGAAAGGGAGAAGTTAGGAGAGAAATGATTTCTTTTGTTTGAAAAGGGAGAAGTTAGGAGAGAAAGAAGTTATATTTTTATAAAATGACTATTGTACCCTTATGTGTAAAATATGAATGTAAATGTGTATTTTAAAAAATTTTATTCTTGAAAACAACAATTTTAATTTTTAAAATAAAGACTAAATTAAAAATAAATCCATTAATTAAATTTTTTGATTTAATAATTAAAAATAAATCCTATCATAAAAAAATACATATATTTATATACAAATAATATAATTATTTTAAAAAATATATGATTTTATATTTTACCTTTATTCTTTTAATACTAAATTCTATAATTCTTTTAAAAAATATATGAGGAGGGCATGAGGGCAGAACTGGAAATCGTAAAAAAGGAGGCCCATTTCTTCTGATTTCTTCCCTAATTGCAGGAGAAGTTTTTCTATGGGCCCCGTCCACCTTTTTCTCTGACAATTTCTTTCTTCTCCTATTTCTTCCCTGCATCCAAACGGGTGAAATAGAG
Source organism: Sindora glabra (assembly GCA_020226215.1). NCBI lineage: Eukaryota > Viridiplantae > Streptophyta > Magnoliopsida > Fabales > Fabaceae > Sindora > Sindora glabra. The sequence goes on from CM035226.1 coordinate 67,419,898, forward strand.
AATATCTCCCTCAACTTCTCTCCCCCCGTTTCTTTCGCCCCACACTTCTACCGTTCCAAACGCACCATTAACAAAGGTATGAATCCTTATTAACTCCTTTCTAAAAACATCTTATGAAAGAATTGGTTATGAAACTCATATTACAATTTAGTCTAATTATTTTCTAATATTGTCGCTCACTCATTAAGTTTTCAAGAAAAATCATTCTCTCTTTTTCACCTTTTTCTATAAGGAAATCTCCCCTTAAATACTCAACTTCTATTTGTTGGAATAGAAATAAACCTACTCGTTTATTTTGGCACTAAAGTAAGTCATGAAACAGTTGAAGTAAATCATTATACATACATTTCTGATGCATATGGTGTCATTCATATTTATAAAAAGCAAAGCATTGATCCATGTTTCAAATTGCACTATTTATTTAGACAAGGTTAGTAGGTAAATTACCCATAGCAACTAACTAGGCAAGTCACGTGGCCTAGGTTCAGTTGTGAAACTTCTATTCCTTATTTTTTAATATCAGGCTTAATACAATGCATCAAAACAAGTTACAATGCATTTAATAATATTTTATACATATGAGTATCTCTATCCAATTTTTAAAAAAAACACCAATGCTCCTATAAAATAAAAGCTAAATGGGTGTTAAAACTAAAAAAACTTTTTGTTTGCTACTAGTTGTAATCTAAAATTATATGCATGATGTAAATACAAGGGTGCAATGTATTCGAAATAGTTTTTTTGAAACAATTTATTAAGTGGTATAGCATCACCCAATTTTTTATATTTGGATTTATATTTTGGCATGCATTAAAAAATATGTATCAATACATAGTTTGGCCATCTTTATTAATAATTTTTAATACTTTTTATAATTTTTTTAGTGAAATGCATGCTTTTTAGATAAAAATGAGAACTTTTTCTTCTAAATTTTTTATGTGACTTTGAATGACAAAGTTACAACTTTTTGCATAGTTATTATGAGCAAAATCTGCACACAATCACAATTTTTTGTGAAAATAATTGCAAGTTTTCATATAAAAATTTGTAACTTTCATATTTTTATATATTTCATAAATTCCCAAATCCTAATACATATCAAAGCATTGCCTTTTTAATTTTTATGATATAAAAAGTAGTAAATTTGAATTAGAACTAAAAAGTTAGGAAAAAGTAGAAACTAGTAAAATGAAATAACAATGCTAAGAAACACTAAGAAAAATACACAAGTTTTTGTTAAACATAATCAAATTTGAGTTTGGATTTAATCCATGATATATAAAGGTTCATCTTATTTGATAGGCTTAAGTTCGTAATCTAATATAATGGGTCCAATTGATGATTTATTGGGCTAAGCCCAATAAGCCCATGAGATATTCAAATTCATAAACACCTCTAATCCTCATCTTTATTTTTTCCTCCCTTTCTCTTGAAATATTTCTAGTCTTATTGTAATACTTAAATTTTGGTATCACTTCCAATTATATTTTGATAAATAAGCTATTTTTATATCATAATTGAACAATTCTTAAAATTTAAGGAGTGATTTACTTATTTATCAAAATACAAATATAAGTAGTATTGAAATTTTCAATATTAATGCTAGGATTAAAATTATTCCTCTTCCTTTCCCTTCTTTTCTTCCTTTTTACCTTTTAACCTACGATGTCGTACCTACCTTAAATTGCCTTAAATCTTTAGGTTTTGATCAATCAATCAAAAGCAACAGAAGACTATATTGTAGGCTAGATCCTAGTGCAACTTACCACATCTTTTTAGCTTTCCTTAACCCATTAGTTGGTCTAAATAAACATCACTCTAATGACTACAATTGCCACAAAGATTGTTATATTTGTGATAATATTATTTTTATATAATAATGTGTTAATTATTAGATTATGTTATTCAAATAGACTTAATGTGATACTTAAAAGAAATTTAAGATTTATTAAATATTTACAAAAAATAAATTTATGCATTGTACAAATTAATATTAATAGATTTAATGTGATATTTAAAAAAAATTCAAGATTCATTAGATATTTAATTATTAAATCCAACCTATCAAACAGTAAATCTAATTTGAGTAAAACTTATTAAATAAATACTCATCAACTTGGAAAAGACTTATTAAATATGAATACTTTTGCCAACCACGTCTAGGAATTGTTAATATATATCCAAACGCCTATCTAAATCTCCAAGTGACCTCAAAGCATGTCTCGCTAAACAATCCGCCACACGGTTCCCCTTGCAAAGCTAGAACATCATTAATCTTCATAGCCAAATGATAACATGCATTCTCCAACCTATTGCATTTATGATCATTTGATTTTTTTCAATAGGTCTTCTATGCTTGATAGTGTTATTCTGATGATGTATACCCGATCAGGCTAAAGATTTCATATTCATATTTATATAATTAGACATATTATACATAATGCCTTTGTATCCATGGGCAAACTCACTTTAGTTTACATTATACATTATGCTTTTGCATCCCATGGGCAAACTCATTTCAGTTCAGGTAGATCATGACGGTTGAACAGTCAAATTTTCTTTTAAGTAATATGTAACAGCTTTCATAATTTCATATTATTTTTATTATGTCTTTTACAATTATATTATCCCTCTATTATTTATTATTTATAACGTATATTATATCGCCCGAAGATTTGTAGGCTCTAATCAGGATGGGTTTTATGTCACAATATCACGACTACCAAATAATAAATGTAATTTATATGATTAGTATTTTAATTTCAATATTGGATTAGATGACAAATTCATTTTGACAATAGGAAATGTAACTACTTAAATCTAATCACGGTTAATTCATCTCTCCCTTTTAAATATATTCAAATTAATATTATAGCAATAACTACAATACATCATCTTATGGTCTTACTTAAACTTCATTCAGTCTGTATAAATAAATGAATTCAAATATTTAGATTTAATAGTGCATCATAATAATAGTACGTTGACCTCTCTTCCCTATTATGATTACTCAAGGAGTGTGAATTGTGTGCATATGATTATATAAAACAGAAGTTTACTTTTAAGCTATTAGTAAACAAGCCAAACTTTAAAATTCTCAAGTTAAACCAAAAGTCATTTATTTACAAGATAAACCAAGCCGAAACAGGCCAGTATAATTGTATGTGAATAAATAATAATTCTTCACATTTATATTCCAGTATTGACGTTTGTTGTTACATATCTTACTTAATTCCTTTTGAAAGAAGTTGATAAGATCCTCTTATTGATGCAGTTGACATCTAGTGTAGGGAGTTTGAAATGTCCTTGTCGCCCAGGGCAAAATGCCTATGTACATGGTTTTACTGTTTCCAGAATCTCACCCAAAAGGTTTCAACTTCGTATCTAACGAGTAACCCCCCCCCCCAAAAAAAAAAAAAAATCCTATCTAACAAGTTAAAAAAAAATTATCACATAACTTTGTATCTAACAAGTTAATATATATATATATATATCACATAACCAGGGCAAAATGACAGAAAATATAGTTTCAAACAAACACCCGAAAGATAGAGAGAGAGAGCTGGAAAAATATATCTCTAAACAATTATTTGGTACAGACATTACTTTGTTCGGATGGGTGGAATGGTGATGCGGGAGGGAAGGAAGTGTAGAAAAGCCTAAAATTACAACGGCTAAGACAACAGTCTATGATGTACAGAACTGGCATATGGCCAAAGAATGCACGTAAAAAAAAAGGTTGCTCATGGGCCCAAAAAAATGGCACATATACAACTTAATGTTGGATTCTACTTTATTCTTTCATTTCTCAACTCCCCTAATGTATTTCTAGCAATTATATGCTAAAAGTGGTTCAACTTAACGTCAAAAGGGGGGGAAAAAAAGAACCTTGAATGAGGCAAATTATGTTGAATTTGAAGTCCATGCATCAGCTTTATCAGTACTACGTCTACTGCTGCTAATGTTTCAATACCCCACCAAACTTCAAGATATAGATCCTGCCATCAATTGAAAAAGAACTCATTAAAACCTAGACGTCGAATTGGACACAAGCAAATCCAGAACAAACTTGGAAACCAATACGCAACAAGTATAAATTGGTTATTTCTCACTGCAGTATCAATACATAAGCCATAGCGCTCTTACTTCTGTTTTCTTTTTATTTGTAATGAAAAATAAACTCCAAAAGAACTTGCCCGCAAATCTCATTGCGACAAAGCCAAACACACATCATTTGGAGACATTCATGTTGTGGGCCTTGTCACTGTAGATAAACCACGTCCCATGGGTACAACGCCTGGATAAGCATCACCTGTTTCTTCCTCTTCTAATGGAACTGCAAAGTTTTAGCAAAAGAAATTTTTGAGTAATAAAAAACTAACATCATATGTACTTTTCTAGATCAAGATGGAACTTCTTCTATTTCCTTCTACTTTCCCATGATAAAATAGTATACTAAATTTGTCTAGGGTTAACTTCTATAAAATTGTCTGGGGTTAACATAAAGCTTCTCTAGTTTCACCTCATATAACCTACCCATTTGCAAGTTGCAATAAGCCAACAACAGTAGAATACCTAGCATATTTAATTTGATCCCATTCTTTGAAAGAAATCTTATGACGTACTTGCACTCAATATTGTCCCACATTTTGTTTATCTTCAAATGAGTCACCCAATTGTAGCCAAAGAAGTAAGCCAAAATTAATCAGCAAGCACAACCCAAGGATATCCATAATGTTTTGGAGCCTACTTTTTAAATTAATGATAAATAATGTGACAAATTTCAAAATCCAATGCAGGATATAAATGTCAGGAGACGTGTTTTACTCTTAGAATTTTGGTCACTTGGCACTTCCCTGATGAACATGCATAATTATCAACGTGATTTGGTTTTTCCTTCTTTGGATGCAATGTGGGGCAACCATATTTGAATTATGGTATTAGAGGACGAGCTGAGGAATAATGTGCTCTCGGTTCTGCCACACACAAGGTGGATTTTGTGATTTTATTTCTAACGACATCATATTTTCACCAGACATGACACGAATAAACATTATACACATAGAAAATGGTACAAGTCAGCATATCACATTATTTAAAGTATCCAAAGGCTGACGGAAGGATAATTTTGAACAATGGATTTAAATGCAAGGGATTACTAATGTTGCTAAAACGATTATCAATGATTAAATGGTCAACCCTGACAAATTCAGGGACAAAAGTGTTACTATCTAGTCTAAATAATAATACGGAGCAATGAATAGCCTATATGCCATAAGGCACAGTTAGTGTTCCAGGATTAGACAGTCTAGAAGTCCTAGAACACAATAAATTCGTTCAGAAACATGGGGAGTATGTGCCCCTTTGGACACAGGAAAACTAAGTCAATTTAAGGCCACAATTGAAATAGAAATATCCTGTTGCAACTTGTAGGTATTAAAGCATGTTTAATGATTACAATTATAATGCTCAAAACCTAAAATGAAAAGATAATTTGGTGACTACTGCCCAGTTTTGTAAAGGATAACCAGAAATATAATACTGCCAATATTAGAAGTGACCACTATCAGAGAATGCTGTCAATAGCCAAGGCAATCAAGCAATGCCTCGACAATAGTTGAATCAATTCTTTTTATGATATATATCTAAAACTCAATTTCAGTTCTATCAACACTAAAGTAATTGTCAGTCAGGATTAGTTCTGCAATCTGAATGCATCCAAAAGAAATGAACAAAGCATAACTTGCTACGAATCAAATGGCAAATACTTCTGTACTTCTGTACCTGCAATATCTTGCCCAGCCTGAGCCCCAGCAATCCCAATGCATGAATATAGAGAATTCTCATCTATTCTCAGTTGTTCATATGCAAGATATATATCCTCGATAGTTGCAGCTTCATATAGAAATGTTAGATCTTTGATACATGATATGTCCTGGATCACAAATTCAAATAAAAATCATATGTTAGTATATGAGAATGAAGTGGACAACTACAAGAAGTTAAATTGATAAGTTTCACATATTTTAATATGCCAGGATCAAGATACTAAAATCTATTCTGTTTAAAATAAAAAAGACTCTGACACCATAATTGGATTCCATAATTCAAAAATTTTGACCTCACCTTCCTAGGTACAAAAGAAGCTTGCAAGTGAGCTAACAATCCCAGCCAATAGCCATTTGATTTAATTTCAGCTTCATGTCTCATGAGAAGGGTTCGCTTAGCCTACATCAGATAAAAATAGCAAAATGAATTTTAAAATTTCAGTCATGAGAACAGAAACTGCAATGTTATAACAATAAGAAAATTTAAGCCATGTCTGATATCAGAATGAGCGTGGAAGTGTATCTTTTTATTGCCAGAAAGATATAATATCAAACTCAACGGTCATCATATTAGTTTAATAGACAACAACTTGTGTCCAAAAGATGAATGCTGAAATTTCAAATGCAATATGCTCCTAACTGACCCTGTCCAATTCCCTCTCTGTGATTTTGTTGCTATGCAGACCTCGAAGAACATTCTTGCAGGCATCAACAGCTTTATGCACCTGAAAAGTAACGAGTTAGAATTTGAAAACAAACTGAAATTGATAGCAACACAGACCAAAGACATGTATACTACAAAAATGGAACACTCACCTTGCTTGGGGTAGACGTCACAGAAATAACATACCATCCAAGTTTAAGCCTATCAAATAGGTTTAATTCAAATGACACATCATATGTCAAACCCAATGAATCTCTGACAGTTGTAAAGAGCCTGCAGACCATATATGTAATACTTCAGATCTCCAGCAAATAGAATTATTATTATATCTCCAGTTGAGCAAACGTTGGAGAATACACTCATTTTTATTCAGGCTACTCAGTGGAGAGCCAGACACTAATGAGTTTATTCTTTAATTCCCTTCCAAAATGGCAAATAAAAAGTCCATGATTAAGGCATCACTGAGACGTGCAACACACTTATAGAACTTCTAACATATGGTTAAATGCAGGAGGTGCTAATATGCTTCCAAGCTTCATCATCTACCTTGTATATTTTTCTTTAGTCATAATAAAATCATTTTTGAACCCTCTCCTAACAACTTATGCATTTGGGATTAACTGGTAAATGACAAGGTTCAGGAGCCTCTTTGACCAAAAGATCAAGTGTTCAAATCCCATTGCTAAGCCTTTATAATTAAAATTAAATTTCAACACAAGGTAAGGTGGGGACTATGTCCATGTGTGAAATGCAAAGGACTATTGTGTCATGAGCATGTTGAAGTTATAAATTATAATTACCCTTACAAGATAAGCCTTTGTGATTGACAATTTTTAATGCAATATTTAACAGGTTAAGGATTGGAGGTGGTGGTGGTGATTATTATTGTAGTTGTGTTTAAGTTATAACTCTTTTTTGAAATAATATTCAGACTTCTAGTTTTGTAGTTGTCACAAACTTGAGACCTTTAAGTTTGGGTTAAGACTATCTATCTCCCTCACCCAGTGGACTTTTACAATTAGCATAGTCAAGTGATGTGCATCTTTGCAGAAACACTTGATGTAGGACATTTCAATTTCTTATAATGTAGGATTCAAGGGTAAATCAGGAGCAGAAAAGGTTGAGGAATTGAAGGTGTATGGTATGTCTGTTATAGCAAAGGCAGACTGCAAGTGAAAAGAATGTTGTTTGAGGGTGATTAAGAGGCTGTGAGGGTGTTATGAACAGTACTGGGCATTATGGGTTTAGGGTAAATATAGGAAAGAGAAAATTATAGGCCTGAAAGATAAAGGCCAAAACTGTCTGTGAAACTGTGAATGTATTCAGGTCTGGACAATTTAAAATGTCTAGCGTTGAGAAGAAAAGGAAGTAAAAAACTGAGTCACGCCTAGGTTTCTGTAGGCATGAAGCCTTGGAATTGATTGCATGATTACATCACATAATTCAGAAACAAGCATAATGCTGCACAATCTCACATAACTTCAATTGACTCTTAAACACCAAAGAACACAAAACCAAGCCCAAACCAGAACATATCAAATAAATAAATTCCTTACTAAGGTCCCAAAAGGGTTCCCCGTGATAAAGTATTGCGCAAAACCAACATTTGAGAAGCATTTTGTAATAATGCAAAAGATGTTGACATGGTCCTCCACAAAAAAAAAACCCTAAATTTCTCTCTTCCATATAAAACCTCTTCTATCAAAAAAAATTGTGTGCGTGCACTAATGCACACCTCAGTCAGAGCCACTTCGTTTCAAGTAAACATTAGAAATGAAATGAGTTTGTCAAATGAGCAACCATCAACATCACTCTCCTACTGAAGATTATCAAATTCTAGCTCCAGAAAACAATCAGACAATCCAATAATAATAGACTAAATTGTAACCGACATGGTCAGATGTTTACAATTTGGCATACTGATCAGCTAGCACATGTACCATTTAACAGATTAACTTATAATACCATTTGAATATCCCTTTCAATATCTCAATATTCCCAACATTATGAAGTTGTCATTTACCAAAACTATTATTCAAAAAGTTGCAAGTTGCCTCAGACCTGAAGTTAAAATCATAAATTGATATAACTGACAAAATACTTTCAAGATTGGAAACATATCAACTTCTGATTCAGCTTCCATTTTGCATAATCTGAATTACTAATTTTAATAGCCAATTATATGTATTTGAAACAATATATCTCATTTAAATACAGTGATCTTTCAAGCATTCTTTATTTTAAAGATGAGAACAGTAACAAAATAAAGATTAGTGAGTAGTTTCTCTTATTGAGCGAAGAAATAATTTTTTTTTAGTTTTGGAATGGCCCCATTGAATGATTAAAAAATTTTTAGAAAAATTAAAAATCAATTAAGGAATTATGACAAATTCCTAGCAGTAGATAGTTAAATGGCTCCTTAATCAGGCTACAAGCAGTGAAACTGAAAATTAAATATTGTGTTGAAGCATGCTGTGTATAAATTTTAGTTTCTATCTACAGCTGTGCAGGAAAAGGTACCTAGAATTTATAATCTCAGCAAGTAACCCCATTGTTATGCCAAAGAAAAGAGGATGGCCATGAAGGTTTCTTCGCAGATCACCTTCTATCTGGGGAATGTCAGACTTTGACTCAGCATCTGCACAAGCAATTGTCAGCACTAAATGATTAACACTTAACAGGTTCAAAAATGACAATTTTGAAATACATCATATGATACAGAAACTTACCATCAGCTGTCACTGTACTAATAATTGACTCTAACAGGTCCACTCCATCAACAGTAAAACCCCAACGATTAGGTGCTGGCCCAGCTATATATGCACAGGCCCTCTCATCAGTGTCCTTCAAGAATACCTGTCCAAAATTTCGATAAGCATGTCTCCAAAGGGAACTTTTTAAAGCATGGATAATAGTATCAAAACTTTAAAGAAACCACACAACAGTATGATCTTTGATACTTAAGTTCTCCCAGACACAAGAACAGAACATGCATTTAATGATAAATTATGCTTAGTTTCTCACTCCTTGAAATTGCAGATCAGATGGAGATGGTCGAAATAAGGGTGGGCTGAAGTCTTCCTCTCTTCTAAAATCTCTTGTGGCCTGAGCAGTGCCAAGGTAATCGAGAATGCATGATTCAATATCCTCCTCACTGAAGTCTCCTACAATGCTCACCTGAAGAATAAAGAGGGTTAAAAGAAAAAAGAGGATTTGGTAGTCTAGTGTAAAGCCAGGAAAAATATATTCTGAATCACAAATGATGGCAGACCTCCATGTTATCACCAAAAAATTGATTCATTACTGCATCCCTGACAGATTGCAAAGTTAAATTTTCTAATGATTTTGGTGTGGGCTCAATAAATCTCTCATCTCCATCTAACATTGCTACCATGAGCTTGTGAGCAGTTGAGCGTTCCAAACTTTTGGGGATGGACCGGTAATATGACAGATACAATTGCCTTGCTCTGTCAAAAGCATCATCTAACCAAACACTATGCTGTAAAATTCAATTAACAGATAGTTATAATTCAGTTCAATTCAATACAAAGATTATTGCCAGCACTAGAAGAAGCAAAACAAGTAAAAAGGCAGAAGGCAAAATAGCGGAATATCATGTGGATATAACAGTCGGCAAGATGTTTACCTCCAGCACCATATGGAGCAACTGAAAAGCTGCACGCATTCCATTATCTCTTAATGTGAAACGAAATTCCATAGCTATAAATTCCTCCGTGGATTCCAATGAGCAATTTATCAGGTGATTTACACAGAAAAGCTCAACCTAGTATTGCACATGAAAATGAAGAAAATTAGAAAAGCGGAGGTATAAATCATATCTGTTGATTATTATGGCAACAACCACTAGCCTAGTTTGTGCAATCATTGCTATAAATTCCTCCGTGGATTCCAATGAGCAATTTATCAGGTGATTTACACAGAAAAGCTCAACCTAGTATTGCACATGAAAATGAAGAAAATTAGAAAAGCGGAGGTATAAATCATATCTGTTGATTATTATGGCAACAACCACTAGCCTAGTTTGTGCAATCATTGTGTTTTACTAGAACTCTTATATAAACATGGACACAAGCAAGCAGCAATTTTTTAACGTGGGTCACTCTCATGGCCTGTCTTTTGAATACTAAAAACTTCTTAAGGTGCCAATGATATTTTTGCAGATATGATTCATCAACGAATTAGTCTATGGAAAAACAATGAGTAAAGTGAATTCCCATCACAGTTCCTTAACATTAAGGGAACGCAGTTATACTTATGTATCAAATGACATGTACCCCAGAATAATGCATAGACATAAGCATGACCTCTTTCTTGTTGAGCACTAAATTTTCTTCAACAAAGGAAAAAACCTATTCCAACCTGATTAGTAAGTTCAAGTTCCAGGAACGCTACAACATATTTGCACAGCATATTATCATATGTAGCCCGTGTTCATGTTTGGTGCATATTTCAAAGCAAAGTTTCTATACCTCCCATTGTATCATCAGCATTTTTTATGTTTTTAATAGAACACAAATAACCCACTTTTTCTTTTTTGAACCACTACAAAAGGTGAATCAGCATTGTTAGTAGAAAAGTAGCATTAGGTCCCACATCATTTATATTTTACAATATGTACTTTGTGTTATATTATATATAGTGACTGTCTAACTCAATTGAGGATATGGCATTACAAATTTTCCTCTAATTAACATGATATCTAGAGCCTTTTAAATATTCTCCTCCCACCTCAATATAATAGGAAAAAAAGGAGAAAGAGAAAACCCAGCTCTCTCCTTCTTTCTTCTTCTCCCTTTCTTTTTCATTTTTTCTTTTTTATGCATGACTAAAGTCACAGTGGGGCCAGTGACAATCTTAGCTGCATATTAGAAAAAGCCTAGATCTTAAAAGTGTTGTTTAGTAGCAGTGTACAATGGTGGAAGAAAGTAGCAAAGTGATGTTTGGCACCGTTGAAACAATTTTGGCCACCGGAAGGACGATTTGGGTACACTAGATGGCAGAGCGCGACGAGGCCATTCAAGAAAGGCGGCCCATGACTCACACACACAAGGTGTATAGTGGCATGTGAGGCCCACGCGCAGAGGCATGCAGCAATTCATACAGCAGCAATCTCCGAGCAGGTACTATTTTGGAGGTCAGTGAATCATTCTGTGCGATTGTTTTTGCGATTCTATCACTCTAAGCAGTGTTTTTATTTTCTAGGTAATTTTCTGATTTATTAAATTGCTAGTTGGATAAGTTTATTCATCATGAATGCTAGTTCTAATTTAACAAACAAGTTTGGGGGTCTTAATAACCCAAAAAAATTAAGAAACAATGGTAAATTACTATCCGATAATGCATATGCTGAGTATTTGTGATTGAAGGCCTCTTTACAGTCACCATCTATTCAACCCACTACCTCAATAATTCAAATAGATAATCCCATTACACGTCTCTCCAATTCTAATTCTAGATGGGTCATTAATTTTGGAGGCACTAATCATATGACTGGTCAAATAGGTATTGTATCTTTTTTTAATATCTCTCATTCTTCTCATGCTACTTTAACCAATGGGTTTATTCCTTTTGTTATTGGGAATCCTTTTGTTATTGGGAGTGGTATGGTTAATGTCACTTCTGATATTTCTCTTTCCAATGTTTTGTATTTCCCAAATTTCCCATTTAATTTACTTTCAGTCAGCCAAATTACACATACTTATAATTGTGGTATTTTCTTCTTTCCTAATTATTGTGTGTTTTAAGATCTATTGATGAAGAAGATTTTTGTTAGTGAATATGAATCTTGGGGATTGCACATACTGAATAGCAAAGTTATTCAACCAATTGCTACTACTGCTACCCTTACTCCACATCAATTGTATTATCGTTTTGATCACTCCTCATTGGTATCTTTACGAAAATTATGCCCTAACTTAGAATCTGTTTTTCATTTAGATTGTGAGTCTTGTCAATTTGCTAAACAGCATCGTCCATCATATGTTCCTAGAATTAATAAGCGACTTTCATCTCCATTTGAGTTAATACATTCGGATATTTGGACGCCTTGCCCAATTATTTCAAAATTTGATTTTCGTCATTTTTTATCTTTTGTGGATGACTATTCAAGAATGACTTGGCTTTATTTAATGAAAAATCATTTAGGGTTATTTAATATTTTTCGTACTTTTCATGTTGAAGCTACAAATCAGTTTCACACAATTATTTGTAATTTTCAAAATGATAATGCTAAGGAGTATTTCTCTGCATAATTTTTAGCCTATTTATCACAACATGGTATAATTTATCAGTCATCTTGTGTTGTTATTCCACAACAAAATGGAATAGCTGAACAGAAAAATCGGCATTTAATGGAAGTTTCTCGTGCCCTTTTATTTCAAATAAAAGTTCCTAAAGTTTTAAGGCAAATACAGTTTTTACAGCTTCTTTTTTAATAAATCGCATACCTTCTTCAATTTTTTATAGTCAGGTACCTTTTTCTACTTTGTTTCCCCCTAAATCCTTATTTCCTATTTCCCCACGTATTTTTATATACACATGTTTCGTTCATGATAATTGTCCTCAGATATCCAAATTAGATCCTCAACCATTGAAGTATATTTTTCTTGGATATTTTCATACTCAAAAAGGGTATAGGTATTTTTCTCCTGACATAAATCGTTACATTGTATCTTTTGATGTTACATTTTTTGAATTACCTCATTCTTTGGACCTTTTTCATCTTCCTCCACCTTGCCAAATCTAAAACCTGTTGATGAATACTTTCTTGCATCTTTCACAGGATCCACAAATTTCTTCACAACAGAATTGGATTTGACCTCCCATTAAAAATGTTTATTCTCATAGAATGCAAGTACCATCCACAGCTTCCCTACCAGACAAGCCACAAACATCCAATCCAAACTTCATTCCAAACAATCTGTTGGCTTCATCTCCCCTACCGGCTCCTTCCTTATCAAACCCTCCTTCTGAGTTTTTTGATTTGGATCTACTAATTGCTCATCGAAAAGGTATTCATACTTGTACTCAGAAAGGTAACCCTAACCATCCTTATTCCATTCCCAATTATGTGTCATATTCTTCTTCACCTGCTTCTTCTCGATCATTTATTGCCTCCTTAGATACTATTATTGTTCCTAAGTCATATTCCGAAACTCTTTCTCATGATAGATAGCGTGCCGTTATGAAGGAAGAAATAACAGCTCTTGAGGCAAATTAGATATGGGATCTTGTACCATTACCTAATAATAAACAATCCATTAGTTGTAAATGAGTATTTATTGTAAAAGTGAATCCGGATGGTTTTGTTACTCGTTTCAAAACACATTTAGTAGCTAGGGGATATACTCAGACCTATGATATTGATTACTCAAAGACCTTTTCCCCCGTGGCCAAAATTACTTCCATTTGATTGCTTACCTCTCTTGCTGCTACTAATAACTAGTTTCTTCACCAGTTGGGTGTTAAAAATGTCTTTTTACATAGATATTTGTATGAAAAAAGTGTATATGGAGCCACCACCTAGGTTTGTTGCTTAGAGAGAATGTGGGAAGGTATTACATTTGGAGAAATCATTATATAGGTTGAAACAATTTCCTCGAGTTTCATTTGGAAGATTCAGTGAAGTGGTGACAAAATTTGGAATGAAGAAAAGTGATCATGATCACTCTGTGTCTTACAGACAATTTGATTTAGGATGTATTCTTCTAACAGTGTATGTAGATTATATTGTGATTACAAGGAGTGACAAACTAAGTATTTCACAATTGAAAGCTTTCCTTCAGGCTAAATTCCAGGCTATAGACCTAGGAGTACTTTGGTATTTCTTAGGCATTGAGATTGCATGAGGAAGAAAGGGGATTTTCTTGTCTCAAAGAAAATATGTCCTTGACCTCTTGAAAGAAGCTAGGATGATTGGTACTAAATCATGTGAAATTCTTAAAATTACAAATGTTAAATTTAGTTCGGAAGATGGGGAGTTACTTGAAGATCCCAAGCGATATAGGAATTGGTAGAAAAATTGAACTACCTTCTAGTAAGTATGATTAGTCAATTTATGAACTCTCTAAAGATCTCTTATAGGGATGCTCTGACACACATTTTGAAATATTCGAAGAAGGTGTCTAGTCGAAGAGTTTTATATAAAAATCATGATCATTGCAAAGTTGAGACTTTTTCTAATGCAAACTAGACAGGATGCCCTACAAATTGAAGACCTACTTTTGGATATTGTGTGTTTCCAAGGATCTCTCATTGGGATGCTCTAACACACATTTTGAAATATTTGAAGAAGGTGCCTGGTCAATGAGTTTTATATAAAACTTATGGTCATTTGGAGTGAAGGCTTTTTCTGATACAGAGTAGGCAGGATGCCCTATAAATTGAAAATCTACTTCTGGGTATTGTATGTTTGTTAAAGGAAACCTTGTACCACGGAAAAATAAGAAAGAAGCAGTTGTATCTCGCTCCAATGCAAAGTCTGAATACCGAATTATGACTCATGTTACATCTAAACTAGTATGGGTTGCTTACCTTAGCATCAACACTTATGCAATTATGCAATTGTGGTGTGATAATCGAGTTGCTACTCATATTACTTCAAATCCGATTTTTCATGAATGAACTAAGCATGTAAAGTTTCACTGTCATTTTGTTAGGCAACAGTTACAAGAAAAGGTTATCAATCTTAGACATATTAGAATTGAGAAACAATTAGCTGATTTATTTACTAAAGCTCTTCCAGGGAAACAAATTAATAAAATTTGTAACAAGTTAAGCATGATTGATATCTATAGCCTAACTTGAAGGGGAGTGTGTTAGTAGATAAGTAGCATTAGGTCCCACTTCATTTATATTTTACAATATGTACTCTGTGTTATATTACATATAGTGACTGCCTAACTCAATTGAGAATATAACATTACAAATTTTCCTCTAATTAACAAGCATCACATACACATTCTCCTAGTTCAAGCCACAAATGCTATGTAATAAGACGAGATGCCTTGCACTCCCTATATATTAATACATTGGAGAAAACAAATTGCAAAGAAAGGAAAAAAAAAGTTAAATTATTTTGTAGTTCCATGCAAATTTAACTAGATTTGGAATTATGTATACTTCATAAGTTTCAAATTTGGTACCCATAGTTATACATTGTTTCTAGTCAGATACCCCACATTAGTCATCCATCCAACTATCTCCATTATCTTGATGGTTAGGTACTCTACTCCATTTTATTTCCTTCTCGATTTTTATTGCCTCTCTCTCCATGTATTTTTGGACATACTTATTTTGTTTAAGATTATCATCTTTAGGTATTTAAACTTGATCCACGATCTTTAAAGTGCATTTTTCTTGATTATTCTCATATAGAAAAAAGGTATTGATGTTACTCTCCTAATTTGTATCCTTAGATTATCTCATTTGATGTTATATTCTTTGAATCCATTCCCTTTTTGGCTCCTCCGACTTTTCTTCCTCCTTATCTGAGTTTAATTCTCTTGATGAATATTTCCTTGTGTATTATGCTCCTCAAAAACATCAAGTCCATGCAGAAAACATTTGGATTCATCCTTCTACTAAATATGTTTATTCTCATAGGATGCAGGTACCAATAGCAGCATTTCCCCAACCTAACAATGCAAATAAACCTAAAGTTGCATCATCATTGAGGCACCACCAACTTCATCTCCTATACCAGCTTCGTCCTCATCAAATCCTCCTCCCTTGCCATCTAATCTTGACACCCTCTTGATCACTAGAAAGGTACACATAATTGCACTCAAACAGGTAACACTAATCACCCTTACTCCATTTCTAACTATGTATCCTACATTTTGCACTCTCTCACTTTAGATGGTGTGCTACTATTGAGAAAGAAATGCAAGCTCTTGCTACAAATCAAACATGAGATATTATCTCATTACCAAAAGGAAACAATCTATTAGGTACGAGTGTATACTATGAAAGTTGATCTTCATAGTACTATTGCTCAACTAAATTCAGAAACTTTTTCACCCATTGCCAAAATTACCTCTCTTCAATTGATTATCTCTTTTACTGCCTCTAATAACTAGCCTTTCTATCAACTTGATATCAAAAACGCCTTCCGCATGGTGATTTACTTGAAGAAGCCTAAATAGAGCAACCACTTGGGTTTATTGCTCAAAAGGAGTGTGATAAGGTTTGTCAACTAAAGAAATTTTTATATGGCAAATTTGGGAGATTTAGTGATGTAGTAACAGAATTTAGGACGAAGAAAAATGATCATAACCAATCAGTGTTTTACAAACAATCAGATTCTAATTGCATTCTTCTAATTGTGTATGTGGATGTGGATGATAATGTGATCACAAGTAGTAATAAAATGGGTATTTTAGAGATGAAATATTTTCTTCAAACCAAGTTCCAGACCAAGGACCTCAAAACACTACAATATTTCTTAGCAATTGAAATTGCTTAAGGAAGGAAAAAAAATTTTTGTCTTAGAGGAAATATACTCTTGATCATCTAAATGAAACAGGAATGCTTGGATTTAAACCTTATGACACTCCTATGATTCCAACTGTAAAGCTTGACTTAGAAGATGAGAAATTGTTAGATGATCCAGAGCAACATAGACAGCTAATGGGAAAATTGAACTACCTTATCATAACTAGATCAAATATTACTTTTTTGATAAGTGTAGTTAGTTAGTTTATAAATTCCCCAAGAATATCACATCAAGATGCAATTATGCACATCCTAAAATATCTCAAGAAAGCCCTTGCATGTGGCATCTTATATAAAAATCATGTTCATTGCAAAATCAAAGGTTTCTCTAATGTAGATTGGATAAGATGTCCTATAAATAAAAAATCTACCTTTGGATACTATGTGTTTGTTGGTGGGAATTTTAGGTCTTGGAAAAGTAAAATAAGTGGTGGCATCGCATTTAAGTATAAAGACCAAGTATCAAGTCATAACTCATGTTACATCTAAATTTGTGTGGATCTCTTACCTTCTTTATTAGCTTGGAGTTAAGACTTCTAAAACCATACAACTGTAGTGTGCTAATTAGGCTACTATTCATATTGTTACAAATTCAGTTTTTCATGAACGAATAAAATATGTAAAAATTGATTGCCATTTTGTTAGAAAAAAAAAATGAGATTATTAATCTTAGACATGTTAGAACTCAAGAACAATTGACTACTTTATTTACTAAAGCTCTCCCAAAAAAATAAGTTGATAATATCTATAATAAGGTGGGCATGTTTGACATCCATGCACTAGCTTGAGGAGGAGTATTAGTGAATTAAGTTTATTAGTTACTTAAGGGCTAAGTTTATTAGGTTCTTGTTTGCTAAAATACATGGACCATAGGCCTTTAACTTATAACTCTATATCTTTATTTTAAATAAATGTGCCAACCTCTAGTTCGAGTATGACTTCAAGAATTATTCTCTCTTAACAGTGGCTAACAAACTCCCTTGGCTTGACAAGGCTTCATTTAATACAAGTTCAACTACTTTATGCTCCTTATACTTTCACCCAATTCTGAATCTGGTACACCTCAACTTCAATTTCTTTGGACTACATATCATTAATAATCTATCATTCGAGTTGGATGGCCTCATGGTGAGTATTCTGATCAAATTCTATAGATAATTATACGTACCAAATGCAAAATTTTTGAAGTTCAGGTACCTAATAGAAATTTGGTAAAAATACAAGGAGCACTGGAGTATTTCAATCTGAATAAAGAGGCCAAGTCATGCCATGTGAGCATTATGTTTGCCACGTAGCAAGGCAAAAGATGGATTTGGATGAAGGTCTAATGCCTAAGTAACCAATCAGAGAGATATAAGCACCCAGTTCAACATGTAGTATAGGGGCACATTGGATGAATAACTAATTTGAGAACTAGTTTGTCTTGTATTGTATGTATCAAGCAACTACCTATAATTTTTGTGTTTTGCAAGATTCTCAAATCTCTGGGAATTTTTATTTCATTAGAAATCTTAATAATAGTAAGGCTGCTAATCTTGCTTTGTTAATGGTCACTCTAGAACCTTTACTTGCTCTACATCTTTAGATAGAAGGATATGATTTTTGGACTTTTTACTTCTCAGCGATATACAGTAGTTGATCATTTTTTCCTTTCTGATGCAAAATCCATTAGCTCAGCATTGTTCCCTGAACAAATCTTCTAGGGACGCAATGGTTTCCTTGAAGGTGATTATTTTGGTTAGGAAAGCAGAAACCATATTTTATAGGTTCTGAGGAGGCTAAGAAACTTAGGAATCACCCTTTTTGGTATCTTTAAGGAGCAGCGGGTCTGTCCAGGCACATTGGATCAGTTTTTATCCATTCTTTTCAGAGTTTTTAGTAGAAAGGATGATTGTCAAACCCTTAGGAAGTGTGCCCTACTGCTCTTTATGCTAAATTGTTTTTCGTTTTTCAAATGTAAAGGAACCTTTTATTAATAGATAAGCGAGAGATGATGAGGAATCCTCAAACTAAAGAAACAAAACTACACTGCTGCCCAATTTTTATGCAAACTTGAAAGATTCGACTCTCTAAAGTAACCATTAACTTTTAGTCAAAGAGAGGCTACAAACACAATCATATCCCCCAAAAGGTCACTTGACTAGGCCTGATTACTAAACATTCTAGCATTTCTTTCCAACCAACTGCATCAAATGACAGCAAATCAATCACAAATCCCAAACAACCCTCTCGTCTTTTATGTTAAATTTTGGTGCCCATGGTTGGATATAAATGCTAGAGTTTTTCAACAGAGATCTGTTTTATCAGATATTCTCTGGGTCAAAGTTATTTTATTTGCTTCTTTCTGGATGGAACTTGTGGATATTTGAAGGGTTTCCTCCTGTGAACTTACAGGGGTTTGGGAACCCCTTGAGTTGAAGAGGTTGAAAGAGAAATTTTTTTTCTCTTTGTATATCTTTTTCCTTTCATGTCAAGATTTTCCTTCTTTGCAATATATATATGAAAAAAAGAAATATCTAGCAGGCATCATTTTAAAAACATGCTTAAGACATGAAATCAGAAACACCAATTACTAAGATAATTACCTGTTCCCTGGAGAAGTTGCCAACACGACCTCCCTCACTAAGTGTTCTAACCCCAACAATAACAGATCCTCGTGACTCAGAACATTCAGCTGCACGGCCACCACCAACAATCAGCCGCATCACACCACTCTGTGCTTCAGTTTTTGATATCTTTGGACAAAAAGAGATATAAGATTCAGAGATGTGGGAAGACTAATTATTACCTCTTAATCAAGTTAGAAATGAAATTCTAAATGCTTCATGACTATCCCACAAATTTGTCATAGTGCAAATTAAGATAGCAATTGCATATTGAAAGGGAGTACAAGCAGGATAGGAAATCGAAAAGATAATTAGGTGATCAAGTCCTGCATTCCTACAAATCATAACAATCCAAACAGAATTGAATAAAGGGAATCAATGAATACCAAAGGTCACCAGTTATTCAACAACACTAACAAAGAATCAATATGGCACAGTGAATCCAGATTCCTTGGATCAGTGGATATTTCACAATATGGTCTTCAAATAATCAATTTCGTGCAAAGCACAGGAACATGTGTTTGCATAAAGACTTCATGTAGTTGTGCAAAACTCTACGAGCAATGTTGACTGACAATCTTATTGTTTTTGGATATGTGTATATTCTAAAAATTCAAAGACCATTTGTTTTTTTTTTTACATCATGAGATGGCTTGGCAATTATGTGATAAGCATTTCACCTTGTTTGGTGTTTTGTGGGTCTGCCCAGCTGCTCTTGACAGTTTCTTTTCTGCTAGATATTGTGGTTTTGGAGAGAACAAGGAAAAAAGTGTACTATGGGAAGTTGCTAGATTTGCTGCCTTATGATGTTAATGATTTTAAGAGTATACTAGAATTTTTAGACAGCTACATCAGCCAATGGTTTTGGTGTGGGATAAAATATTGATTGTCACCTTGCTTTGGCTTAAAGCTCTTGGTTTCTTTCAAGGGACAAAGTTTTACAAATTTGCAAAGGAATTGGAAGACTACTTAAGATATTTGATAGGATGGTTTCCTCGGTGTTTCATTGTATTTTTAGTTTTCCTCCTTCATTTTGAAGATTTCTTATCCTTTTTTTTTTTTTTTTTGGGGGGGGGGGGTATTGTTTCTCCTCCCTTTAATAATATTTCTTCTTCAATTAAGAAATAAGTTTTTAATTAATTACACTAATGTACATCTCTACACACAACTAACCCCCAAGGGTCAATGAAATCAGCCATTTTTCCATTCAATATTTAATATCTTCATGATTGAGAAAACCAATATGGACACAAAAACATGACGGTCCAACAATTTCAAGTAACACAGTTCTGGGAATAGAAAGCAACATAATGCACATATGGATGCAATAGCATGACAAAGGAAACTAAATGAAGGCCAGGAGATGGCAATAATGTCGCAAGAAACTCAATATAAACTTGCACACATTACCTTGTAATTAATAGGAATTCCATTTGCAAGGCGGCGCTGGGTGATCCCAGTTTCCTCATCATGAAGTTTTGTTGCGCCTGTTTCAGGACTAACAGGAATAAAAGCTGGCTTGCGCTGCAATTTTAACTCTTCCAGCTCTGATAAAGATATCAATTCTTTAGGCACCTCAACCTACATGGATAAGCAATTAGTTAATCAATAATTATAATGCATACAGATAACATAAAAGTAAAACATCAAAGAACCCAGCACAACTCGGAAATTTCTGGTCTCTAACATATGTAAGCCAATAGGCCCTCCAACAAGCCTATTGCAGTTTCCTCTTATTTATAGAATCTTTTCAAGTAGTTGTAACTTCATATCATGCATGTGCACAGTAAAACTACCATTAATATTGACACGAGAACTCGTAAGCAAACTATATCTATCAATGGAATCAAATCAAATATGAAGTATTCTAGAAAAATTACTTCATCTATTGGACAAGGATAGTAGATTTTTAATGTTGAATCAGGATAACTAGAAAAATTAATAATAATTTGAAGGAAAAGACACCTCAGGCTCAGGCTCAATAGGTTCCTCTAACCCTGCTTTGATAGCATCAGTAATTTCAGTTGATGATATTTTGAATTCTGTTTCACCAGTTCCTTCCATATGAACTTTCTTTGGAACACATGCAACAATTGCTGCAGGAAGAGGGGCCGTAGGCTTTCCAAAATCAGCAATGAACTCTAACACCTTAGCACCCACAGCATTGACCTGCACCGGAACTTAAAGCATATAACTCTAAAATACTAATGTTTCTGGTTATAAAGGCCATTATAAAGTGGTTTCTCTAAAATCTTGTAATTGTAATGAAAAGATAAGAGGAAAAGTGAAGGACCAAACTCAAACAGAAAATCAGAACATAATAACAATAGCAACCAACTTAAAATGTCCTTGGTCTACAATCAGGATAACTGATAGCAGGAAAAATACTTCCAATGCTACATTAACACTGAAAACTTAGTGCTACTCCCATAAAAATGTTGCCAATTGTATTATTTTTCTAACTCAGCAATCTAATCTGACAGAGAATCACCCATTTTTGACAGGAAATTAGCTGTTTTTGAGGAAATCAAATTGCTGAGTTGGAAAAATAATATACTTGATAACATTTGTATGAAAGTAATACCGAGTGTTTAGGACTAATGTAGCATTAGAATTTTCTTTTTTTTTTTTTTAATTAAGGAACAGGTTAAGATAAAAGGAACGATCTTGACATTTAACCCACCAATTTCAATCTCTCCACAATATGAAGTAAGAGAATATCAGAACATAAGCTTATATAGTACACAAGTATCTCATTATATACATGGATACAAAAAGAAAATATTATTAAAAGAAGACTATTCCACTCATTATATTACATCCATACTAGATAAGAAATAAAATTTTACTTTGTCATTCTCATCCCCACCCCAAAGAACAAAAAATGAAACGGAAAAAATACCCCCCTACTCATTCTATTCTCTTCTAAAAATAAGGCAAAGAATGGGAGGGCCTCTTCAATCTGTCAAGATAGCCAACAACACACCAAATATTCTAAGTTCATTCCATTAACACATGTATTTATAATTTTTATATGATATAATAGGAATCAGCAACAGCAAGGGAGGTTTAAGCAAAAGTAAAGCACAAAAGAATAGAGGAGCCCCAATGCTTGCCCTTAATAATACCTCTTCCAGGGTAACAGTCCCAGCAATAGCTAGCAAGCTCTCATGTCCTTGCCTCTGGTCCATAACTTGGTGACCCAGAGCATCACTTTCCATAATAAAATCCAGGTTATCAACAGAGGATACATTATCAATCATAGCTGCTAGGTGTTCACTATCTTTCAGAAGTGCATCTAAATAGCGAGATAATTCACCCTGAGTGACACCAAACTCTTTGAGTCTTCGCACCTGCATCACACAAATTTATATTACAATGGTATTTAAACAAGTGTCATAAGCAAGCATACAATAATTTGAAGGTCGTACAAAGATGCTTATTCCATGCAACATTTAGCTAAAACAAGAAGCATCAAAATGGCCATCACTTTAATTAATTTGCATTCAACATTTTCTAAAAATAAACGAGGAATTGGTAACAAGTCAATGGAATATAAGGAAAAATCTGAGCATTTAAATCTGGCAACAAAAGAAAGAATACATACAGGAAAAACACTGAAACTTTGGTAAGTGCAGAAAACAATGGAAGCATTGCAGAAGAAACAAACCTCTTGAACAGCAACTCTAATTGCACTGTGCCAATTCTTTGGTTCGGCAGTTATTGTAAGAGTGGTAACGGTGCATCCTTCCCGCCCAGAATCACTATGATCCAATTCAACTGATGTGAACGGTGGATTTGAACTCTGGAAATATCCATGCATAAG
This sequence comes from Sindora glabra, assembly GCA_020226215.1. NCBI lineage: Eukaryota > Viridiplantae > Streptophyta > Magnoliopsida > Fabales > Fabaceae > Sindora > Sindora glabra. The sequence continues at coordinate 67,443,337 of CM035226.1, forward strand.
TTACACATGTAAATCTAAGCCTTGGACAATCCAGTGGAATGCAAAAATTACAAAAGTTATTGCAAAGAGAAAATACAGATTATATTTAATTTACAGAACTTAACATAAAGATGAAGCTCAATTAATACAATTGTAAAAACAAAAGCTGAATGTCAGTAGTTCATACATAAGCCATAATCCATTGAAAACTTCAATTTAAGTTCCATATTTAATAATTATTCCTGACATAGACAAAACAACTAAGCAATTTCTTGCTTCTTTGGAGGATAGACGTAAGGCAAGGGGATGCACGTTAAAGAGGAACTGGCTCAAAAGAGAAAGAAAATCATAGAACACACAGAGGTGAAACTCCATTTCAAACAAATAGGAAAATGAACAAAAAGAAGAGAAATCAAGATAGAAAATCCCTCTAATCATTTTGAAATCTGTTTAATAGGCTCTTTAAAATCGCCAATAGTAGGACACAATAACAACACAAAATACTATTATAGCCCAGAACAGTTTAGGCAATTTTGCTTGGGTTATTCAACACTTGCATCTACTACTCGGACACAACAGAATAAACAAAATAACAAACTGCCAAGTGTCCTAAAGTAGTCATAATATAGTTGACATAATAAAGTCAGGATTACCAGCATTCCTCGTGGCAAAGTAGCACCTGATAAAGACTTTGGGGCTTTCCCCTTTATGTTGCTTGGATTAGAACATGGGAGAGTGTGTGTCTACCTAAGTGGCTTGCCACTCATTCAGTTAAAAAAAAAAAGGGTAGGATTAGGAAGAAGCTTACACAAAGATTCAACTCACCTTATATCTCGTGTTGATACGAAAATGCAGGGCAGATAGAAATATTCTTTTCATTAAGACATTGCGCAAATCACCATATGTCTGAACTCTATTCACAGGGATCTGCACAAGATTTTTTATAACATTTTAAATAAATAGAGAGCAGGCATGTGAATATTGAACTGCTAAAAAGCACAAAATTGGAATTGACAAATAGGGAAAATAAGAAAAGTATGACAAGAAAGAAAACTGAAGACACAATGAAATCAGGAGTCAGACAATGATAAGGGCCTCTGCTGGGAGTGATAATGCAACCTATAAGTACTTAACACTGCAAAAGACATTTAGAACCATCTTTCCAACAATGTGAGGGGGGTCCAAACTTCTTTAATCCATGCAATAGATAAATATAACTACTTATAAAAGGAACCATACAAACTAAAACCACCACTAAAACTTAAATCATAACCAATCTTGTTAGTGAACTTATTTTCTTGTATGCTAAGATATATGGGATAGTGGGATAAGGCTTTGTTGTTGTTGTTGTTGTTGTTAAGATATATGGGCCTGAGCCTATCTCTTGTAAACCTATATTTTTATTATAAAAAAACATTGCCTTCCTCAGTTAAGGATATGGCTTCACAAATCCCTTCTCTCTAACATGGTATCTAGAGCCATCAAGATATTTTATTTCAACCCAAAAAAAAAAAAAGAAACCAAACAAACCAAAACTTTTCTTCCTCTTCCTTCCCTTTTCCTTTCTTTTTTTTTCTCTATGCGTGACTAGGTCACGGTAAGATTGGCCACAAATTAGTGTCGTAGAAGCATCAAATTGTGACAACAGTATAGGGGCACTGCTGTTTGGTTCTGTTCAAAGGGGTGGTACTATTTCCGGCGATTTTCGGCAATATTTGGCGGGATTTCACAATCTGACTTCACAGCACTACAGATCAGCGACCTCTGACGACGGCTAACCAGCGCGTGCATCACATGCGCGTCGTTTTCAAGGTTGCATGAGTACCAAACGCAGCACCATCTCCCCGGCATGTGGAGGCACGTGGAACTATTTCTAGAGGCGATCTTTCTCTAGTGAGTTCCCCAGCTGTCTCTGCACCTCTTTGTTGGTTGGGTTTGTGATTCAGACATTGTTCATTTGCAATTTCCTCTTTTTCTATACTTCTGATCCAGTTTTAAATTTCTCTATTTGCTGTAATGATGGAAACCAATAAATCAGACTCTGGTTTGGGTGAAATAAATGCACCAGAATTTGAATACATAATTTTGACTAAGGATGAGTACAATTTTTTGATTCAGCTTCAGCTTTCACAGCAGTCACCCTCCACTCAACCTACTGCTACTGCATGTTTTTTGCATTCCAAGTCTAGGTGGGTGATTGATTTTGGGACTACTGATCATATGCTGAAAGACACAGGTATTTTTTCTTCTTTTACATCCTTTTCTTCTTCTATCACTTTAACTAATAGGTCCACTGCTTCTGTTGTTGGGAGTGGTACAGTCAATATTACCTCGAATATTTCCTTAACTAATATCATGTGTCTTCCTAAATTCCCATTCAACTTACTATCAATTAGCCAAATTACACGTACTTATAACTGTGATGTCTTCTTTCTTGATTATTATATTTTTCAGGATCTTTTGATGAAAAAGATTTTTGATAGAGGACACAAATCTGGTGGATTGTATGTGCTTGATGGTGACTTTGCTCAACCTACTTCTCCGCCTATTGTTACAACTGCCACCATTACTCCATACCAATTACATTGTCAATTGGGACATCCCTCACTATCATCTTTAAAGAAATTGTCTCCTCATTTAAGTGCAATTTCAAATTTTAATTGCGAGTCTTGTCAATTTGCCAAACAGCATCATCAGACTTATATTCCTCGAGTCAATAAACAAGTTGCATTCCTTTTTGAATTAGTCCATTCTAATGTTTGAGGTCCTTGTCCAATTGTGTCAAAACTTGGTTATCCTTATTTTGTTACCTTTATTGATGATTATTGACGAACTACTTGACTTTACTTGATGAAAAATCGATCTAAGTTGTTTGATATTTTTTGTGCCTTTCATGCTAAAATTATGAATCATTTTCATACTTCTATACAAAATTTGTGCAGTGATAATGCTAAAGAATACTTTTCTACTCAGTTCTCTTTATATTTATCCAGACATGGTATTATACATCAGTCTTCTTGCGCGGTTACCCCACAATAAAATGGGATAGCCGAACGAAAAAATCATCATTTAATGGAGGTTTCACATGCACTTCTATTTCAGATGAAAGAAAGGTATTTTGGGCAGAAGTTGTTTCTACAACTTGTTTCTTAATCAAAAAAATGCCTTCTTCAGTTCTTGATGGTGAGGTACCATATTCTCTCTTGTTTCCTTCTCAACCATTATTTCATCTTACACCACGCATCTTTGGTTGTACTTGTTTTGTTCATGATTATCGGTCATAGGTTTCTAAATTAGATCCTCGCTCTTTAAAATGCATTTTTCTTGGATATTCTCACACTCAAAAGGATTATTATTGTTATTCCCTAGATTTGAGACATTATTTTGTGACATTTGATGTTACCTTTTTTGAGTCTATTTCTTTCTTTGATTCTATAACAATTACTAATTCATTACCTGAGTCTGAATCTGAATATGAATCTGTTGATGACTATTTCTTACTATATACTACTGCTTCTCAGGACTCTACCCTCCCACCACAGGCCCCCCTCCTATTAAATTTGTTTATTCTCATAGACAACAAGTCCCACCACCACCACAATCAAGTACCACACCAATTGTTGCATAGCCATTAACTTCGTCTCCTCCACCAACAGCTTCTCCTTCAAAAGATCCACTGCAAAGGTACTCATAGTTGTACCCAAAAAGGTAGCCTCTCTACATCTTATCTCATCTCTAATTTTGTGCCATATTCTGCCTTACCTGTATTTTTCCAATCTTTCATTACTTCCTTGAATCATATTACTGTTCTTAGAACTGTTTCAGAGGCTCTTTCTCATAATAGGTGGCGTGTTGCCATGAATGAAGAGATGGAAGCTCTTGAGAATAACAATACTTGGGAACTTGTACCTTTACCAAATAATAAAAAGCCTATTGGGTGCAAATGGGTATACACAATCAATGTTAACCCAGATGGTTCTATTGCTCGATTAAAAGCTCGTTTGGTGGCTAAGGGATATGCGCAAATTTATGGCATTGATTATTCTGAGACTTTCCCTCCTATTGCTAAGATAACATCTAGTTCGCCTATTTCTTTCACTAGCTGCCACTCAACATTGGCCTCTCCACCAACATGATGTTAAAAATATTTTTCTTCATGAAGATTTATATGAAAAAGTTTATATGAAGCAACTTCCTAGTTATGTTGCTCAAGGGGAAAAAGGAAAAATATGTCGATTGAGAAAATCTTTGTATGGTCTAAAATAATCTCCTCGTGCATGATTTGGCAGATTCAGTAATGTTATAATAGAATTTGGTATAAAGAAAAGTAACTATGACCATTCTGTGTTTTACAAACATTCTAAATCTGAGTGCATACTTCTTGCCGTTTATGTTGATGACATTGTAATTACCAGTAGTGATAAGGTGGGAATTTCAAAATTAAAGAACTTTCTTCAATTTAAGTTTCAAACTAAGAATTTGAGACCACTTCGGTATTTCCCTGGTGTTGAGATTGTTCGAAGCAAAAAAGGAATTTTTATTTTGCAGAAGAAATATGTTTTGACCTTTTAAAGGAAACCAATTTGCTTAGTTCAAAACCATATGATACGCTTATGATCCCAAATGTTAAGTTGGGATTGGAAGGAGGAGAGTTACTAGAAGATCCAGAACGTTACAGAAGATTAGTGGAAAAATTGAATTATCTTACTATCACAAAACTTGATATTGCTTTTTCAGTGAGCGTAATAAGTCAATTCATGAATTCTCCAAGAATCTCTCATTGGGATGCAATTGTGCACATTTTAAAATATCTAAAAAAAGCACTTGGAAGTAGAATATTATATCAAGATCGTGATCATTATAGAATTGAAGACTTTTCTGATGCTGATTGGGCAGGGTGTCCTGTGGACAAAAGGTTCACCTCAGGCTATTGTGTGTTTGTTGATAGAAATCTTGTATCTTGGAAGAGTAAAAAACAAGCAGTGATACCTCAATCTAGTGCAAAATCTTGAGTATCGAGTCATGACTCATGTTACTACTGAACTTGTGTAACTATCTTATCTTCTTAGTCAACTCGAAATTACTTTATCTAGAGCCATGCAATTATGGTGTGATAATTAGGCAGTCACTCACATTGCAATGAATCCTGTGTTCCATGAATGAACTAAGCATATAGAGATTGATTGTAACTTCATTAGGAAAAAACTTCAAAAAGGTGTTATCGACCTTAGACATATAAGAACTGCGGAACAACTTGCTGATTTGTTTACTAAAACTCTTCCAAGAAAATGGATTGATGATATTTGTAACAAGTTGGGCATGTTTGATATCTATACTCCAGCTTAAGGGGAAGTGTTAGTGAACTTATTTTCTTGTATGCTAAGATATATGGATTTGGACCTATCTCTTGTAACCCTATATTTTTATTATAAATAGACATTGCCTTCCTCAATTGAGGATATGGCTTCACAAATCCCTTCTCTCTAACAAATCTCAAGCACAGTTTAAAAATATTGTATATGTATCTCTTAATACCTTGCAGAACATATTTATTGAAAAATTTTGAAGCAACTCATGTTGAAATATCTGTGGTGGCTTCACATCAGCACAGCTTCCAGGAAGAGACCAATTGTGCATCACTGGAGGACGAACAGCATGCCGTTCCTTACTAAATATTTTGGATTGATCAATTGAATTAGCTGATCTTTCAACAGAATTTCCACCCAGACCAACAGAGAGCTTAGGAACAAGAAAACTAGCCATTGCACCAAATGCAGTTGAAGTAGCTGTGGAAGCCTTCTCATTTTCTACACCAGTTTGTCCAAAAACAGTCTGCATGTTCATCCATCATATAAGACTCCAAATATTAACAAAACAAATAGCGTAAGTGATTAAATAAAATAATGTTTAACGCACTTCAATCTGGTATACTGTCTTAGAGATGTTATCAATGTCCCCCACAATGTACAAGGTTGCATTTGCAGGGAAATACCAACGCTCATGAAATTTCCTTATTTTATCAGCGTCCCACTTCTTTATCTGTTCTTCTAATCCAATTGGAAATCTTTTGCTCAGCTTGTTTTCAGAATGCAGATGTTGTAACAACTGCACTTACAAAAATCAAAAGAAAATGGGAAATTAAAAATAAGGTAAAGAAAACATGCAATTATTAGTAGTCAAATGACAAAGAAGTATTCTGATCCAGACCTGGCAATCAACCCGGTACTCAATTGTATTCATCATTTGAAGTTCTGAGAGTATAGCACGCCGCTCCTTTTCAATTCTAGAAGGAAGAAACTTCGGATGGAATGCTATCTGTATACATTAATAAGTTGTCAATTAATGGGAGCTCAAAAGTTCCATGCCTAGGTTCTCCCCCTTTTCCCAATAATCACTTCAGGACAAATTGGAATCATACCAAGCAATGCTAAATAGAGATTTGGATTAGATGAGATGCGGCTGATATACATATGTATATATATATATATAGAGAGAGAGAGAGAGAGAGAGAATGAGAGAGTTCTGCAAAGTAAAAGTGACTTCTATGATAGAGAGTAAAGCAGAATTCAACAAAAGGTACCTCATTCAGTGCATCCAAAACAAATGGAAGCAGATCACCATCAGAATCCTGACACATGACATCCATCTACAGTCAAGATAAGGTAAAATCGAGTATGTATATACAATTTTTTATTCAAAGAGAAAATTTTAATAATGAGAAGAAAAGAAACAGATGGAAGGAGGATGGAAATCCTCATAAATTGAGTATATAGAACAAACAAAATATAGGAAATAAACCATCAACCAATGGCTCAAAAGAGCTCCCCAACCCTCAGTGATGCTATAAAAGAAAACCCCTTTAAACAACAAGCATTGAGAACCAAAAAATGTGCAAGAACCAAACCAAAAAAAAAAAAAAGGCAATTATGCTTTATAAATGATGGGACGGAAGCAATCTCTGCTGGAGAATTCTAGCATTTGTCTCCAGCCATTACAAAATCCACCCTGCAAAGACAGAAATCTTCCAAAGGACCTTAACAACTAGCAAAGCCCAAAAGTAAATTCACAAAATTTATTTTTCTACCCAAAAAAATTACAAAATTGATCCATTGGTGCTAAGAAAACCCAATTCTCATCAAATCTTCCCTAAATGCCAATTTTAAATTGCCAGGTGAAGGGCAAAGGTGATCACTAGTCTTTAAATTTTGAGAACACAGGGCACAAATATTAGAAAAGAGAGTCAGAGTTCTAGAAATCTGTAACATATCATTTGTATAAATTCAATTTAGTAAAGCTGTCCAAACAAAAGCATTCACCTTGAAAGGAGCCTTAATTTTACAAAAAAACTAAAAAAATATTATACACAGAAGATGTATCCAAGGACCCCAATTGTCCATTAGATAGATTAGAAAATGAAAACAGCAAGGGCGCCTAACATCAACACAACATATCATCCTTCCTACCTAATATTAATGTTACCGAAGTGAAAATTTCAAGAAATGTGAAAACCTTTCAAGAAGGATCCTTGGATAGCTACAACAAATAATGGAAATGTTCATAGACAATAAGCTATAGGCTTATGGGCCTAGATGGGTCTTAGGCCTATTATAAGCCTTATTCCTCGAATAAATATATGTTTCTGCCTCATTGTAGAGTAAGGCTCTAGAAACCACACTCTCTCTTTACAGGAAACAACAGGGGTGGCTAACCACTCCCCCTCCGCCGTGCAGGGGGGGGGGTTTCTTTCTCTACAACAAATACCCAACTAACACTATAATCTGTCTTGCAATTCCCTCTGCCATCAGAAATCCCTTATAAACTACTCAATCATATATGCTCATGTGATCTTCAACAATAATGGAAATGAACCAGGAAACTAGAAAAGATGGTTGAGTCAAAGTGAACCATCCCATCTCTAGAAAAATAAGCAACTATCCAACCAAATTAACATAACAGCCACTATATTATCCTAAAAACTAATTCTAGTTATATTGATTCTAAGAGAAATTAAAGCAGAGTAAACATCAGATCAAGAACTTAAAGCAAGGACAAGAAATTCACAAAATTGCTCCCATTCTCTAGAAAAAAGATATTCAGTTACTTCAGCAAACTGCAAGTAAAACGACCACTCTTAGCCCCAATAAGCAAACAGCGCACCCCCTTGTTCCAACCCTTTAACAATATTCACAACAGAAAACATATAGTAAAGAAATCTGTGACATCTTAATTTTCTTTATTCCATGCGTATCAGCAGCCACACTTAAGCCCTAAGGCTCGTGGAGCTTAAATGCAAAACATGGATAGATGATCAAAATCCATGGTACAATATTAACAAATAATGTGCATAGAAGCATTACAAGATCTGAAAAAAAAAAATAAGGATAATAATAATGACAAGTACCCTTTTTACTAGAAAATTAAGGATACTAGGTCCCTACCCTAATCAACTTTCTCTTTGTCCTCTCTCTCAAGATAAACTTGCACTTTCCTAGAACTTGACCATAACAGTTCCTAGCAGCTAATTAACTCATGATCTCATGTTGAAACACTTCTAACAGCACTATAAAGGTTCCACAATCAATGCCATTTACATAGTTCTATGCACATGTCAAGAAAAAGATTCCAGTTCTACACGCTTAAAAGTATAATAGAACAATGAGTAAATTCATAATTTCTTCTCACAACTTACTTTGTTTTATTAATTCCCTAAGAAGGATATCTCATTTTCTAGTTTTGCAGTTCTTTCCTTTGAATAACTAACAGTATTTTCCACTTTGTATTATACAAAATTATTTTCCTTTTATAAAAAAAATGGAGTACAAGATAGCTTCCACTGCATTTTGCCCATTTGCTACTCTGCTTATTCTTAGTAACTAAATAGAACATGACAATTCAATTAACGATTAACATAAAAAAATTCCAGTATTCATAAAATTTATGAACACAAGAATTGCAATTCAAGCAGCCTCAACCTTGGTACTCGAAGGAGCATGGATGTGAAACACTGTATGGTGGAAATCTGTGTAAGCATTGGAACGGGCGCCTGTCCCTAGAAGCTTCTCACGTTTTTTACTTCCAAGGAAAGCAACATGTTCAATCATGTGTGCAATGCCTTGCTCATCATCCTCTTCATCTATTGATCCTGCATGAACTTCCAAGTGTGCTTCAAACCTAAAACTCAAAAGGTTAATTATAAAATAGTTAGTGACAACAACAAACTTTTTATAAGCAGTAACAACAAACTTTAATTCTTAGTTATGGCTAAAAAAGTATACTAAACATCAGTTTCATCAATAAAACTCCCCAAGATCTTGTGCTTTTACATACCATCACCTCAATGGTGTTCTTATTCTATATTCTTTATTCTATAGACAGTACTTTTAAGACCATACTTCACATTGTTATATGAAATCCATTAATAATTAAAACCATAAGTAATTTACATAGCATTCCTAAAGAACCAACAATCAACAAATATAGATGAGGACCCATAGTGACAGCCCAAGTGTCATGTGGCCTTGACAAACCTGCGCCCTTATTTATGTTAACATTGAAAAGGAAAATTTCAGCTTCCACATTAATAATTAAAGCTATCCCTTCCATAATGCACTCACTACTGTTTTTGGGGCAACCCCTGAAACAGTACTATTCT